>VZRE01014216.1:330450-418815 GCA_013396775.1 Cephalopterus ornatus
GCAGCACGGAGCGGGCTCCAGGCGGGGACACTCGGGGGCCGGGGCGGTGTCCGGCCGGAGCGGGATCGCCGCCGGGGCAGCCCCGGCCCTGGGGAGCCGGGAGCGCACCGAGGGGTGAGCCGTGTTGCACAACAGTTGTTCCCTTTCGTTTCTCATTTCCCGGGTGTGTGGTAGGATGCTTCCCCCCACCCCCAGGAGCGGGCTTTGTGCGGGTTAGGCTGAGCTTGGCAGGTCCTCTGTTCGCCCGAGGAATGCGAAGGTGGGGGGGGGAAGAAAACCAGGCATTCTTAGCTGAGCGCTGCTTGACTGTATTAAGTACCGCGTCCTTTAACAAGGCTCTGTCCTGCCTTCTCTCCTTGTACGTCGTTATGTCCCTGTCAATTCTGTCTTCCCAGTCGTGGACTTAAATAGTTACCTGTACCGCAAGTTCCTGGCTTGCTCGGCCTGGCATGTATACAGTCCTTTGCTTACAACTATTGTTTTAGGCTATGTGACCTGCTGGTGGGAAGTTAAAACAGCGTTCCGGTTTTAATTTGTATTCTGTTTTGCTTTATTTTTTGTATTGCCTTCATAGGGCAGTGTTTTCTAACTTTGTCATAACGCTAAGGCTTTGGAAAAATGCATGTCAGTAGTTACAAATGTTTCTAGTAGTGGTGTGAAGTCAAGAATAGTATTAGTGCCAGCCAGGAAATTAAAAGTATCTGGAGACAAGACTAAGCTTAGCGTATACCCTGTCTGCTTTGAGGAACAGCCTCGGTGCGTTTTTACCGGTGAATACAAACCAGAGCTGTATGTGCTGGTGGTCGTCCACCCCGCCTCCGGCTTGGAAAGCACAATGCAGCTGAGGACGGTGCTGCTGCCTGTGTCTGTGCTTGGGAGAGGGCAGCTGGGAGCACAGCGATGGCTGGCTCGCGGTGGGACACGTTTCTACTGTGGTAAAATGCATGAAAGTGACTGCATGTTAAAAAAACCAACCAAACAAAACAACAACCCAAAAAAACCCAGGCAAATTCTGAACTACGTTTTGTAGGCAGATGTTCATGTGACCTGCTCTGTAGCTGTCTGCATTTGTGAACCAAGGCATGTTTTAACACATAGCAGCTTTCGTTAGTTAATTCCTTCTCCAGGCAAGTTCTGCTAAAACACATATGTGTTTTGTCTTTGGGACTGCTTGAAGTATGTAAAATTCCATGTGTGTCATAACTTTTGTGGATACATGTTTTAAAGGTTCATGAACAAGGGCCCTGCTGTTTATTTCTAATAGATAAGCAAAACATGGTTAGATGTTGTGCCATTCACCTCTGAGGGGACTGTGCAACAAGAGCTAAACAGATGCTTAAGTGATAGTATAATGTACGGTTATGAGCTTTGTAAATCTTGTTCCTCTGTTTATCAATCCTACAGGAATAACTGGATTACCCAAAATTATTGTGGCTTCCTTACAGTGTCTTTTTTTTTTGGCCCTGGAACTAAGTTAAGAGGGCATCATTTGTCTCCACTTAAGATAATTTAAGCTTGTCTTTATACTAAAAGAAGTACACTTGACTTAGTTACTTTATTTCCAATGGGAAATTGACTTTTATGATAATTAAAAATGCTTGCAAAAAGGGCAGACTTGGAAAAAAACCACCAACATATGGCTGCTTAGTGGGATCTAAGCAAAACAAAAAAAAAATTGTTTTTCCCCCTCCCTTCAAGGGTCTTAATCTGGTTTTGCTTTTGTTGAATCTAAATGCTGTCATTTTTATCTGTTCATGTACTATTAATAAAGGATTCTGCAGTTTGATTGTGTTTTTCCACTCCTATAAAAAAAAGTAAGAGTTTATTTGCTCACTTAAGAAGTATGTTGTAGTTTATTCCTCCAGTCATTCTGTTTTTGTTAATTTTTCTTTAACATGCTGAGCGTAGGTGGTTTTTTTTAGGCTTGGACATTGAAGTTTGAGCACTACTGAAAACTGGAGGAGGAAACTTGAAATATATTGCCTTACAATGTTTGTTTTGTGGTTTCGTTAGTGGCAATAGCAATACCAGGGTTTCATCCAAGAAACTTTGTGTGCTCTTTAGGGTCATGACTTTAGTGTTGGTATATAAATGTGACACAGTATTAGAATCCTTATTTTGTGCTGATAAGGAAAATTGTGGAATGAACCCTTTAAAACTTTAAGCATCTAATGAAAAGTTGTAAGTTGGAGCATTGTGGTATTTCTGGTCTGTTTGTATGGTGGTCTTTTCGTGTACTGTTTCATGAGGTGTCCTAAGCACCAGTTCCTTTCACAGCGCAAGTAGAAGTCTGGAGGCTTGCTTGCAAATTGCTGAATCAGGATTTTAATGAATTCTTGGAGTTTAGCAACTTTGCAGTCTCCTTGCTTTCTTTGTTCTTTAGTGGTTTTGTGTTGCCTTTACCATTGAATGGCAGTGTAGTTCACTGACAGACTGCAGGGAGTTGTTTAAGACTTGCTGGGTCTTGTGTTCTGATTTAAAATATTTTGCTCCTATTTTAAGCTTTAGTTATTGGCACTGTCAGCACTGATTGATATTATGTCTCTTTTCCTGAAGTTACAGGTGTCTTTGCTCTTATTTGGTGGGTGAGAGGTTGCTGGAGCTTTAAATGAGCATCTTTATGGCTTGAAGACTCCAATTCCCTCTGCTTATTCTGCTGTTTGCTGCTTCCCCTGTTTGTTTTTAGTACTACAGCCCTCTTTCCTTGAGGGTAGGAATCAAACATGAATCATAGTTTCCCACTGCTATTGGCCAGAGGCACTGTCATAGTAGCAATGATAATTAGTAATTCCTTGTACAGGGGGATTTGGTTTGGATATCTAAGTAGGTAGATCTGTTACAACGCACAGAATAATATAACTACCACAAATACCTCTACTGCTGGGGTAATGCAATTTGTAAGGTAAACTTAGACGGTGACTGACCTGAAACATCATGTAAAGGAACAGTGTGTTCTTACAAATTCTTTCAGTGATAGTGAAACAGGAGCTAGTTTTGAAGTTACAAATTTCAGGTCTATGGAGATTTGAATCTTGTTCTGATTTCTAGAGGTTAGTAATCCTCTAGTTAAAAATGCTGTTTGTATAAATTATCAGAAAAAGTTGCGGGTTCTTGTTTTGTTTTTTTCTAGTCAGGAATGGAAACCATTGTATTTCTGTTCCTGCAAATAGTCTCATGAGCTTAGAATCAAAGTATGTAAGAAAGATAAAACTTTGGTGGGGAACACAGTTGATGTGACTGTGTTACCCATGAAGACTCCTTTTGTGCTTCAGAAGTGACTTGCTTGAAGACCTGAGAATAAGTGTCTAGTTTCTTGACACTCAGGTTCAGATTCTGGGTTTGAGATTGAAGGGTGATGAATCAGTCTCAGCAGTTCGGGTTGTGCCCAGGTAGGTATCTAAAAAGAGAAAAGGTATTTAAACCAGGTGGAGTCTCTGGCTCATACTTTCTGTCATTGCAGAAATCGAATTGATCTGGGTTGAGGCAGTGAATCAAAGTGATACAAAGAGCGTTTCCTCTTGTTCTTTGCTGAAGGCTGAGAGTACGGATGGGAAAGGTGTTTGAAGACTTGCCCTGTGCTCTTCCCCGAACTCTTTAACATTCAAAGAAGTTGTGCATGTTTAACCTCTTTAAGGAGAAAAAAACCCCAAACCTTAAAAAGGCTTGTCTACCATTTTAATCTGGAGATAGAGACCTGTCTGGATGGACTTAGTAGAGAAGGTTAATATCTGTCTTTGATCAAGTGATCATCAAGTTGAAGTCTAACCATACAAGGGGTATTTCTGTACACTTGGCCAAAAGTCCCTTTAGGGCTGGGAAAAAGCCTGTTGTAGGCACATGTACATATTTTGGTTATTTTGTCTACTATGTTAAGCAATAAAATATGAAAGCAAGATTTGAAACACAATCAGCAGGGTATCCATACTTGTGTCTACTTAGGAACAATTCTTCATTGAGCACCATCTAGACCTGAGGCAATGTCTGTGTAAAATCTTTTTATGCTGCAGTGAAACATAACTAAAGACCTGACCCAGAATATGTAGTGCCAGGCAAGGAATGGGGTTAATAGTACCTGATCTCTCACTTGTTTTATCTATCAGCTGTTAACATGAAAACTTTGATGTCCTTAACTCATGTCTGAGAGTGCATAACACTTCCCTTTTGATGAGATTTAGTGCTCAAGTTGTTGAATCAAACTTGTCTGTACAGTTAATTCTTATCCTGGAAAGATATCAAAACACTATAGTTGTTGGAACTGAAACTTGTGAAACTTTTAAGAATCGTGGTCTTAAAACAGACATGCTAGAAGGAAGCTGTTGCTTGATGTTGTTTTGTTGTCATAGAAAAGAAGGTGGCTGACTATCCTTTTGCAAGTAGTGCAATAGATTTTGATGCAGTAGATTGAAAAATGTGTGTGTGGGTCACTCTAAGTGGATAGGGGTGTCACAAGTGCTTTCTGTTTACTCTCCTCACAATGTTCTTTTCTCTGTCAAACATCTGAGCCTCTTAGTACACTTCCTGTGTTTCTTTTTTGCGGTTTGTTTGTTGTACAAGAGTTTGTGGTATAAAATAACACAAAATAATAACAATAAATAAAATAATACATTTTTGTGTGTCATTTATTTTGAAATGATTCTTCTCTTTTCTCTTGCCATCTTTACAGTGTTTCTCATCCGTCATTAATTAAACTTTTCACAGGCAGACAGACAGACAACCTTTCTTAATATTGGAAGGTTGCTGTTATTTTCGCGCACATGTAGAGAAAAAATAAAACACCTTGAGTAGTCTGATTTCATGCAATAAAGAGGATGACAGCTGCCATACTGTCCAGTGAAAATAATGAAGTGTTGAACTGATCATGGGTTTTTATGTTGCAGGAAGCAAAACCTTCAGCTGAGGACTTAGGAGATAAGAAAGAAGGGGAGTACATCAAACTGAAAGTCATTGGGCAGGTGAGTTTTTACGTGATTGCTTGTTGACACTTGGTGGAGATGTGAGATTTTGTATGGTGGAAGTGACCAAATGAAAGGTGATACTCTCAGTTCTTTAGCGTGGATGCTCCCCTGCCATAAACTACTTTGATTGCCAGTAATGTGTATTAGGATACTCTGGTGTGGAGTTTTGTGATGCATTGAGGGATTAAGTTATCTGAAGATATGAATTAAATAAGTGGCAAAATTGATAAATTCAGGTCTCCAGAGTTGGTGAAGTACACTAGGCATGAAGTTGGTTTCCCTGGAGAGGGATAGGAAAAGGATTCTGTTGGCTGGTGTGTTGATAGATATGAATGGTGGATTATAAGTCTGTATTCAAGCTGTGTTGGAATGTGAATGTTGAGATCTTTCTTGAACAGAAGTCCTTCTGTGCAAAGAACCCCTCGCTCAGATGACTTAACTAGGATTGTTTGTTGGAGTAGTATTGTTTGCTGCTGCTGGGTGGAGACGGATGACTTAAAGTAGGACTAACAGAAACTACCTTACCTCTTTACCCACATGAACCTCTCACAGTCTGTTTTAACTCTGTAGCCATTTTGACAGTTGTAGCTACTCGTACCTTATGGCTGGTAGGAAGGACTACAGAATAATGAGTCCTAAGATTTCTCCTCTGGTTAGTGTTGTGTTGCCAAATCTGCCTGTATCCTGGCTTCTAGATAATTACTCTAATTGAACAAGGTTTCGTATATATTTTGGAGTGCAAGCTTTAACTTGCCCTCTTTAGGAATCTCAGAGCAGAAGTCCCCTGCATATGTATGTTTGTATTTCATAAGAACATCAGCTGGGTAAAGATGGAAGCACAGACTGAACCATGTATGGGGTTTAGTACTTTTAAATTGAAAACCTCTATATTGAGCCTAAGGCTATACTATGCCATCTGTTCTTTAAAAAAGAGCTTCCTGTGGAAGTACGTGATGAATTTAGTGACTGATACGTCATCCTGGAGGTTCACGTTATGATGCACCAAAGTACGCGTGGCGATAGTTAAACTGCATTCCATGTTAGTTTTATATAAATCATTCTTAAAGAAAGATTTAAAAATAACATAAAGTTAGCATTTACTACAAGGAGAGTTAATTATTTTCTTTTCTGCTCTTAGGACAGCAGTGAAATTCACTTCAAGGTGAAAATGACAACACACCTCAAGAAACTCAAAGAATCATACTGTCAAAGACAGGTTTGTGAAATAATGACACTGCCTTTAAAAACATAAAAACCCAAACCACTTTTCTCACTGTTTTTTCAAATAAAGACTTCTGAGGTATCTGACGGTACAAATATGATGGATCTCCTAAATTTCTTTTGACAAGTAAGGGTATTCCTATGCAAGACCCTTGTGAAGTTTGTAGTAAGTTAAAATTACTGTTCGAAAATATGTAGTGGCTGCTCAGAAGACATAGAATTTGTTTTAAAATGTCCAGGCATGCATTTATAGTTGCTGTAAAATCTTTTGTTTCTAAGTAAAATTCCCTTAAAGCTGTAGAATGCTGCAGCTTAGGATGAGAGCAGCCTTAGGCATTGTTACAGCCATTAATATGGTAATCAAGTAACACCAGTTATTGTGCCCTAAGTTAAAGCCAAATCTGCAGTATTAATTGTGGATGTAGGTAAATAGTAATAACTGTGACAGAGCAAAAATATATCTTCACTTGCAGGTTCTGTGGCAGATATTGTGGATTCACAGCTGCTATTTCCAGAAGCCCTGGCCTAGTTTGCCCTCAGCTTTGGGGATAGGTGCCTTATGTGGCCTTTTCTTGGATAAGTGTGTTGGAGTTCACTTCAGGAGATATAATCATAAGTAATAATACTTTGGGGTTTTTTTTTTCTTAATACTTAAAGATGAGTTGAACTTGTCATTGAAGTGTTCTTTTGCGGAATATGTTCTTTTTTGCTATCTTTCTGGAGTAGGAGGAAAGAAAAGATCAAACACCACATACGTTTATAGCCAAATCCAAGTGATTAAAATTGTGATTCATTTGGAAAACTTGAAATTTTAAAATAAGGTGTTGGAAATAATTCATGCAGCAGTCTTGTTGACTAATGAAAATGTATGTGTGGAATTTGTTTTTTAAGAAAAAAGTAATTGTTTGAATGAACACACCTATATCTCCTGGGCTGAATTCTGGAGGGTCTGTGATTTCCTTCATCAGCAGTCAATGCAGTTTTTGTTGTCAAGTACCCTTTCTCTAGTCAGGGGACCATGAACATTTCTTCCAAGTTGACCAGAGGGATTGTTTAAACAGTGTGAAGATCAGTCCTTGCCTGTGAAATTTGTCTGCCTAGTTATTTGCAAGCAGTGTTTGAGATCTAATTGATGTACAAACAGCATCATATTTCACTTGCGTTTGTTTTGCTCGTAACTTGAAAGACATGGAAAAGATGAGGTGTTTGCCTTACCTATTGAGGTGAAGTATGATGTTCTGCTGGAACATGGGCACACTGTGCAGCAGACATACTGCAACTTTACGTACCTTTGGGATGCTCCTTTCTCCTTGTTTGAAAGCTGTCCCTTTTTTCTCCCCCTCAGCTCTGTTCTTTCTTGTCGCCAGTGCAGAGCTTTTGCAAAGCTGATCGTGGTAAATGTTGCTGTTCCTTCCTGTAGCCATAGAAGATTGGGAAGGCAAGGGTAGGAGTTCATGAAGTAAACATCATGTTCCTCCTGTTGTTTTAGGATCTTTATTAAGACTGATACAGAGTTCAGAAAAAGACAAGACTTTCATGTGTAATGTCTTGGGGAGGGAGGGTATGGTCAATACTTTATAAATAAAGCTAAAGGAAAAAAGCTAAGGGAACTTACAAGTCATTGAGCTAGAACTCCAGTGAGACTCTGGAATAGACATGCATTTCAGCACTCTCGTGCTTTTTGAGTTCTTTGTAGTCTATAGGAGTGCAACAGAATAGCTGAGCTCCTTCTGTAGCAGGAACTAACGCCTTCTTTTTTGACTTTTACGTGTTTTTTTTTAATTTAAAATGCTTTTCTTGTAAACACATACAAGTTTCAGTAAGTTGTTTTTTTTTCTTGTACATCTGTTTCTTTTTTTAGGGTGTTCCAATGAATTCACTCAGGTTCCTCTTCGAGGGTCAGAGAATTACTGATAATCATACCCCCAAGGAGGTGAGTTTCTTTTAGCAAGAGTGTGATATAATTCACTGGACAAACTGAGTACTGACTTGTTAGTTTCTCTGTTCTGCTAGACTGGTAACCAGAATGAAGATTTTTCTTTACATACAGCCAACTTATTGGACTGTATTTAGTCAAATATAGTCTGACTATATTTTGCTAATTAGGATCTTTAGTAAGGCCCACAGGCAGTTCAGAAAGAGATGTCAAGTTAATGCCTCAGAAGGGAGGGTATAGTCACTGCCTGCTGGTGGAGGGGGAAAAAAAGCCTGAAGGGAACTTGACAGTTGTTGAGCTTGAACTTCAGTGTGACTTTTGAATAAATACGTATTTAGTTCACATTTACTAGATCAAAGTGTAAATAAACAGAAAACAGCTACTTCTGTCCAGTGACTTCCACCAATTGTTATGACAAAGCAGGAAGAAACACTCATAATAATGACCTTCTGAAAAATCAAACCAACCTGTTGACTGTGGAATTGAACAAGTTGCTCTCTCTGAGAGCAGAGCTGTAAATGGGCTTTGAGTTCCAAACTGTAGGTGTTTGCTGTATTGTGAGCTAGTGCTGTGCTATATGTAATGCATGTGGCTGTACAGCTGGTGCATTCAGTAAGATGTTCCCCCTAAACGAGGGCTTTAGAGAAAGGTAAATCTGGTGACTTCCAGCCTGGTGTATGCTGCTGCACAACTGGGCTTAGACTGCACTTATGAGGCTTTTGCTTTGACTCAGATATCTAAGTCCTTATGTAAGGAAAAGGACTAAAAATCATGGGTGTTGTCTAGTGAGATGGTGACTTTTTGCCCCTTTAAATTATGATGGGACAGAGGGGGAAAAAAACATTGTATGACTTGTCTAGGACCTGCTCTGATTTCATCACAGCAGATTTATAACAATTGTTTGCTGTTTTTCTCTGTTCTCACAGCTGGGGATGGAGGAGGAAGATGTGATTGAAGTTTATCAGGAACAGACGGGGGGTCACTCAACAGTTTAGATCCTTCTGGTTTTTTTCCCTCTTAATCCTTTTTTATTTTTAAATAATAGTTCTTTTGTAATGTGGTGTTCAACACTGAAACTGGCACCCCATCTCTGGGAGTTTACTTTCAAGCGTCTGGTATTTTGAATTCTTGTGCTCATTATACACTATTGTTTCTGTTTTCATTGTGCTGAACTTCTGTGATCCAGCTGCAACCTTGCTCTCCCTCTTCCCTTCTGCCCTCCCCTTTAGGAATACATGTACACACATGCATTTGTATGTTCACTAGGTTCGTGCATTTCAGGCACGAAGGCTGTAAGATCTGCCAGGTGGGCGAGTGTTCTTAATGACTTCCATATCTGCCCTGAAGTTTTGATGTGTGACTGTTTCACTCCTGGACTATAACTTTCAGTGCGAGATGAAGTTTTTCAGAGAACTAAACTGTGGAGAAATTGTGTATCCATAACTCAGAGCTATTTTGCTTAAATTGTGCTGATGGCCCAACGAAGAAGATTACCGAGTTGGAAATGGAAAAGCTAGAACTGTTGTCATCTGTTCCTTGCTCCAGAGATGGCTTTGCTGAAGACATAAAATTGAAAACCCTAATGATTTTGAATTTTTCCAGAGGAGCCCAGAAGCATTTTAATTTCATATAGGAATTAGTACACACAGGTATTCATGCAAGAACGGTCACAGCAGCCAACTGGTGTTACTTTGACACTCTTGTTTGTACCTTTTGGCCTGGGACGTGGGTTTTGAATGGACATTGTCTGTACCAGCTTCATTTAAAATAAACAAGAAAAACAATTTTATAAACAACTTGCATTTTCTTTTCAAATGTTTGGAAATGAGCAAAACCATAAAAAGTTATAATTAGAGCATGCTTTTCCAGTGACTTTAAGTTGAAGCCAGAAAGAAAATGTGCTCTGTAAATATACCTCATGAAAAAAATTTCTTTTCTACTTGCCCTAGTAAAATACTTAATCTGCTTGTTTTGCAGGTGACTATTAGAGACTACTAGCTGTTTCTTTTCTTGGTAGAGAATATTCGCATACAGTTACATTCATCTGCACTTCATGCACAGAATTTAAACTGAAAATGAAACTTGGAAGGAAATAAAAGATGGTTTTCAATGTCTATATTTCATATGATGTGGATAACATGGAAGTGTCGTGATGGTTCACTGGGCATTGTTATGAGTGACTTTCAGGTTATAAATGGTCAGTTTGAGAACTTGTTACTGGATATGAAAGCCGAGATGAGAGGTTATGGGCAGAGTAGCATGGAGAGAAGATTTCTGTGCTCTCCCTGCTTCAGCTTTTTTTGTGGATAAATAGGACTTGTTTGATTTGGTAAATAAAGTTCACTGTGAATGCCAGCTTTAGTCAAAGACACATTTTAGTGCTGGCATACTTGGAAGAAATTGCAGATCTTGAGTACTTTTATTATGGCATTTGCTGTAAAGCTAGAAAATGGCATTTTCTTTCATGCTTGTGGTTTGTGCCCTGTTTCTGATTTAGTAATACTTTTGTATACATAGTTACATTAAGCAATTTTTTTAAAGATTAAAATTTTTGTTTACAAAATACCAGAATATGGGGTTTTCTTGAAGTATTTTATGTAATTCAGTTCTTAAGGGAAGAGGGATTGCTACTGTGATGTGGAACATGGCTTCTTTGCACTCACCTCCAATTGCTTTTTTGGAATACTAAATATGTCTGCCTCAGAAAACCAGAAATAAAACAACTTTGTGATTGTTACCAGATCATCTTCTAATGTAAACTTGTATAACGCTCTTGTTTGTAGACAAGATCCTATTATCCCTCTCCTGCAAACTAGGAATTGAGATGCAGGGTATGGTAGTTTACTGGGGTCACTCTGGAAGCTGGAGCTGAGAACTGAATCCAGATCCCCAGAGTTTGATGCTAGTACTGTAGTTGCTGCCCTGACCATCTTTGCTTCTAGCTATTCACTTTCCTCTTCCGAATCTGGTTTTATATGCTCATTTATATCAGCTTTCTAGCTGAAGCATTTAGTTCTCTTGAGACTGTGGAGGAGGGTTTTCTGCAAAATGTGGTTTCAGTAGGATGAAGCTCAAGGCGAAGATTGCTTTTAGTTCTGTAACCTTGTCCTAAAATACATCTCTTTGTCACTGGTACCATATCCACTCTATAAACTGATTTGACCTCTTTCTCAGACTTGTTGTGAAGCCTCAAAGAGCCTCAACAGAGCTGCTGGTCTAAAGCCATGTGTTTGCTGTTAGAACTTGATAGAACAGTGTAGGAAAACTGTACTCTGCCTCAAAGATTAGTATTGAGAACTCAGTGTAAAATGAGGAGACACGTGTGTTACGCAGATGCACTGGTACCCTTTTTAAAGAATTCTTGGAAATTATACAATGAAATAAAACCTGAATTTTGAAGTCAAGGAGTTAGACTTGAATTTTCTTGATTTCTCTGGAAGAGCTAATCCTTTTCAATGAATTTCTTTCTGAAAAGCTGATTTGGAGTGGAATGTTTAAAGCACTTGCGTCTTTGGAGGATATGACTGGAAATAAGGTTGGTTTTCACATGCTGGAGAAAACCAGAGAAAGCCTTTTTTCCTCCTGCAATTTTTCTTTGCTTATCTGTATATAAGAATGTTGGTTTCAAGGGCTTTAAAGAATGTGCTGGGGAACTAAAACCATCTTCACTGAGTCAGTTACGCAATAGAAGTTGAGAGCTAATACTTGCTTGGTTTTGAATTGTGAAAATATATTTAATATTCGCTATGGTGATGTATGAAAGCTTTATTGATAAGCACATCACAAAACTATCAGTCTTAGCAGATTTTCTTAAAGCTGCTGTGTTTAAAGGATTTGTGTGTTCTCTTAAGTATAAATATGTCTACATGATCATCAGTTTGACAATATGAGGTTTTTTTGAAGCTAAATGCATAAATGTTGGCAGGATTTGGACTTCCAGTAGTGTGTCAGATAATGCTAAAACTTCTGCCATAAATTTTGACTAGATTTGTATTGTTTTAGAAGCACTACAATTGTTTATTAGTTTTTAGCTTTTCCTAATTTAAATGGAAAATATATTTAAGGATACAGTATTAAACTATCTGTGTTGACCTGTGCTGAACATCTTCTGTATGCACATTTAAATTATTGCTGTTCAGGTAAATTTTCTTAAATGAGTAGGTCAACTTTTGAGGCACTATACAGAGACCTGTAGGAATTGGGCAAGCTGGAAGTGGTATAAACTGGTTTTGTTTTGCTTTTAGAACTAGTGGTTAATGCATACCTAATGAAGTTCAGCTTCAATTTAGAGACTGCAAAAATTGATTACTCTTCTCCACAGGAGACTCTCTACAGGAACTGCAATATAAATTGAATCTATAAATGTAACACTTTGTTAGATAATATTTGAGAAGCAAGAAAATGATAATAACCTGATTTTTAAGGAAGAAAAGTTCTTCTTGCCTTGCTACAGTTTCTCTATAGTAATTTTATTGCTGAATCTGAAATCTGGCCTTTTCTTACAATAGCACATTTATTTCAATTTATTGTTATGGAGGATTCCTCCAGAAGTCAGCACTGAGGTCTTCATACCTTTTTGTAACCTGGTTATTTCATTGTTTCATCTCTTAACACAAAATAGACCAAAGAATCAGTATTCTGACACTTTAGGAGGCCTGTCTGGATGATTTCTACTGGCTGACCAAACATGAATGCTTTTACTTCCTATCGGTGGGATGTATACAAGACTAGTGCTGCAGTCTAGGAAAATAAATTTGTGATTGAGTAGCACTTGTGCCAAAAAGAAATGTTCCTCTCTTGAGCCAGGTAGGATCGTATAATTTGACTGCAACTGGAAGAGCTCAGTGCAATGACCCATTCCTAGCACCAGGCATTTATTTACTCTTTTGTACTGTTTTCAGGCCTACCTTTTTTAGGCAAGTGAACATGAGAAAAACACCTGTGAATGAGGAACACAGTGTGTTCTAGTCTGATAGCTTCCATTGGTCATGTTCTTTGGAACCGCAGAGGTGGTTCCAGATTTGTTCTTTGCATGCAAACAGTGTTACTGAAGAGGATCGTGGACACAGGACAGAATTCCTCCTGGGGTTAGAAAGGTGGTGCATTGGTTTGATGACACCTACACAGTTCATGGCTGTGCACTGGCATTTTCTGTGGTTTTGCCTTGGCAGGAGCCTGGACTTCCCCTAGGAGTTGGCTTTGAGCAAGGTTTGGAATGGGCTGGGGAAGAAAATGTTGGCTTATGCAAATACCTTCTTGTGGGCCAGTATGTCCTCCTGTCACAACAGCACGAGTGAAGCAAGCAAGAGGTAGTAACTGCTGCTCAGCTGTAGTTATTACTTGGCCTTTTATCCCTGGTACCGCTGTGGCTCACAAATTGATTTAGGATTCCCTTAAGAAGGTCTGTTATGTTATTTCCAATGTTTCAGCATGTGCTATGCAGCTTCCCAGTTCCTGTGTTCCTAGGTGCTGGTAGGAATGAGTTCTGGAAGCATGCTATGGAGTCTGCACCGATGGATCGTGTGAAGGTAATTGTAATTTCAGGTGCAGAGGAAATGACGTTGGGCTTCCTTCTGTAATGTAAATGGATGCTATAAACTCTAAAATAGTTGAAGAATACTGGTGTGTGTGAATTGCTGATGAAATTTGGGGAAATATTGAAAAACTGGTTAAATAGCAGAAGAACTGCATTGTGTCTTGGAGCTGGAACTGAAGGCAGCTTAACTAACTCCTGAGGGACTGATGCTGCTCTGCAATGTTAACTACACTGATAGAACTCCTGATTTCAGGAATGTTTTTGTATAGGCTGGCATGAGGTGTAAAGATGTGTTACTATTACTGAGGAAAAGAAGTTAAATTCTGTTACTAGCTACATATCTGATTAAAAGCTGTGTTTTGACCTTCTCCAGAGCTAGTCTAGAATCTTTCTCTTCATTTGCTTCTCAGCCTTATATCTTGTCTTTTCTCAGATTTTTCCTTCATATTCCAGGTGTTCTATTGCCATGCCCCCAGCTGCTGGCATTCCTCCTCTAACCACATTGCTCCTTCTTTCTCTCTGCATTTTTGTGCCTCTTAGAAACGCCACAAACAACTGTTAGTTGCTTACATACTCTCTATTTTTTAATTGGTTTCAGATCAAAATAAAATACTGTTATAATATTGACATTTCAAGTATTTACTATTGTTTCACATGACTTTTTCTTAAATTGTAATTGGATTTTTTTTAAGATCTGCTTGGCACTTAGGTTTTCAAGCCTTCCTCTGCAGCTATTTGTTAGAATAATTTTTCTTAACTGTGTAGATACTGGGAGTTGGGTTTTCAGGGAAGAGATGTAATGAAAACATCAATAAATGATCAGATGTAGCACAAACATTGTTCTTGCTAGCATCTTGCACAGTTGCATCATAGCTAGGCTTTGGAATTTCTCTTTTTTCCAGGCTGCAGGGACTGTGGCACAGAGGACTATTGTTACCATACCTGTTTAACAGGTATGTTTAACAGCTGAGGTACTGTAAGTTTGGGACTTAGTGTCACATGAATCTCCAGGCAGACACACAGGCTGTCTATGTCTTTACCAGAAATCATCCATTCTGACGAATTATCAGCAACTAAAGTAAGCATTAGCCTTTCTATAGACCATCTGCTGCTCCATGTTCCTCTAACTGTTGCTTCTTCTGGAACTGCAGAAGCTTCCTGTGATAATCCTGCTGCTGCCAAATACGTTCTTGTGCTGTTTTCTCTAATTGTGACTTCTTTGCTGCCACCTCCTCCTCATGGCACCTCCACTCTTCTTCTAGTTTCTGTTTCTGTAAACTAAAACGTAAATGACTATTAATTGCTATAGCAACCTTGGTTTTGCTGAGCATTCTTGCCAGAAGAGCAGATGCCGGCCCAAGGAGCTAAGCAGATTGCCAAAGTGAAGGGGAGAGAACTGAGAATAAAGAGAGAATGGGTTCTGGTTGGTGATATTTAGCATATGTCTGGATGGTTCTGCAAATAAATATTAAAGAAAAATACTGTCTACTTTCTTTCACGCTATCTGTAAGGGGGCTAAAGCCTGAATTATGTTTTTCACTTATGTGCCTTTGAGAAGGACATGAGGAATATGATACAGGTACATGGTTTATGTGAAACAAAGATCTGGGAGGCAAGGGATAGAGGAGAGCACTGGAACACGTAAGAAAGTTCAGAGAGTAGGAGCTGGAAGAAAAAAATTGGAATGCATATTTGTGTAACAAGAACAGAAACCCAGAACGAGAAGCCAGGCTGTACAACAAAAAAGGAGGCAATGGGAAGCCTTGGCTGAGATTTAGATGTAAACAGAATAGCAGTAAAATGGGCTATTTTTACAAGAGAGTTCACACTGAGAGTAAAGAGAATGAAAGAAAGTCAAGGAGGTTCATGAAGCAAAGGAATATTCTCCCTATTTTTTTAATGGGAAGTTAAGAAAAAAAAATTAAAAAAAAGGTCATCTGCTTCACTGAATGCTGTTCAAGATATTTTTCCAAGCATCTTGGTGTTACCAGTCCAGCTGTATGACTTGAATGCCTGTTTGCTTTTCCTGAAAGTTAAGCAGGGCATGGCACTAATTTCGAAAAATGTTTCATAGGTCAGTTTTGTCCTGTCTTTTCATCCATCTGATTGAAACACGCTACTTCTACTAATCAGGTTCTTAGGGATGCCAGTTTTCCTGGGGATGCTCTCCAGACCGTTCAGCCATTTCTAGGTAGGCTGCAGCTCCTCGAGACCACCCGAGGAGGTCGCTGTTCTCCCCGGGAAACGCCGTTCCAATGAGAGCTTATCAGATGGAAGCGAAGCAATGAGATGGTGTCGAATGATTGTTTTGTGTAACCAGAACATTTCAAAGGGCGAATAGAAATGTGATAATCATATTGCATCAGAGCTTGTTTCTGGTGGAATATACTTACAGGTTTCCCAGAGCTTTGCCTCAAGTATTTGGTGGGGGGTGTTTTTTTGTGGGGTTTATTTTTGGTATTTTTTTCCCCTACAGCTATATCAGCAGTAGTAAAGAGCAAAAGTGCTATTAATGCTTTTTTTTGTATTGTAAAATGCTTGTATAGTTAAGGAATAACCTACATTGTTTTGATCTTTATAACCATGTAGTTATAACCATGCTGAGGTTTTTGTCAGGGAAAGTGCTCAGTAAGGAATTCAGTGCTCTATGAAAAGTGTGGAATATCATTTTCATGAACTCACTGTAAGCTAGGTACAATTGGTTGAAAACCTGAATTTCTTTAATGACTTTGAATTACTGTTGATACTGATTTTTTTCATATTGACAGACACTTGGAAAAATCAGAATTTAGATGAAAGTATTAGAAATGGATGAAAGTATTAGAAAAAATGAAGTTAGTAGACATACACGCAATACTAAACTTAGGAAATACCTAATATGCTGCTATGCATCTATTTAAATTAAAAGATCTGTGATGTTATACTTTAGTTTGGAATTTGCCCGGCAGTGCTGGATCAGTTTGCTGGCTCCTTCACACACTGCGTTGTTAGTCTTATGTTATATTAGAAGATGCTTTGTTGTTATCTGTTTCTTCATGCTGGAACATTGATAGTTTTGGATGCATGTGCATGGCCTGCAAAAGAAAAGCAAAGACTACAACAGTTCTGTCATGATTCCATTCAAATGTTTCCTTCTCAAATGAGAACATTATCCTCACTAACCACATCTCCTCCATCTCTGTTGTTCCTTTTCCAGATCTGCCTTCACTTTTTCCATTTGTTCCTACTTCTCTTTTTCCATTTCTGCTCTTCTTCCTCTTCTTCACTTCTAATGTCACCTTTCTGCCTTTTCTGTTCTCTTTCCTGTGCAGATTTCTCATTTTGGCATTTTTCAGGAGGAATCTGAATGGGAATATAATTAATAACGAACTTAAAGTTGACATTCTGTGAATGATTATTATTAACTGAGATTTAACATTTTTGAAATATATATGCTTTATGTACTTAAAGTTTTGTGGGGCTTTTCCTCTCACTGTAGCCAACGGTGCCTGTTTTCTCTATATGATACATGTTTTAATATTTTTTCTTCCAGTACATACTTGCCTTTGTGATACTTGATTACTCTTACGTTAATTTACTAGTATTTAGTGTCCAAATATGTTGCTTCTTAAGCTGTATTCTTGAACCTCTGACAAGTTTGTGTTTTTCCCTCTATTCTTTCTAAATGTTTTTGAAGCTGTAACGGGTGAGTGGGCGGGCACAGGGGTTTCAGTCACAAATAAGAGGATGCTGAGGAAACAGATATGGTCTAAAAAAATCATAAAACTCTGATAGCTGAAGGGTCAGCTACAGAATGATCACTGTGGTGAAATGGGAAGGCTTTGGACAGACGGTATTTCTCCAGTTGTAAACCAGGACTGAGGGAAATGTCGTAGCTGCGTGGACGGTGCTCAGGTAAAAAAAAAAGCAGTACAACACCTGTTGCTAGTGAGGGTAAATGTGTGGGGGTGACTTGAGATTGGCTACACCTGTGCTTGGGCGGATAAACGAGCTGGGGCTGCTGGAGAGCTCTGTCTGGCGTGGGGCAGCCCCGGGGGCCGGGTCCCGCGGGGAGCAGTGCCGCCCTGGGGGGCTGTGGGATCAGCCGGGCATAGCGCCCCGCCGGCACAGAGCCCCTCGTCCTGCCCCTCTGAGGGGGAACCTCGGGACAGGGTGTGCTCTGAGGGAGCTGAGGGCTGGGAAAGTACCTGCGAGGCGAAGGAGCCTGGCTCTCCCTCCGCGCTGGGCAAGGCGCCATGAGGGGCACCAGCCGTCCTGTGGTGGTGGAGGCCGGCGGCAGAGCTGCCCTGCGGCAGTGCCCGTAGCCAGTAAGGACACGCTGGGTAAGTCTTTGCTGTCTTTATATCCTCACTGCATGGAAGTTTCTTCAGCTCGTGTCCCTGCCCACACCGACAGGCACCGTTCCTCATCTCCAGGCTCAGCGCTCCCGCCCGCTGCCGTGTGGGAGGTGTGGCTGGCGTGGCTGTGGGAGACAATTGGCCTGAGCCCGGGGAGGACTGGAATGCCATGGATACTGTGGTGATTGTTCCTTCAGAGTACAAATGTTTCAGTCTAGGGGTAAATCTGGCCTTTCTGTCGATGTGTTTATATCTATGTTATATTTTTGTGATGTGGGAAAGTGTCAGAACAAATCATAAATAGAATCAAAGTGCTGTGTTTCATGTAAATCTCATTCTAGGTACAAGAATTTTCTCTATGATATAGCTTAAAATCAAAACTCATATTCTTGATCTTTCTGCCCCTCTTCAGTTTCCTGCTCCACTTAAATAATTAAAGATACCAAGAATCTTACTTTGAATCTTTATTTGTTGTGGTCAAAAAAAGTGCATCAAATGTGTCATCAGGACTGTAGTGAACTTCAGACAGAAAAACTTGGGGGGTAAATATTAAGACTTTGATGCAGACAAGTGTTAACATATTACAGATGTTCTTGTCCTAATCAACAGCACTGCTGCCTTGACCACTCTCCTGGAGGCTGATGCTGTTGGCTGGCTGGCTGGATTAAATGCTCACAATTAACTTGACCTCTGTGGGGACAAATGGTAGAAGGCCATGATATCCAGCAGAGAAGAGCTGTGAGCTTCCTGCTGCCTCTGACCTGCTGGTTAACTTCGTGCAAGCTTTCTCAGCCTCTGAAAGTCTGCTGTCTGCAGTGCAAGGCCCAACAAAATCCAGCTTTCAGTTTCCAGGTATGACCCTGATGCAAACAGACATGCCTAAATAACCGCAAACCACATTTATTGTAAGTGCATGCTCTAGTACACATACTTGGGGTTTTCCACTTTACAGGTGTGGTCTAGAGAGGCAAAAAAAATCTAGCTGCTGTCTGCTTGTTAATACAATTTGTAATCCTTGACTTTTGATACAAAATAAAAAGAAAAAAACCCTTTCACTTACTGTAAGTGTAGTTAAAATAATTTTGACTGTTAGTGATGTTTGATCTATCTTGTTTGAGGCTTAATAATAAAGAAGTTAGTTATAATAACAGTTATTACCACTCAAAGAAAAAGTTACAAAATAATTGCTAAATACAAGAATTTTCTGTGGTCTTCTATCTTGAAAACAACTACCAAGCAAAAGCATAGAAATCAAGTTGGCTGGACTCTCCCCTTCGATCTGTTTTGAAGAAATTGGGTATAACATGTTAATCCTTCAGATCCTTGTTATCTCTCCCACTGAGATGGCTAAAGGTACATACAGTAATCTTCAGCAAGATGCAGAGATCTGTTTCTTGTTAGTTAACCTTACTGTAAGTGATTATGATATACGGTCATAAAAGGGTATTGATCCATTTCCCTGCAAGCAGCAAATGCCGAAATGTTGTGCTGATTTGTTAGTTAAATCACAGGAGTTGCTGATATGAGAATATTCACATCTCTTCAGGATTTGCACACTAGGACTTGACCACAACTGCTGCAGTCCACTGTTGTACAAGCACTCCAAATGAAATGTATTCCTATGCTAATGGATCTAAAATTTCTGCGTGAAAACTTACCTGAGACATGAAGAGAACTTCAAGATGCTCTGTGTTCTCTCTGGTGGTGAATTGCTGAGGAAAGGATAAAGAAAAGTATTTTCCTCTATAAATTACAGTTTAGGATTTATGCTACAGGCTAAACCCATGTCTACTGATTTGTGTAAAGAACTGCTGTTTGCTCTTTGGGGGTTGTTGGGTTTTGTTTTGGCTATTATCTGCTGTGATAAAACTGCTTCTGCAGTTCTTTCTAATAGCAGGGTGACTGTGCACTGGGACCCTCCCATTTCACTTCACTCTAAAATCAGTTGTTGGACCAGTGCGGCAGAATAGATGGCATCTCAGAATATAGTTTGAGACAGAGCTTGTCCTCTGCTACTCCAGCTGTACTTTTCAGTGCTGCTGGTCCTAGGGAGGGCTTACAAGGAAGACTGGTGCTCTACCATTAATCAGTAGTGTCTGGTCTTACATGTACACATACATCACTTAACAGGTGACTATATACAATTTCTGCAAATGAGTGATTGTTTTGCTACCTTAACTTTATCCTGATGGTACGAAGTAAATGGAATCTGTACCACAAGCCAGCAGCACTTAGTTCAGACACTGATTGCAACAAACGGTGATTGAAACCAGTCTGTAACAGAAATATACAGTCAGATATTACAGGGAATGGGAGCAGGAAATTTTGCTGCCGTAGGACATAAAAGATCAGAGCTGCTGCAAACAGTTTTTTTTTTTTCCTGTTCTTTGTTTGTCGGGAAGTCTCTTCTCTTGCATACTGCTTTCAGAGTTACTTGTTTTTACTGCATATTTCTCCTGCATATTAACAATCGAAATTGAGACTAGATTCTACTTAAAAAAAAAAAAAAAGCTTTAGGAAGGTGCAGAAAAACTTGAGGTTTGGTTTCACTCCTGCCTTAAACCTCTCAACCTGTTTTGCACAACTATAAGCCCTGAAGCTCTTTAGAATAATTTGTCAGTACCATGTAATGAACAACTTGTGTAATTGTAATGGCTCTAGCAGGTGGCTGCTACTCTCTTTTGGAACATCACTTTTCTCCTCATTACCCAGGAAAGCAAATCCCATTCTCTCTTTTGATGCAATGAAGATCTAAAGACTTATTTGCAGGTGCTTTGCATATTTAAATATGGTGAATATTTTAATAATAAGTTTCATTTCTGTAATACTTATCCAAAGATCTTGAAGGATTTTAGAAACTCCTGGTCTGATTTTATTTTTAGTTTAGTAGTGATGTGAATACATCACTTCCAGTGACTTCAGCAGCAGCAAATGCTCAGTTTCTCTGAAGATTGGGCTACAAATACTGACCTTTCACGTTTTAATTAATAAGTTCTGTATTAATGTTCTGTGATGTCCTGTTTGGTTTGTATTTCCTGAATATGGCTCTAAGAGCCATATTTGTAAATCAATAGCATAATTAAAAGAAAAATGAAAGGCTTTATTTTGCTTTCCCAGAGATGGCTCCGGGGAGCCCTTACAGCAGCCTGCCAGGACCTAAAGGGGACCTACAAGAGAGCTGGAAAGGGACTTTTTACAGGGCATGTAGTGACGGGGTAAGGGGGAATGGCTTTAAACTGAGAGAGGAGAGGTTTAGATTTGATATCAGGAAGAAATGTGTGGTTGGTTATGTGTTTAACTTGCAAAAATTGATTTACACCTGAGCAGCAACTTCACGTAGCCTTTTATTTTTTTCGCAGTCCTAGTTTCAGGAGGTCTCATCAAAGCTCTCCATAAAGGGATTAGATATCATAGCAGTCAAATGTTTTGAGTGTTCCGATGGGGAATCTATCTCTGACTGTATAAATAGGAGGCAATGACTGTCCCTTCTCACTATGAATATGGGCCCAGAGGCATTGATTGCTGAGAATTTCCACTCAGATGCTACACTGTGATAAACAAATAATATGTCTAAGATGCCTGACTAAAACAGAAACAAAGGAAGTAGAAACCCAGTCTGAGTCTTGTTTTCAGAAATGAACTTTACTGTATAACAACTTGCTGTTTCTATGTAAACTTGTATCTTTTTAGTGAAATCTGCTGTATGGTCAGAGCAGGTTTCCAATTGTGTAATACTGCATTTAACTTTTCCATCCATTTGCTTTTTTTCTGGATCTATAAAAGTGAAGATCAACTCTTGGTCTGGTTAGGCCAGGCTTAGATTTGTGCAGAATAGTTTTCTTTGCTGAAGAAACAGCTGTAGCTGTGGTTCAGTGCCATTGGTCTTAGTAAATAAGCAGCCAAACTATAGGATGAGAGAATAGCTCTAGTTCTAAATTTGATGTTGGAAAAAAAAACCCTACAATCAGTGATTACGTTTAACTCTCTCATCCCAAGAGAAATTTGGAACTTGGTGTTGCAGTATCTTCTGGCTTCAGTTATGCATTTTTGATAGTCCCATCAAATGTAATATTTCTCAATGTATAGTGTGGTTAAAAGAATGATTTGCTATGTCTCCATAAGGGTTAAATAAGAACTAGTGTTTATGTGGTCAGATTAGTTGGGCATGGAGGGAGAAAGCAAAAAAAAAAAAAAAAAAACCCAAATTTTCCAAAATTAGGTTTAAGGTTAAAGATGTACTAGAGGCAAAGGTGGCAATAGCATTGCGGGGTGGGGCGGGTGGGATTTACCCCCCTTTTTGGTGCTTTTAGGTAATATTTTAGAATTGAAGATCTGAGGTTCAGGTATATTTCCAAATCTCTGACCCAGTACTGAGCCTTTAAATGATATGATAGATAAAAGATCTCCTGAAATATTATATCAGGCAGCAGTAGTAAAGAGTTTTGTTTTTTATTTAAAATTCAAGTTTGCAGATGGCCTACGAGCCAGACTAAAGCTGCTGAATCAACACTGGTGTTGTCAATTATCAGAACTCAATTATTGGATAAATTAATAATAAAAAGGCAAAGGGATCTATAAACAGCAATCTGCCTCTTCCTGACAAAGCCCCGGGAGCCAGTTTTCCTGCCAACATCAGCTGAAAGTGTGAGAGATTAAACTGTAGGAGTGATTCTTTAGCAGTAGAAGATTGTTTTCTCAATATATATTTAAGGACAGTGCTTGGGAAACAGCTCATAAAAGAATGAACTTGAGTCCTGGAGAGGAAGGAACAGGATTTTCCCTGAAAGAAGTAAGCCGTTCAGTGCTTTTCCCTGCAGAGCTGGGCTGTGGTACAGGGTGTTGAGGCACCAGTAGAGAGAGCTGTTGTTTCAAGGATGTGTGGAAAGCTGTACAGACGGTAGAACTTGCTGGCAGGGCATGAACTTGAAGTGTGTTACTGTAAAAGCTCACACAGATTTTTAAGGAGATAAAAGAACTCTTGTAGAGAAGGAATCTTCACTTTGTAAAGACCATCCCTCCTGTCCCCACAATGTCTGGACAAAGTTGCACAAGGATCACCTAATAGTTAAAGGCTTAAATCCATGCCTCTGCTCTTTTATACTTGCTGCAATGCATAGGCTTTAATAACTTACCTGTGATATGTGCAGAGCTTGTCTCAAATGAACTTATACAGTGGGGGCAATCTCGTGGGATGTTGGTGAGGAGAGGGAAGTGAAAGACATGAATTCCAATTAAATATGTAGTTATGAGTCTTGGAACTGATGTTACATTTAATTTGACAGCATGAAGTGTTGTTCCCTAAGTTGTCAGTTGCTGTTGAGACTTGCAACATCGTTAGCACTGTTGAAAATGATGCATCCTGAGCATGGGGGAGTTGCTCTCATCCAGCTCTGAGCTTCCTTCTAAGGGTGTGCACCAGTCCTATTTTTGCATAAGACTGATACAGCAAGCCCAAGGAGGAACGCAGCATTCCCAGCTGTTCTGTTACCCATGACCATTTGCAAAGCCGAAATGGGTCTATTTACTTTTGTTGGAGTATGTGTATTTGCTTGGCAGCTTCTTGGCCCATGAGCAAACCCCTGTAAAATTCAGAGCTTGAACAAATCTCAATGGAAGGCTTGACTGAAGCTGCAACTTCTCACCTTGCTGCGTGCTGGAAGCTTCCTGTGAATTCTTGATGTTGCGTTCTTACTTGGCAGAGGATCTCTTACCTTGCCAAACCTTTCTAGTGTGGGGGTAATGAAATCTGAAACCGCGCAAGTTTAGTGTGGTTCTGAATTTCATCACAAATCACATCTCACACTTCTCATTTCTTGCCTGGGGGAGAAAAACTCCAGTATCTTTCTGTCTCCAGAATAGAGGCAACGCCTGCATAATTCCTCCGTGCTGGCCAATTGTATTGACTTCATGATAATTGAGGAAGGAGTCAGATATCAGCTTGTGCATGATACTGGCATGTAGAGCCCTGCACAACCAAAGGCTGGCCCTGATGAGACAGCAAGAAGGAAGCAGTGATGGCAGCATGAAAAACAGAGTTTTGCTGACATATCTTACTCTTGTCACTAAAGGTTGAAGTGCAGATGGAAGAGCAAGGAAACTACCTGTTGCTAAAGAGAGTTCCTTCTTTAGGTCTAGAGTACTGAATTCAGGAGAACAACTTCAGAAACTCTTAAGCCTTGTGTAAATCCTCACCAATATTTTTGCAGGCTTATTTCTTATTATTTTGTATTGTGATAAGTGACTTTGTCACAGAGCTGACCAGCTGCAGAAAGCATCTGAAATAATCAAAGCATGTATGATTACAGCTCTTATTGGTCCTAGGGGCCATGTTATTTCTGCTGCCTTACTATCCCCATCTCCCTTGCTAGAAAAATGCAGTTCAAGTCTTTTTATATTATTTACTGCCAGTTCCACCAGCCCACGCTGCTGCTTCTGTGTTGTCATGTTGTCATGTCTGTGTCGCCCACTGTGCCTTCATGTGGTGTGCAGAGTAGATTGTGGTACTGTTAGGTGTGATTCCAACACAGACCGTAAACCTGCTTTAAGGTACTGGGAGTATGTACTATAAATTTAACTAACATCTTCCTTTTCCTTCTCCCTGGCAGCTGCACTGATTTCAGGAGAACTAGTACTGAGAAAATTTCCTGTGCTCAGCTGGCAAATGTGTAGTTGGGAGGGGAAAAGTCTTCAGTTGTCTTGCACTGTTTCTGCAACAGTGAATAATGGGAAACAGTTGTGGAATTACTATGAGAGACTTCTCTTAAATTATCTCGGATCAGTGGATTTCTGAAGAATCCCACAAAACCAGGATGGACTGTAATGAAAACTGTTTATTTACATTACTGGGATCCTGCAATATTTTTGGTATGCTAGGGGTGCCTCTTATCTTTCTCACCTCTTTTTCCTTCCATTAAATGCTTTTCACCTTTGTATGACCTTAATGATTTGAGATTTCAAATCTCCAGCAACTTCAGGTCCTTACCACAGTACCTGCACTGCAGGAAGTAATACTTTGCCTTGAAAGATCTAGGGACTTTTTTGGAAGGTTGTTGTAAGGAGAAGAAAAGGAAAAGAAACTAACGTAAAAATGAGTTCTGTGGAAACAGCTCTAGAGGGAGTTTTCAGGGCTGGGATGTGCAGTCGTTATGGGCTTACTAACAAGAAATTCTGTATGTGTGGAGTTCAGAAAAGAGAAATCAACTATGAGATGAAACCCATGCTGTGTGAAAAGGTGTGCTTTAGGAACTTCCCTGGTGTGAGCAATGGGTAGCCAGGAGAGTTAAGAGCTTTAGCTAACAAATGCTGGAGAATAACAGATAAGAGAATGAAACTCCCTCACTAATGCACTGGACTGTTTTCTTTAGTGTTCAAAACAGCAGGAGAGAACTGGCATTGCTCGGTGTTAGCAGTTCTGGCCTGATACACACATGAAGGTTTTGTACATGTAAAGTACAAAAGGGAACGTGTGACTCTCTTCCATTGGTTTCCTTTGGTGAACTTCTCTCTAATCTGTTTCTTCTCTCTTCTTTTGGACTTCCATCGGCCTGAAGCTGGGCCTAAGTTACCAAATGCTGCAGCAGTGCCAGCGTGGCTTTCTGTACGTGATCTGATGGCAGGAAGAGACTGAGCCTGCAGTGACCAAGCATCAGCAACTGGACAGGAAGATGTTTGTTTTACCCTACACCTTCACTTAAATGAGTTGTATGGCAATGCTGAGGGGAACCTCAGTGTCTTGTGAAGTTCACTGTTGCATAACTTTAAACATCTGAGCAGCATTTCCTCATCATCTGTGTGCTGTTGAGCTTCTAATAAGTCAGTTGCTTGGGATAGTAATCACAGCAGTAAAAGCTGCTTAAGAGAAAATGGATCTGGCAACAAAAGTTCTGAAAAACAGGTAATTGATCGTCTGCAGAAAGATATTTGGTAACAACAAAGGCATGTGAATTCGATTAAGATTCTAGTCTGAGCACCAGAATTAATTGGGGCACAGGAGAGTAGCTAAAGAGAAGGGGCTTTCATTGTTATCATCGCATGACAGACCCTTCATACTATCTGTGCATTGATCCTATTTAAGCAATGGGGAATTAATTTCTGTGTGATGCTTAAACATGACAACAAAGCTGTTAAAAGACCCTAGTCCTTGAAAACATGCAAAGTAAGATAATATGGTGGCTAGCTTTATAGACTGTTTTATAAGAGCAGGGGGACAAAACTTGCTTTGGGGTGACTGGCCTTCTGTTCACAAGAGTACAACTAGCCCTTTATAAAAACCTCTGAATTTCAGATTCTGAGCTGCATCTGTAAAAATAGGTAATGTGTCTTTTTCTCAGAAATTGCTGGACTGATAAAATCACAGGATAAAAAAAAGGGAAGGGTAAACTTGCTTTGATTCAAGTCTTGAGGAATTAAATTGAGCATTAAAATAGATTTGTACCATCAGTCTCCTTAGACGTGAACATTGCTAGGCTTAATGAGAAAGTACTGAAGCAGAATGACAGTTTCTTATTAACTCAGCAAGACTTGTCTAGCTATTTCCATGGTGCTTTCGCTTGCTCATTAATGACCTTCCGCGCTATAAAAAGAACAACCCAAACACTCTAAGCCCCTGGGAAGACCTTTTTATATGGTCTATCAGATGTTAAATGGCCTGCTAGCAGTGAAGAAACAACCCTGTGAAATGCTGATTAGCGTTTTTGTCTTGTTCTGGTGCCTAGACCAAAAACTATAATTGATTAAATTGTCTCCTGGAAGATAGCAAACGCAGGTGACACACTAAGCCAGAGTCACTGATGTCTGCGCTTCATCCAACCAAATCCAGGTTGACTTCAAAGTGGTGGAGTCACAGCTGTAAGTAGCTGAGAAAAGATAAAGCTGTCAAGCTTACCATGACCACCACTATAAATGAGTGAACCTCCTAGAAGGAAAATATTTGTCATTGACCCATCATTCTAAAAAAGCAGAAAGTGTAGCAAGAAGGAAGCTAAAATAGCACTGCTGTAGGTGATTGTTTCCTTCATGTGCTGGTTGGGTACCTCAAGGAGTTCTTGTGTCAGAACCTGAGCAGCTTCTTGCATTTAGAGCTAACAAGCAAATGCTTGTTGCTTTGTTAGCCTAAGCCTCACCTCTGCAGTCACTTCCCTGCAGCTCCACAGAATTCCAAATAATTCCTCAGTAGTGCCCAGCTATGGGTAGGCAGATTCCCTGAAACAGGACCGCTCACTGTGATGGGGAAATTGATAGAGCGGGTTGAGACCTCTTGGCAGTGAGTTGACTCCATGTCTAGCAGCATTTCACTGAGCGCAGTGGGCTCTACTCAACTCCTCTGCCAGTGTGGGACATTGCTGTGCCTGGGGTGAGCGGCTCAAAGTAACTTGAGGCTCAGAGCTGTGTGAGCTTAGTGCTTGTGGAGCCTTCAAACACACACCATTTTCTGCTCTGAGGGTTCACTGTGCTCTTAAAGCTTGGGAAACTAGAGCTGAATGCTGTGTTAATGATCTTCAAACGTGCTCCTTGACTTTGTCCCAGGCCAATCTGAGTCTAAAACAGTTTATAATCCAAGTCTGAAACAGTTTCTAAAAGGAGGTTAACTTAGAAGCTTTGTTTTGGTTTGTTTTTGCTTTGAGTTTATCTCAGTTGGAAATTGGTGGATATGACAGGAGTTACCTCAGTATGCATCAGTGCAAGTCTGTTGAATCGAGCAGTATCTAGGTACCTATGTAAAATTGAAATAAATGCCTGCACAATCCCCTTTGGACTGAGATTAGTGATTTGGCTTGATATGAAATCCCTGTCCTCTAACCTGGAAAGCTTGCAGCTAGCTGTAAAAGAAGTAGTATTTAATAATAGACCAAGACTTGATTTCAATGGAAGCATTGTCTGAATAGGGACATCAGAGCTTGGTTCCAGAGCACCAGTAAAAAAAAAAAATAAAATAGCCTTTTTATTTATTGGGCACTCAGACTTGAAGACTCCCAGGTGCCTATTAGTCTAAGGGCTTGTCTGTACAGGAAAGTTAGTGTGCAATATGCTGGAATATGAATTTACAGTGCACCAGCTCCTCTGTACTCCCCCTGTGTTTGGATATTTTTAGCACACAGTAATGGTGCCTTTCTCTGTGGCAGTTCATTCAGCTTTGAAAGTAAAATGAATCACATTCTGCTTAGTGCCTGTGTGGTGAGTGAGCGTCGAATAGCTGATGCCCTCTAAACTTGTACCCAAACTTCCTTCATTTAACTAGTGCTAAGGGTGATGTTTAGTGAGATTCTGCCTTTGTCCATGAAGACAAGTGTAATTCTGCTTACTTTTTCAGAAGGGAGAAAAATAGCATGTTTTCAAAAGTCCCTGCAGTTCAGGTCTCCATACAGCCTTGAGTATGTAGTGGTGTAGATCAGAGGGTTCCAGTATAACTCTTTGAGAGTTATTTTCATTAATATTTTGCAGCTGAAACTTATTAAAATACTTCAGTGTGACTGAAAGGTTTGTATGGCTTTTTAGTGAATTGAATTGAGTTTTACTTGAGGTTTACTTTACTTTTTTTACTTGGTTAGTCTTAAGCTCGAATGCACTCAAACAAATGCTTTTGCAGGCATATATTGGAGAGATAACATGAGATTGAGAACATGGAAAAGGAATAAGGGTGGCAGGGTGGGCATATAGGTACTACTCTGTTTTTTGTTTGTTTTTTTTGGTGGCAATGATGATGTTTGCCGTGTTTTGAAAACCTGAACTGAAGGCATAAGGCACCTGGACAGACCTCAGTTTGCTTATAAATCTTGTAATGAGAATTTAGACAAAGAAACCTGACTGTAGTTGAAGCTTTGAAAGATTGGATGTTGTTTGTTTTTTTTTCTCTTAACCTGTAAAGAAAAGTGCAGCAATGCCTTTCATGATAATACCTGTTGGGGGCGGGGGAAGGGAATAGGGGACAAAAGTCTTGCTAATTCAGTCTAATCCATACTTGATCTATTCACCTTACAAAGTAAATTCCTTCACCCTTATTGCTCTGAAAATGTACCAACTTGCATATAAACATTGGGAACTGATTGTGAATCTTGCACCTTTCACAGAATTGATGTTACCTTGTTGCTCTGCCTCAGGTATCCGTGGTATGCTGCAGGAATGCAGCAGAGAACCAAAGTCCGACTTAATCTGTTTATCCTGCATTAATCTGAAGCTCCCAGAGAGACACAATCCTGACTTCTGAGTCTCTCCGAGTTCAGCAACAGTTCTCCTGTTCCCTAGAAGAAAAACAAAAGAGAAATAAGCTATAGGTCCATGCATCTAACAAAAAGTGCCATATGAATTAGACTAAATTTCACACAACTTACTTTTAACCAGCTCACTTCCTGAGAAGGACCTACTTTGTCAGGTTCTGCTCTTTTGTGTGGTAAAAAGAAACATGAACACAATGCTAAAGTGAATTATTGTATTTTTCCCAACTCTGTTGTTAAGCAAGTGAAGCTTATCCAGTTGGAGAACTAAAACAGGCTGAAAGAAGCATTGCTGCTTTGTTTGTCATATGTGTGTATGCAGAGAAGATTTAGCAATCCGATGGGAAGGCTGGGATCCCCAGTGGGGAGCTGCACCTGGAGTCCACACATGCTGTTCACTGCAGAGCCCCTTTCTGCGGGAGTTCTTCCTTACTCCCAATGCCGTGAGACTGAAGGAGAAGAAATGTGACTTGGATGGCAAACCACAGTGAGTTGTCTTCATGGGATGACTGTGGTGAACCAGTCAGCACCAGTTATTGCTGGGGACTGTTTTGTGTGATGTTTGCAAACACACAAGTTTGCAGCTAGAGCAGATCAGAAAAAAAATATGTTCTTTATTTCAGTCATGCTGGGAGAAGGCTCTCATCCAAGTCAAATTTTTCCTTGACCAGCTGGTGTAGTGTACACAGCATTTGCCTGTGGTGTTTTATAGCCGTGCTAAGCATTGACGTGATCACAAAATATTTGAGCTCCTGTGTTGTAACTGTGGTGAGGATAAGCCTAAAGAAGTTTCTGCTCCTCATGCAAGGACAGTGTAGCTACAGGTTGGAGCATCAGTGTTAGTGGGGTAACCCCTTCTTCAGTCCAAAGGAATTGACCCCCTACTGAACTTCTGGCTGTGGGAAGGAAAAAGCATTTGACCTTAAATGACTTGCACAAAGACCAAGAGGGAGACTGTCAGGCCAGGTCTTGCAAGCAGCCTGGCTCTTGATCCTCTGCTTAAGTTTCTAGACCATGTATCTCTCCCCATTCATGCTGAATGAATTCTCAGACTGTGCTACATTTCCTCCCTTGAATAATAATCATTAATGAAAAGGAAAATGAGAAAACAAGGCAATGACAGATAGCACAGAGAAAACATTGGAAAGTGAAGAAAGAAATGTCTGGGAAGTAATAGAAATGCTGATATTCCCATGTTAATGATTCGAGAGCTTTCTGACTGCCATAGAAGCAAAAATGATAGTTGCTGCAGTCTACAGAGATTTGAGCAATGCAGGGAATATTTCAGAATTGAACAGTAATGACCTCCATGTTTGTTCTCAAAAGATAACTCTGGCTCCCTCCTGCAAGGTGTGAGGTGGTCTCTGAGATGCAAAATGCCCCTTTGCAGGTTTAGGCCTGTAGTTAATTAATCTGAAATCCTTCATAGCTGGACTGACTGGTTAAGAGAACTTAATAAGTTACTGAGACACTGATCTCAAGGAAAATAGGGAAAACTCCCAATTATATCATCAGGTTTATCTTGCCAGGATTGCATGAACGTGCCCTTAGTATCCACATTAGCTCCACGTCTGCTGTTCTTTTCACCCAAGCACAAATCCTGGTGATTGTAGTAGCTCTTAAATCACTTTTTTCTTCAGAATGTGTGTTTTGTTGTAACTGCATTCACCTCCCCTGCTCCCTCCTCTGTTTTGAGGTCAGCCGCCTGTGACAGATACTGTGTTCTATTTGGTATGTGCAGCTAACCACTTCTGCTTTTAGGGAACGTGGTTTTAATTAGTTCTCTTCCTTTCCTCTGGTTGCTGAACAGAGCTGGCCTCAGGTGGAATTTTTTAATTGTGCTATTGCTGTCTGTTACACAAGCTGGAGTTCTGTTTCATAGAGTAAATTTGAGACAAAAATGAGACTTTTTGTGGAAGAATTCACAGGACTGGTTAAAAGTTTTTGAAGTCATGTGAGCAGTTTTTTCAAATGTGTACAGTAACAAGCACAGAAGTTCTGGGAGATACTGTCTTTCCTCTCTAGGTTTGTCTGATTTCACTGCTTTTAAAAATTATTTATCAAGTTGTTTGCTGTCATGTTTGCATGTGTCTGTGCAGTGGTGGCACTGGGGTTGCCTATTTCTGCTCCCTCTCTAGGAAGTGGTTTCCTGAGACACTTATGGGGGGCCCTAGGCTTTCCCTTCTCCCTTTTCTCACTAGCATCAGTTCTCTCGTTTGACTGACTTTGATCAAGTGATCCAGTTGGCTGCTTTTCTGGAAGATTTTTATTATTATTATTACTATTATTACTTAATTTTTTTAACTTTTTTTTTCCTGGGCTAGTTTGCAGCTGCCACGGGGCAGCATTGACTGGAAGACCTGAGTGCCGATTTCCTTCTGTGTGAAAGACTGGGGAAAACACCAGCCTCTCAACCAGGGCAGGAGAGAGCAATTCTTTACAACTTCATGGGCATTTTCCTGAGTATATCACATTGCTGAGAGGTTTTGTTTGTTTGTTTGTTTTTACCTAAGACCTTGCTCTAAGCTATTTAAATACACTCTGGAAAAAGCTATCTTTAGTTTGAATACACCAATCTCTTATCTACACAGCCTCCAGAATTTCCTATCTCCAAGGCCGTGGTTTCCAAGATTTGGGTGGGTTCCTGTGAAGATAAATCACATCAGAGGCATGACCTTTATCCTTGGTGCTATTTAAATAGCTTAAATATCTGTTGACTTCATGCCTTGTGATTTCAGTTGCTGAAAAGTGAGCACTAAAAAAAGGAAGAGTTGACCTACAGTGTATCAGATGAGTGATATCTTCCTTTGTAGAGCTCTGCAAATACAGATGTTATTTTTCCAAAATATTCTCCCCCCAGCACTACTGTATTGTGGCTGGTTGCTTTTGAGAAGGAATCTGTGCATCCACATGGAACCTAGCAAAAGAAGATATTAATTCCTATTGTAAATGCTAAAGTTGTTGATGGAAAGATGAAGAAGAAAACAAAACAACTGGGAACCTACTTTGTCTGCAAATAAATATTCCCTAGTGGTTCTTAAGAAAGATCTTTAAATCACTTGCCTAGGTAATTCTGCATCTTTGTGGGGATTTTCTGTTGGCAGAGAGAGTGAGGATGAAGAAATGTATTTGCACCTTAAAGGGCAGTAGATCCAATATATTACAGAGAACTCCAGTGAAGTGTCTCTGTGTCTCCTCACTACGGCTGAAGGACTCCATGTCTTCTATATTTACAAAATTGATCCACTTTCATGAAACTCTGCTCTGGAATAATCTAATAATAAAAAACCCCCTGTTTTTATACTTTAAAGAGCTGGGGAAAAAACATTTTATTTAAGCCACAGTGATGCAATGACTACTTGAGTTCGGAGACAGCGAAGAACTGATTAACTCATTCACCAGCACTGATGTGTTAACTCTGGCAGATTTACCAGCCTGTTCAAAGATCAGAAACACCAAGAACAGCTCTCAACTGTGGGTCAATGCAAGGAATTTTAAAGATGTATTAATTTCTCTGGACTTTGTTTCCCCATAGGAATATTAACCATGCGTTTAGACTACATAAAGTGGGTTTTGTGTTGTTCTTTGTCTTGTTGTTGTGCCAGATGTAACTCTGCAGCTCCGTGGCAGTGTTATGCGATTGTGGGAAGATTCATTGTGCAGGAAGAGGACTTTGTCTTCTTTTTTGTTCCTCTCACTCACATAAAGTCAAAAACCAAGTTATACTGTGTCTGTATTTCTGAAGTACTGACGTTCCCTTTTCTTCTGACTATCCCTCTCTAAAGACTGGAGAGCTTTCTGTGAAGATGACCAGAAGAATTTCAGAGCCATGATGTACAATGAATTGCACTCAATATCTGAATTATTAGAAATAGTTCTCATAACTGCAAATATTAAAAAGTAACTCCTGAAGGTGGCCTCATAGCCAGTTCTTTTCCTGCCTTTGGATGGTGGTGTAATGTCACCATGAACCATTAGCTGCAATTTTGTGGTGCAAAGGCAGCTGCATTTCGCTAGTGAGGTGATCCCATCTATAATTTGCTTTTATAGCCCAGGGTTTGCTTTTGTTAATGTTTATAAAGTGCTTTGAATTAAATGGCACAGAAATTTCTATTATTCTAACATCTGTTCCTTCCTGAGAGCTTGTGTAACCTGGAGGAGCTGTGCAACTGAACACCGACTCCATGGCCTGTGTCCCTGTGAAAGAGCAAAGAACTTAGAAGGAGGTTGGTTCTGTTTCTGTGGTTCCACACTACTGTGTGTCATGGCTTCACTTTTACATCAGCAGGGAAGGGCTCCACAAATTCTATCAGTCTCTGGAAGCAGTAGGTTTTGGACAATGTTGAAAGGTCTGGTGGGTGACCATGGGGGTATACTTGCAGGTGAAAGAAAGCATTCAGCTGGCACCCTGAGCCTCTGTCATGCTGACAAGGACATGAAAAAAGTTTCAGGCTTTCTGCCATATCTTACCCTAAGCACAGGCTGTCCTTTTGATATTTATCCATGGTACTGCTTCTTGATCTGCTTTACCGTATGAAACTTTTCCAAGATGTTTTTGCTTACCACAGTTATTCCTATAAATTCCCTTTCCAAAGTTGTTATCTTGGGATGCAGTAAACTCTCCCAGCTCAAGAAGCAAATGGCTCTATTTTGTATCTTAAAAAGTACTGTGTACATTTGTGGTACTGTAAAAATAATCAGCATGAATAAAAAGGGAAGCTCGTATCGGGATGGCAAGAAGCTTGCAGATTGCAGAGAAGTACCTGTGTGCTGTTGCTTGCCTATAACAATCCTCACTGTTGATAGTTTGAAGGAAGCTTTATTGTACATCACTCCCAGTCTGGATGCATAGCTGGTTCACGCTGACTGGCAGCCTACGTGTCAAGCAGGGCCAGGGCTGGAACAGAAAGCTGTTGCAGATCAGGACTGAGCTGGATTGGCGCTGAGGTGTGGGAAGCTCATTTAATGCAAGTTGTAGCTGGTGGTATCAGTGCTTCCCTTTCATGAGCGTAGAGTTTAACTTTGCTGCCAGCCTGGCAACTTCCCACTGGGATAATGTAATGCAGCTGCAAGATTGTTTTGGCTCTGTGCTAACTCCTTCCCATGCCTTTTTTTAATAGTCTGTCTCCTGCCTTTCCCCATTCAGTCATAAAACCTTTCCTAACATTTGTTCTACTTTTAAGAGCTAGTAAGGGCATGGCAGTTGATAACAGAGCCAACACCCTTCCATAAAAATGCACTTTTCAGCAGTGAAATATGCTGCCTTTTGGGGAATTTCAAGAGTTGATTTTGGGTGATCGAGTTCTGTTTCAGTTTGTTCTTTCTCTGCTAGCTATCCTTCGTATCAAAAGGTTGGCTAAGCTGCAGGTTGTGTATTCCTGTGACTATTTAAAAACTGGTGTGAGACTTTTGGAATGGAATAATAATCTAGCTTGCTTGAGTCTTGACCCATTTAAAGAGTTCTGAAAAGGTCTGAGACTCACTCCTGGGAGACAAGGCTTTTGTCAGGTTCTTGGTCCTTCTTCAAAAATCAGGGCCCAGTTTGGCTCTTTGGAGACCTAGGTGTGTGGTCACGGGTGCTTGGTTTGGCCTGGTTGTCCCAATTATTTTGTAATAAAAGCAATTACTGATGTTGTAATTCATGTATCAGTTATGGTTGAATGAGACATGTAATTTTAATCATAACTAAAAGAGGATGAATTTCTATTTATTGCCCAGCTTTCCAGTTCTTACCTATCAGTAATGCAAAGAATTTGAGATTATAGTAAGCTTCCTCCTTCTTTCATAGAGACAAAGCCAGCTTTTAGAATCAGAATAAAGCCTTCTTTCAAGGAAACGAGGAAGCCATCAAAATTACAGTAAGGCAAAGGTAGCTAACTAAACTCTGCCTTTGACTGCAACCTTGTTGTTCAGAACCTGCAACAAAAACTTCCCAACCCTGCTTCCTGGTGTGATTATTTTCTTCTGGAATTTGACCTCTAAATGAAAATTACTGTTTTGATTTCTTGTGGGGCAACCACAAATGTGGAGGAGTGTAAACTATAACAAATGTTAGTGTCTGCAGGAGCTGAAACAATAGACCAGGGTGAGAACTGCCCTCTCCTCCTGCTTATTTAATTCTTTACGTTTCAATGGCACATAATGGGCTCAGGAAAAAATTTTTAAGAACCCAAACTGAGCTCAGAGGGAAAGGAGATGGGTTTTGGGTGTCTACCCTTTTTCTTAGCAAGTCCCTGATGATTTCAGCTTCAGCTAGTAGGAGCCTACAGCCCACGTGGTAAATTGTTCCCACTTCTAATGTTTTTTTCTCTGACAAACCATTCTTTGGAGCGGGAGATCTCTTTCTGCCACTTTTGTCGGTGCTTTTGTGTTACAGATTGTTTGGGGTGCCTGTTCAAGACCTGCGATTAGTACTTGCAAAAGATCTGTGAGAATTTCTTTGTCTATTTTTTTTCCCTAACTCATCCAAGGGCTCACGGACAGGCCCTGCCTTCCTGCCCTAGCCGATGTGAGGGTTGGAAGGAGACAGGAGTCAGATGTGGAGGCCCGGGGTAAGAGTCCGGGGTAAGAGTTAAAATAAACCCTTAGGAGACAGAAATTGCGTTTCTAAATTATTGTTTTTCTGTTTTTCAAAAAATACTATGTGGCCTGCTGCTAGGAGCAAGCTCAGTGCCTCGGTGTCCTTAGGACTGACTGACTATTGGGAAACCCAGCTTTTGGTTTGTATTTTTTGAAAAGGGTTTGCTTCTGCTGTCTTGACAGCACGGAGTAGGAAAAGCAGCAAGAGGTTATCAAAAAATGTGTATTGGAATTAACTGGTCAGCGTCTGCAGGGTGCCAAGGCGCAGTCACCAGCATGTAAAGGCAGACATCTGTAGGATGCTTTGGGTTCCAGAGATATTTTTATGAATGAAAGGTGCTTGTGACAGGAATGCATGCTGGAATAGGCAGTGCTAATGGAGAGTCTCTACAATCTCCTTATCTTCACCAGTAAATCTGCCTCTGAAGATAAATGTTTAATAACATTCCAATTTGGTTGTACTTGGTAAAAGTGATTGAACTAATGACCCATAATCCAACAGATCGATTTGTAGTGAATAGCACTAAGGGTTCAGGCCCGTGCTGCTGATTTAGCAAGACGTCTGCTTAATTTACCACGTTTCACTGCTGCAGTGCTTGCTCAGGGATCAAACCAAACGATTTACCTGGCACTGAGTGTAGTCCACCTTGCAGTTGCAAATGGGCAATGATTTCTTTGTATGTCTAAAAATTAACAAAAATCTCACATATTCTTGTGGATCGGTAAACCTGAGTGTGAGAGGCAGAAATTCGAGGTTTTTTGTTATAGTTTGGTCAGATAACTAATGTGCCCAGTGGTAGCTGTGTACAAAGTCTTCTGGTGCAAATACTTGTAAATACGGGTCTGAAATTTGCTTTGGTCGGTAAATACTTGTGCATTCAAATAACTTTTTCCTGCAAACATTAAGGAAAGGTGGAACTATGGCCAAAGTAAATTTGTATCACACTTCAAACAAATACCTGTGGAATTCTTTCTATTTGGCAAATGAAGCGCTCCTAATCACTTCAGTGGGAATCTGTCTGGTTTAAGGAATGCGGTATCTTGACCTAAGACCCCCCCTGCTAACACTTACGTAATGAGACCCACTGAACCATGTGGGACTACTTATGCACGTGAGTAATTTTATGGACAGCTCTGCAATATGCAGGTCCAGGACAGCGGTTATGACTGCACTCACCGATTGCTGATCGCCAAGTAACAGACCTTGTGTATTAGCTTGGAGTGACAGTGACAACAGTCATGTTTTCCTGCTGCTGCACTGCAGATGGTCTCCTCTTCCTTCTAACCTAACTCTTGTAGAGCACAATTGCTTTCACAAATCCTGAAAAATCTTCCAGTAGCTATTTCCTCACAAGGTTTTTTGTTAGACTGAAATGACTGGGCCTCCATTCTAGGAACTTCCTGTAATAAAAAATAAATGCATAAATACATAAGCCCCCCCTCCCTTCTGCTGTCACTCGAGTATTTTCTTTGTTAGAAAGTTCTGCAGCTCAGAGTAACGATAATTGAAGAAGCTGGAACTGTGTGGGGAGAGAAGTAACTATTTTTTTGAGTACTTTTCTTAGAACCCTTTTCTTTTTCAAGCATTGCTCCCAAGTTTGAGGTGTTTTATTGCCAACTCTTTACACAAGAAATGTGTTGAGGCAACTGGATCCTGATACCTCAGCTCATACTCTCCGGTTTTGCAGCCTTGCTGGTAACACCTTATTAAGGACCTGGACTGAACAGTGACTGATAGGAATAATCTTCCCACTATTACTAAAAGATCTTGTAATTTGAGAGACCAAGTGAGGCTGCAGGGACGGACATAGCAAAACAGTGAAAGCAAAAGATTTTCTTCACAGCCTGAGAATTCTGTCCTGCACTCCAGATGATACTGGCTGCTGTATCAGAAGGGTTGCAGCAAAACTGAGGCATACGCTCGATTTCAAAAGCTTCCTTATATATTTTTTTCTTTTTATTGCAAGTATGTAAAGCAAACTCAAGGCAAGGAGGTGAAGTAGCCTAAACAGACAGTACTGATGTTCTGTCCCCTTTTTTATCCTCCACAGTAAATTAACTAGTTTCCGGCTTCTAACCCTTGCGTAAGATCATGCACAACTTCCAATGTAAGCATTCCTGTTTAAACATCTACCTTAACATCTGTTTTTCTGCCCACTATCCTACATTTCTCTCTCTATTTAATCTAGCTAGTTGCTGACCCACAAGTTTTATTAGGAAAAACCTGGTTCCTTGGATGAGAGTCAGTGTTTGTTGTATCCCATGTCTTCAGGGTTGCCTATTATTGCAAATTCACTGAAAATTTCATTTTCTCCTCAATGTGATAGGGTAGGGCTTAATCTGGATGATCTGCACAAACTGCAGAGGGGTATCTGGGGGGTGGGGAATGATCAGCACATTCCAGAAAAAAATAAGTCCTAGTTTCTGCAAAGGAAGATTTGTAGGGAAAAGCAAGTTCTCTTATTAGACTGACCGATATAATTGGGAAGAGAGAGAATAGATAAGCTTTTGGGCATGCAAGCCCTTTTCCAGATCTGCTAATTACCTACCCACCTAATGGAGCTTGTGCTTGAGTTTTCCTGTGTTTCATGTGTTACTTCATACTGAATTTTGTAAGAAGATGTGGTTTGTACCTTATTACTAATTTCTTCAGTTAAAGAGGTTTTGTGTAAATATCTGTGAAGATTGGCTCCAGTTTTGAAAGGTAATTCAAAGCCTGATGCAATGAAATTGAGAACATCTTGATCAGGGTCTATACAGTTTTCTCTATATCTCTGCTTACAGAGTTAGTTTTAATGGCGTTATTGTCTTCAAACAAAACTAAATCACGAACACAACAAGCAAGCAAGCTAGACTGACAGCCCCAGAAACAGGAATTCATTTGGTTTGTCCCTCCTAGTAGGGGGCAAGCATAAACAGTGCCAGGTCCAGGTACACAAACATACTCATATGCAAATAACACCCAAAGACAGACAGGCCCCACATAGGTCTCAGACTCTTTAATGAAGCAGTGGCAGAGACAATTGTGTGGTGGAGCAAGGCTGAGACTGGCCAGGGTCCAGCTAACTTCCCAGTGGTGAAATAATAATCGTATCTTGGAACTCTGTGGAGGGTCTGCCGCTCTATCCTGTGCATGCAGGCAATGCTGGGGGTGGGTTGCACCTTCTGTTTGGGGAGTCTGAAGGGAGAGCTTGGGTTATCAGCCGGGGGAAAGCAGCTGTCTCCAGCCGTCTGAGTGTACTTACACGGGTGGGCTCCACAGCTAAAACACTGGCTGCACCAAGAGCAAGGTCATGGTCACAAACTCCTGTAGGAATGATGCAAAACTCACACTTTCCATGTGACAGTCCATGGATGAGAGCTTGCCGTTACCCCTTTTGTCTGAGTCTTCTTCACTTCTCAACTTCTTGCATAAACTCCTTTGCTGCATCTTGTGTGATAATCTTCAAGTGCTGCTGTGAAAGTCAGGAATAACTTGTGACCTCTGTGTGTGGTTTTACCTACTTAGTAGTGAATAGCTCTCCATAGCTGCCCAGACTTTCAAGGAGGCTGTAGTATAGCTTTTTAATCCTAAACAGAATGATGTGGGTTTTTTCTTTATAATACAGAATTAAAATAACATCAATTATAATATTTTGTCTTTTCAAGTATCTATACCTTTTCTGCTGTCTGCTAACATGAATAAGAAATGCAAAATGATCATTTAAGAAGTCTGTTCTAATTATAAGCATATTTTTATCCATATAAAGTACTGTTCTAGTCACCTTGAAATTTCCCTCCAGAGAATGGCTGCTAAAAATTTTATGTGCTTTTGCTCTAAAGTACTGGAGGGCTCTGTAGCTGATTATCTTGTAACAATAAATATAAAGACTTTGCCTTATGTGTGATAAAATGAGGAGATTCTTGATATTTTTGTGGACCAGTAGCATTAACATTTTTGCAGTAAGAGGGCAACTTGGTATCTGTGACCTGATGACTCTTACTTGTTTTTAAAAAAGCCTTCATAAATCCCTTGTGAATCTCTTGGTTAGAATGGAAAAAAATCCCCTCCACTGTCTTTAGTAGAGTCTGTTTCTGAATACTTAAAAACTGTAAATAGAACTGGAAAAGCTTTCTTATTTCTACTTGGAAGAAAATCTATGTTCAGACCGTGACTAACCTGCAAGCTAGTCGTTTTTAGCTGTTGGCTCTAGCTTAGTCTGTTATTCTGTGACAAATCTGTTATGATTTTTTCCCCCTCAATTGAAATATTGACATGAATATTAATAGTTAACATCACTGGTTTTGATGCAGTTTGACATAAAAGTCAGATTCCTTTCTACCTTCCCATCTATATAATTACTAAACCATAAGGACATCATTACAAACATAAAATCGTTATCTCAGGGATAGGCATTCTCCTATAGAGCTGACAGATGTAGTGTCTGAAGGCAGAAAGTACTATTTGTGCGCTCCCCTTAACTTATAAGGTGTGGCATTCAAGATACTTTGGTGTTGGGACCTTTGCAGGGAGGCTTTAATTTTTAAGGAGCTTTTCACTAATGGATTTGTTCTTTCTTTTTCAGGTGCCTTTGAATCCTGCAGGAACTGAGTGGCTTCTTGCGGCGGAATAAGAGTACGGGAAGTTTTGAACCGTGGTGCGATGTGGCCGAGATCCCCGGACAAACTGTGAAGACAGCAATGTCTTACCTCAGGGGACTGGGAAAAGTATGGTGATATCTGGGCACAGAGAGCCCGCACCAGTTGCACTCTCCTCTGAAGCACAGGTGAAAGAAGAGACCACATAAGAGTTGTTTGCAGGGAAATCTGCTCTGATGAACAAAGAGCTCTGAATGCCAAGCGTGTGTGTCACAGCTGTGCAGGGTGTTTGGGTGCGAGACTCTAATAAGGCCATCAGTGCAGTTTGAAGGGAATAATGCAAAGGGATTGTTAACAAATGGGTAGCTAAGAGGACTAATTCGCCAGGGACAGTGAAATCATTTCAGTCCCACAAAGACATGAATGGGCTGGGGCAAATGTTGCTTAAGAAAAGTGCATTTCAAAGAGGAGCTGGTGTGGAGGCTTCAAAAGGTCTTCCGAGGACCACTTGAGAGAACTCCTCACCTTGCTGCACTAGTGGCAGTTTTACCATTCAGATCACTGGGACCAGGATTTTGCCCTGGGAGTTAAGATTAGAGAAATCTGTGTTCTGGTGAACAATCTCAAAGTGGAGCTTGCAGGTTTTTCTATGGTCTTTAGTTGCAGTGCCTATGGTAACTTGAAATGAAAGACGTGTGTTGAGTTAGTGATAACTGCTGGAAGGAAAACCATTTCCAGCCTTTTCTTGCTCTCCAAAAATAATCATCATCACTTAGCTTTAAGAAATAAATTGTCTGATGAGAAAAGAAGTATTTAAATGCTACCTTATGTACTTTAGCTGTTCTTGTGCTTGCAGTGTTTAACTTCTGGTGAAAATATTTGTGGGGTTTTATATTTGTGCTCAAAAAGATTGAAGGAGTGAGACAATTGGACCAGCATGCTAAATTTAGAACCTGGGAACAAACATTTCTGGAAAGAAAAAATACAATCAGTGTTAATTGTTGATAGTAGAGTTCAAGGGTACAAGCACTGGGCACTGTCCATTTTTCAATAATCACTGGATTTTAAGATATGGCTTAATTGAGAAATAGTATAATAAGCATTAGTTTTGTCTCTCAGAACAAAGACTTTTTTCTAGAAAAATCTGATAATGAAGAAAATATGTGCACTGTACACAACTCTTAGAGTATTCCAGTCAGTTACTTGTATATTATCACATTTTACCTCATTAGATATTCATCCTGAAGTTCTTGATTTTAAATTATTATGGGAATGCTGATTTCCATATTTGTTACTTATTGATATATCTAATATAGTTTTGGGGAAAGATCCGAAATGTAATTTAACATTTTCAAACATAAGTTAACAAATTAAAAACATTCCAAAATTATGTAAATTATTTTATTATTTAAATTCTGGGTTCTTGAAAGCTTAATACACCTGGAGGGTTGTTTTGGCTCTTATAGAACTTATAGGAATAATGCTTGTAACTGAAAATGAGTGGAACTTCGGATTTTATGGTTAGTGATTTTTTTTCAACACCTAAAACCTATTCTGTTGTATCTAACAGTAAACACAGAGAAAAATTTAGAATACTTTCCTGTGAAGCTGAAATGCATTCCTGCTGTGGAGTAGATACCTCATGTCTTGCGATGAATAAGGAACAATATTTTTATTACTAGTTTACCTCATGCTGTATGTGTGAGAAAACCCTCAAATTTAATAAACTTATAAGCCTTTAAGAAATTTCTATTTACATAGTCCAGTGACATTTTCAAATGAGATCTGGAAAAAATCCATTAATATTTCTTTCCTCTCTCTTTGGTCTTTGTTTTCACCAGGTTTGCTTCTCCTGGAAGGAGGATGCTTTACCCAGCCACACTGTTACTGTTCAGGTGCACATACGACTTGAAAATGTGTAAGTTACAGTTTAATGCAATTTTTAAAGGTGTTTGTTAACAAGTGATGATTTAAAATCTTTTGGTTCTAACCCAATTCCCACTGTACTCCAGAGTAGTTTTCTAGTTGGGATTATACCCCAGTAGTTTAACAAGGTACACCCTGTTATTGTTTATTGCTGTGGTTTAAAAATATTTGAGTGGTTGTAGGATTTGGACTTCTATTTCCAGATATCTAATGAAGATCTTTTTTTGATAGTCTCAGTCAACATCCTGCAGCAGTAATACTGTCTGCAAAGTAACATTTATGCTTAATAGTTTTACCAAAGGTCGGACATCTTCAGCTTTAATAATGGTTCAAAATGGTTTAAATACTGGCAGAAGTATTACTTCGGCAAATAACTGTCCTTGAAGCCTTATTTTTAGAAGAAATGGCTACTGCAGTTTGCATTCATGTGTTTTTAAAGTGCCATGCATGTGATATTTCTTACCAAAGGGGACACTTTTAACACTGTGCTAGAATTTTATTTCCTGTTCACTTTAGAGAGTTGTTTAAAACCTTACATAGTCTCTTGCTAAAATAAATGTTTTTCACAGGTGTTCTGTTAAATAAGTATTGCTGAGAGCTTTCAAGTGTTTTTTTCTTGCTGTTTTTAAGATGCATTAATAAAGCTTGGTCTTTTTTGTAATAGAGTTTTAACTTGGAACATAACATTTAGCAACAAAAATGTATGTATTTTGATCTGAACGAGTTCTTTTCCCCTAAATACAATTGCCGCATATGTTCTCATCCTGTGCAGCCTAGAGGAGGCTGGTTGTGTGCTGACAGATTTGGTCAAGGAGGCTGTCAGTGTTTCTGACTGTTTCCCTTCATGCACCCGACTTGTTCTATGAAACAGAAATGAACTGCGGTGCTTTCTCATGCTTAGAGTGAGAAGAGCATCTCTGCTCTCACTTTGAATTCCTTTAAAGGCTTTAAAGGATGCTTCATTGTATTCAGAAATGCCCTGTAATGAGCTGGTTTGTAGCTTGTAGAAGGCCCTCCTGGTCAAATATTGAAGATGTTCTTTGCTCCTGAAACCCACCGCAGGAGAGTAATTATTTGTGAGGATGTAGCTGTTTGCAGATAAAGGTTAAGTTGTCTTGGGCAGAACCTAAGGAAACCAATATTCACTCACTTTGACCCCAGTTCTTCTCTGTGCAGAGTCAGGCCTCTAGGGCAAGATTGACTGAGAGGCAAAAAGCCCAAGTTCAGGCTGCAGAGGCAGAAGTGTTTCCCTTATGTATAAAATAAGAAAAAATAAGCAAAGCTGATCCTTCACACATGTGTTACCTGGGTAACGCAGAGGAATGTCCAGAAATCACATGTGAGTTGTGAGAACCTTGACTATCACTGAGTGTAGAATTTTGTTTGTCATAGCAAATTGGTCTTGTAAGAAACTTAGTTAAAATAGCCTTTCTGGCTTCCAGCTTTGCACATTGCCCAAGAAAATAACGAAGAACAGCTTGTTACACTGTACCATTTCCCCTATCCCCACTGAGTTTTTCCCTGTATCATTTGTGGACGGAATATGAACTGTGTGTATAACTGGAGGCATAATTTGACCTTTGAGACCTTCACCGCTGCAAATGATACAAGAAAAATGAAAGTCACAGTTGATGTTCATGTACCAGATCAAGTTTGAAAAACTCACAGTTAGAGAAAATGTTTCTTTGCTGGCTACTGGCTTCACCATGTGAACTGCCCTGGCTTGTCTCTTAAAACTCAGAGCAAATCCTTTTACCAATAAAAAGAGGTAAGACAGAGAATGTATCAGTGCAGCAACAGGATAGTGCAAAATATCAGGAAAGGAAAGAAATGGGGAGAGTATTTTTTACCTTTTTTTTTCTATTGTTGTCTTATAGATTGACTAGGAATTAATTGTTATGTCGTAGGGCAGGGCTACTTCACCTCTGCCTGCTTGTCTGCAGCTTCTGAGGGTAGAGCTGAAGTGCAGCAGCAGTTGGAATATGCCCTGGCTTTTGCAAAGGGCGCTGAGAGACTGAGGAGGGATTGAAGGGCTGGGGAGTTTCTGACCTGTGCCATTCCTGTGTCCTGAGTGGGTCCAGAATGCTCTGTGCAGGCCGGACTGCAGTTCATGTGGCTGTCAGAGCCAAAGTGGGCTTTGATGAGCTCATCTGGCCAGTTGTCTAATGATGCAGATACATGCTTCTGCTGTAATCTTCCCCTTAAAGCTTCCCAAACCCAAGTTGTGTTGGCTGCATTACTGCACCAGTGATCACTGGCTGTGCCGCATGTCATTGAATCCTGACATGCTTCCCACTTATTCCTAACAGCAAAATTTCTCAGAGACACAAGTTATATCTGTTGTTCTTGTTGCATTTCTCACTCTTGGCCATTGTTTTTGTGTGTGATGACTCTCACCAGAAACAAGACCTACTCCTTTCCCATAAAGTAGCCAGCAACTTAGTTTTTTGGAGATTGCAGTACTTGTCTGTGGGGAGATGATTCACATTGGCTGGCTGAGGTGCATAGCAGAAATACCTGAGCAGATTACAAACCAGCTGTCTCTTCCTTTGAGACTCTCTGCAAGGGAAAAGAACACATGGTTTACAGTTGGCAAATTTGAGGCAGCTTTGCTGCTCATTAACATCCAATATCACCAACTCCTCCAGGCAGGGCCGTGATCTTTCATGTTGCTGGGGACAAGGGATCTTGCTGTGCAGACCTTAGCAGGAGTGTCTGAATGAGCAGAGGGGATTCAGTCTCGGTGAGGAGAATGTTGTCTGAATCCTGTTCTGCAGTTTTTCAAGACTGTCTGGAACTGGAACGCTACCTGTGTCAAAACAAAAGCAAGTCTTTGGGTTGTTTGTGTTCATGTTCATCTGGATTGAAGCTGAGTAGAACGGGAACATCTGAGTTACAGACTTCAATAATGACAAACTGCTTAGAAACCACAATGAAGCTGCCTAGTGAAGTGCTTTTATAAACTCTTGAAAACATAAAACCAAGCAGTGTTAGCAATCTGAATCAAAGCAGAAGCATTTCTTAGAGAGAGGATTCTCACATTCTTACAGGCACTTAAAATAATTGTTTACATTGTGATCTGGTAATTCAGAGAATGATGATGCTGAAAAAGGGGTTCATGACCTGTAGCATAAAAGTAAATCTAGTTTGATAGGAATTAATTTAACCCAAATGTATGGTTGTTTCCCTTTAGCTTTGGATTTTGGTCTTGTTCAGTGTTCAGCAAGGATCACCAAAATGCAGCTCTGCATCACAATTTGCTCAGTTCCAAATCTCATGTGCAAGATATTTTCTGTGAGGCACAGAAGTGCAACTCCTGAAAATAAATATATATATATACACATATATACACACAAATGAAAAATGGTCTACAAGACAGAATATTTTATTTGGATTTTCCATGTGCTTCTGCCACTTCTCTAAACTTCCCAAATGGGAGGTATATTTCTTTATTGTCTCTGGTACATAAGCAGCTTCTGAGGTGCATACTGACCCTATCATTTAGGGGTGAGCCTTGCCTGGAATGCAAAGCTGCCAGTTGACAAGGGCATGTATTTTATAGGTGTGTAACAAAACCCCTGCCTGCTGCAGTGAACGTGATGGCTTTGCTGCCTAGAATTTTCTTACGGAAAAATCTTTGGAGTTTAGTCCTACCCCTGATTTTTTCCCCTATTGTTTTCCCCAGTGAGTTAGTCACTTTATTGCCAAGATTTGCCAAGCCCTGCACATTGAGTATTAGATATGCAATCGACTCCCTGCCAGAGTTTTATATAGTTTGCAATGAATGTGGTAGCTTTTACCAGCCCTGCTTTCAACCATTACATGGATGAAAGCCCTGCTGGCTTCCAGACTTCCTGCTTCTCACGCAATACTCTTACTTCCACACCCAAAGTGCCAGGTTTTTTACCTGGTATGTGACAGCCTGTAGCAATGGACCAGTTTGCAGGCTCAGTGTGTGCAGGATGCAGTTTGATCTGTCCATCAGGCAGGGCTGGGCATTTGGGACACTGAGCTGAAGCTGGGGGCTGGGATACTCTTGCTTTGTGCACTGGAAAGAGGGAAAAGCCCAAACCCATGGCTAGGCGTCCTACTACTGTGCTGATGAGCATACTGGAATATTAAAAGGTGTGTGTATATAAAGGAGTTACAATCTTCTTGATTTTCCTACTTTTTCGTTAGCATCTGGCCCACGAGAACTTACAGAAATAAATAATCCCCACCCTGTTTTCCTCTGCACACAAGTAAAAAACAAAAAACAGTTCCTAAAGTTCCCAGGACTCCAACTAAAAATATCACACTACTCTCAATAGCTTAAACAAAAGGAATAATTATAGATGCCTTTCATAAGACAAACATACAGCAGTGACTTCACTTTTTGCTCTGCCAGGAGGGCACCATGTGCAATCCCTTCAGGGATAGCCTTGGGAGTACTGTCTGGAAGGACATCTCTGCTGCTGAGGGCTCTAACACTGGCCCTGCTCTCCTGGCACGCTGGATCTTTACAGCTGTAGGTGGCAGGAGACCTCAGGCTGGAATGTTGTTTTGGGTATATAGCTCAACATCTTCAGCAGAAAGGGCATAGCAGGGAAAATAATGAAATTCTGCATAAAACGGATATGCTTCTAAACAGGAAAAACAAAAACCAATAATCCAAAAAGAGCCTTTAGAAATTGATAAATATGTGAGGTAACTTGGGATTTCAACACGGGTGATCTCTATCCATAGCCATCTGATCAATCTTTATTATTGCAGGCACTTGCAGGCAGTGGTTTTTCTTTTACAATTAACAATCTGAAAAACATGAGCAATTGTAGTAACTTAAAGAAAATTCAAATAGTGTTTGTTAAACAAAAGTAATAATTGTGGTATTACTGCAAAACTTCAGTCATGGATCTGCTGCTACTGGATTTATACGGGAAGGTAGAAAGGTATTTTTATAGTATTCTTTAGAAAAAAATGATAATAGACACTGTGTTTTTCCTTTTGCTCTCAAAAATAACTGTTCTGTCTTATATTCCACTGGGTCACATGTGTGCTGTAGAGTACTGAATTTTTAATGTTGATCAACTAGCTTATAGGAAACAATTTTTGCCTTACTGACCTTAATCCTTGCAAAGTATTAGGTGCACAACCACACCTTCTGTTCTTATATGGATATTCTGAGTTAGGGCTTCATTTCCAGAAATTACTTATTTGCTATAGAAAAAGATTATTGAGAAAGTATTAATTAATAGGGTTCCTCTCTTAACTTGAAAACCTTTTTCTAGAAAATCTGTGTGCTTTTCAGTCACATAAATAGCTGCATAGCAGTACAAGCACACTTGAGGTAGCCTTAAATGAGTTAACTTGAATGCTGTAAATTATTTTGCTTATGATTTCCTAAAAGCTGTAAACTGTGTAATCACGATGCTGAGGGATGCTGCGCCATTCAATAGGGCACATACAGAGCACTAGAAAAGGGAGCACTTGCTCTTCTGGATTAGTTCTTGATCAGTTTGTGCATTCTTTCTACTGAACCTTCCCCTGAAGCCTTTGGTACAGTACAGTGTTAAAAACATGCGCAATGCCTTCCACATCTCATCAGAAATGGCCAGTTTAACAAATATTTGAGGGCATTGTATTTACGTAAAGTCTTATTTTTTGAATATTTTCAAATGTCTTGAGCCTTCTGAAGTGTTGGTATCAACCAATGCTGCTGCAGAGATAGTAAGGAAACTTTGCTGTCATCTGAAGTGCCATCTACAGTGCCAAATGTAGATGCAAAGCACAGTTCAGACATATTAAACTGAAAGTTAGTTTGGACTATCTGATGTGCTTGTAGTCGAGTGCCATCTGCTGAGGGATGAGATTTGGTGGTGGGTAGTTCCAAACTCATTAGATTTATGACTGGAAATAAATCTATATGACAAACATTAGGTACAGGCAATGTTTTTTGGTGTAGGCTGACTGGCCTTTCTTGCAGTGGCCCGTCATGCCAGCATTCATCCTTTCTTCTGCCTTCCTCTCCTCCAGAGCAAACTCTCGATTACCTGTTGGGGATGGGGTGAGGCTACCTGGATGTGTGCCCAGATAGCCTCCAATGGCCATCTGGTGCTGCTTAGCTGTACCTTCTGGCCCAGAAATGAGATTGTGCAGGGAAGGGGTCACCACATGGCCTCTGGTAAATGAAATGAAGATACTGGTCAGTGTTTCTGTGATTCACTCCCTTAACCAGTTTCTTGGAAAAAATAGTTTTCAAATGGCTGTGTTGCTGATATCCTCTTGTTTTTTGTTTGTGGTTGTTTTTTTTTGAGGAGACAGTACTTCTGCGGCAAAGTCAGAATGCACAATAGCTCTGAGCAGCATCTTTAAATCTTTTTTGATATCAGGAATCTGACAAATACAATTTAATTCCTCACGCTTGTGCAATGTTGAACTGGCAGTTGCCAACTAGAATAGCTCACCAGGCTGGAGTCAAATTAAGAGCACATGCTAATATGTTTTATCATTTCTAATCTTAGAAATTGGGGGGGGGAGTTGCATATGTTGCATATGTGACACGGTATGACTCTTCCTATCTCATTGTATGGTGGACTTCTCCATGCACTTTTCCTCTTCTCCCTCAACTACTTTTGCTTATTAGGTAGTAATAGATACTTTACTCAAATCAATGTCTACTAATGGATCTGAAGTTTCTTTCCTGCTAGTCAATGAATGCAACTCATATGAAGCTGATCAGGAATTGTATGTGTGTGGAATCCAGCTCTAAATTAACAAGGATAGTGCCTTTAACAAAAGTTTCTAGATGTATATCTGCAGTTATTGTGAGGCACTGAACACCTGCTTAATGTGGTTCTTCTGCTGGATTTCTAAGGGGCATTGAATATTCATTGACTGTGCTGAAGATTGTGATAACCTGTGTCATAATTAGGTATTTTTATCATGTTTTCTGGACTTTCCTTTTCTTCTAATATGTCAAAATATTTTAAAAAGCAGCTATGGATTTTCTTTTTTCTTGATCTTGCACTTTTTCTGGGAGCAGATGTCATTAGCCAAATGAAAATGATTCCTCTCAGATGGGCAGTCTGCTTGAGCAGATGAGGATGATAGTCATGACACAGGGAAGGAAAAGCAGAACCAAAGACTGAAATATTGTGGCCTATGTTACAGCTGGAGGCAGATCCTAATTGTTCCCTCTAGTTCTAAAACTGTGAAAGCACAGGTAAGGAGTGAGGTAACTGAGGAGGGAGGCCAGCAGACGAGCTGAAGGGAAAAGCAGGACTGTAGCATACGTGGAAAAGCTCTCTTGCTCTGTTTCCAGTTTGCAAACTCCTGATTTTGGTTTGTTTTTTTTTTATGACGTCTGAGTGTTACATTAATGCCAGGTATATCAGGAACAGTCATTATCTTTTCAAGTAAGTGACAAGAGGAATAGTTGCCAAATTATGCATTTTAAAGGGAAAAAACATTTAAGCATTAAACAGTGGTTGCTGAGAAAAAGCTTCAAACCAAGCTTTCCCTACGTGTTTCTATTTTCTTATTCAAAAAACAAGTAAAAAGCCCCATGGCACCTCAAGTAACGTATCCTAAAACTGTCAAGCTATCCATGTAAAACTCAGCTTAAACCTGAAGAGACTGCTTTTAAAAAAAGGAAAAAAATGCCTCCACCAAACTCCAGACATAATACTGGCAGATGCTGAACTCCAGTGATGGGCCTATTTACCTGGAGAAGAAGGAGTTGAGATGCAACTATGGAATCACAGAACTGTTTAGGCTGGAAAAGACCTTTGAGATCATCAAGTACAACTGTTACCCCAGCACTACAAAGTCCACCACTAAACCAGGTCCCTAAATTGCCACATGAACACTTAGAAATACCCCCAAGGATGATGACTCCACCACTTCCCTGGGCAGCCTCTTTCAACGTTTGACAACCCTTTCTGTGAAGGAATTTTTCATAATATCCAATCTAAATATCCCCTGGCACAACTTGAGGCCGTTTCCTCTTGTCCTATCCCTTGTGACTCAGAGGACTGGCTCCGTGTCTCCAGTGTTCTGGACTGGTGATAATAAACTCTTTTGTTGTGAAAGCAGGAGATGACTGGACTGCTTTAAAACTTGTTCTGGTTTTTGAGGGAGCAAATGTATTTTCCTGCTCTTCTTCTTTCATACCGTGTCAGTGTTGGTGGCAATGAAAGACCTGGCTATTGCTTGGTTAATATGTGTGTAGCAGTGTACCTGCTACAGGTCCTGCCTATCTCAGGTGTTTCCTTTTTCTGCTTTGCCTAAGCGGAGAAACCTATCTTGGTAACATTTTCTTTGTAAGCCTTGGCAGCCATATTCCAAATCTGATCTTTCTTCTGGCAGTGTGTGATGTTGGAAGCTAACCATGGGAGGGCCACATACCATCTTCAGAGTTTTGTGATGTGCCCTGTGGCCCTCTGTCTTTTTTATAAAGAGATATGGCCCTCGGAGACTACGGGTCCCAGCAAGCAGTGCTTCATTTTTGATCTGATAAGCAAATGCTCTAATCTGATGTGCATTGCATGTCAGGGCGTGCTAGTTACATGAACCACACCTCGGCTTTTGAGATAAAGGTGGCTGCAGACTGCTCCAACCATCACAAAGTAGGTGCAGCTTTAGCCAGAAGCTGATTTTTTTTTTTTCTTTGCCCCTCAATTTGAGGAATCGTCTTTTTGTCTCTTACCCAGCATTGCAATGAGATTCTGGTATATGACATGATCACCCATCATGTTGAATATGCTTTCGGTTTCCAGGTTCTCCCAGGTGCTTCTTTTACCTTCTCTATGACGGCTGCCCTCATATGCTGTTCAGGAGTGAGCAAAACTTTTGGAAGTGGCTGATTGCTTCAAGAAAGGGTGTTGTTGCAAGACATCTAAGCCCAGTTTTTACTTGCCAAAGAGGCCTGGCTCACTCAGAGAAGCTTTGGATAAGCAGTTTGAAATTTGGGGTGGTTTTATCTGATACGATTTTTTTCAAGTTTGTCCAATATGGAAAGAGATTCTACCTTACTTTGACATGGACAGCTGAGGAAGGAGCTTTGACACACCTTCAGACATGTGCAATTTAAGACACCTGTTCTGAAATGCCTTCAGATTAAGAGTTCAAAAGCTGACTCTGCTTGGACGCAGTTCAGGATTGGAGCAATCCCTTTCTTCTAGTCTTAGGCTAGATCCTTTACAACATGTTTGCATGTAGCTTACTTCTCTACAACAATACCTCTCTGAGTCCTGTTCTTCAGCTGGGTCTGCATCTGAACAAGCAAAGGCATGATCAGAAGCTCCTTTGGAGTTTCCGTGTATCTCAGATGTTTCTTAGGCAGTGTGTAAACCCTGAGTGACTCTTCCGAGGTTGTAGGTAACTTCAGTTTCTGGTATCTGTTGTAAAATACAAAGCCAAGGTGTCAAGTGCCCTGCACTATCTGTCATCTTTATTTCTTGCTTTGTAGTCTTGTTCAAAGAAAGTTCAGTTGAGTGAAGAGCTTTTTTTCATATTCTTTTAAAATCCAAATAAATTTTGCTTACCACCATAAGAGTGGCAGTATCAGGTTGACCAGGAGGCCTATTTGTCCCAGAATTCCATCTCAGTCCATGGTCAATAATGGACTTAAAGGAAAAGAACAAAAATGACATTATATGTGAGAAAAGAGCCTCACATTGGATTGCTTTCTTGCTTAGGAGTTTGAACTTCCTAAGTTACCAGTTGCTTCTGGATCATGTTACACAGAAGTTACTGCCAACATATTTTCTGTCATCCTACATCCTATATTTGCGCTTTTGCACGTTAAACATTAAAAAAACCCCTGTTACCACTTGTATTTAATTCTTTTTGTAGCTGTATAGTACAGGTAGTACATGAAAAGCTGTGTGAAGACAAATCAGATGCTGTTACTCCTTCCTGCTTGAGGTTTTTTATATTGTGGAACTTCGAGATAATTCTCATAGTCCGCAGTTACACACATAAAGAGAAGCAATTACGAGTAAGAACCCGGTCAACAGACGACAGTGGATAAAGAGACCCGTCAAACTCTTAGCACAAGAAAAGTAAAACATGTTTGGCCCAATCCAACATCTGAAGAATTTCCACTGGTTCCTAAGGGTTGCCTTTTTATCCTACACAATATGAATTCTTCTCTGTATCCTTTTTCTCTTTTTTTCCCTTTTTTTCTCCCCTTTTCAAGCATAATTACATTATTTGATTTAGTTCCCCTCTTTAGCACTGTTTTCTGTGGAAACAGCTTTATGGAGAGGAGTGGCACCATAGCATACTGGGAACAGCCTATTGGGTGAAGGTGAGGTAAGAAAAATTGACCTGGGCTTTTAAGGGAATAGCCAGCTATTGAAACCTGTTTTCCTAGAGGAATACTGCAGTAAGGAAAGTCAAAGAGTCTCTGATACAGACTTTGAGAAGTCTCACCAGTCCTCTGTTCTTATGATAGGGCATACTTCTTTTGCTGCCACTGAAAGGCCTATTGTTTGGTTGATTTTTTGACCAGAGCAAGTTTTGATGAGTTTATACCTGTAAGTAAACCTATCAAACTGCTACACTGACAAATCTACCATGGGATTTCTATCCAAGCCCCATTTTATTCTGACCTACTGGCAGACACGAGTCTGTTCCCCTAGGGAACATTTCAGCTGTTATGTCTTTTCTACTTCTGGATATCCTCTTGCTCTCTCTGACTCCCCCTCAAATATGTCTGCATCATAGGACCTGGTTTTCCTACAGTTGTCCCCTGGTGCAATTACAGCATGATTGAAATATGCAGTATGGCTGGGACCTTGATCATGTTCTAACAGGAATATAGCCTTAGACATATAGCCTGGTTACAGCCTTGTAACGATGTCACAGAACAACCCTGCTTGTCTTGTAGCATGGGGTGGGGCTTTATGTGCTTTTCCTTGGCATATTTCTAGTCACACCACTTGCTATTGTTGCATTTCAAATGTCATTATCCCAGGTGCCTAGATCAGCCCCAGGGATGAACCTACAATTACCCCTACACAGCTTTTCCAGCACTTTGCTGCTGTCTGCAACTCTAAAGGAGCAGTAGTATGCACTTTTCCATTTCCTCTTATTTTCAAAACGTTATGTACTTGCAGAGTTATAATTGATTCCAGTTAAAGTGCATACAGTTATTTGTTACGTGTTTAAATTGAGACCCCCAAGCTCAAGGCCAATCTCTATTGTTTTTCAAGAAGAACCTTTTCCTTAAAAACGGCTGGTTCACTAACAAAACACTCATAATTTCTTAATTTCTTCACTTTTGGCCCCTTCCTGGGAAGTGTCCAGTAGTATCCACCGTCAGAGACAAGATCCTGGACCAGATGGATCACTGGTTTGTCTCAGCTGTACACCTTTTATGTGTCATGCTTAAGTTATGAGCCCTGAGACCATTTTATAAGCTCTTCCAACTACAGAAGCATTAAAACCCAAAAAAATCCCCTGATCTTTCTATGTTGTTCCATTACCACATCTTGTTCCCAGTGCTGTGGCAGATGGGATAAGAGGAAAAAAGCTATTTGCATTAAGTCCTTTCACTTTAACATCCTGGCTCTTTGCATATCCTTGTTTAGCTATGAAAGAATGGGAGACGGCCCAAAGAAGAGTGGCAGATAAAAGAGCCTCCAACTCGGAGACTCATGGAAAAAGGTCCCTGCACTCCAGATGCCCCTGTGGGGGAGGAATGTTTCTTCATAAGGCTTCTAAATGTGTTGCATTGCAACAGTGCTTCCTTCCTACGGAGCATTGCCACACACAGCCACAGCCACTGGGTCCTGTGTACTCAGAGATTCCCTGTGCCCTGTAGTCCCAGCTGACAGTGGGAGCACTCAGCCTCAGATCAAGGCTTCCTTGTGTGCTCCATGTTTATAAGCCTTGTCATCCTTCAGGAATCTATCAAGTTCAGGATAATGCCTGCTATGTGGCATGCAAAAAATAATGCGAATTTCTTGTAATTGTAGGGCTTCTTTCTTTCAGGGAAATAGCTTCCATAGAAAGTGGAATGGGATTTCTTGCTCAGATGACAGATGTTGATAGTGATGTTCTTAACAAACAGTGGGTTTGTTTAGAGTTTCAGGTGCCTTGGATTTTCTATATGGTTCTGCTCGTTCCTGTGCCTGTGCTCTGCCGTAGCAGCCTTTGTGACCTGGAGACCTTTCAGCTGTGTGCTCTAGGAAACAAGAGAAGGAAATCTTTCATGAAAGCACTGATCAGAACAGTGTGTTATTCCATCCCTTCTGGAGCTGATTTCCATGTTTTCTTTGAATTTCTGTTTTTTGACTTGAAGACAGTTGTCATTTTTGACAAACCTGAAATATTCTGCAGAAAGCAGGCACTCTCAAGAAGTTATGCGTAGTCTAAAATCCAGTTTCCATTCAAAATGATCTTTTATAGAAAGATTTTTTTTTTCAGTCTGAGTTTTATCCACGTGTTTGTTTCTTGGCTGGGATGTTTTTTAGCTGGTTTACTGAGCTGAATCAGCTCCTCCAGGAATGAAATGAATACCACAGCAGGCACAAAGGGAGTAAGAGTGTATGACTGGAGCTGGAAAGAGAGGAAATAAGTTGTAAGTTTTTCTATTCTTTGTTTCTAGATTGAATGCTTAAGTGGGTAACCTTTTTTTCTTTTCCTTTCTTTTTTTTTTTGACACATTTTGTTTCCACTTTATTTGCCATTTAGCCAAGGAATTGTGCTTAGTCTCGAGGGCTTTGACAGCACTTTCACTGACTTCGACTTAATAGATCCTCTAAAAGGTGACACTTTAATAGGTGTATTTATGCATGATATTTCTCTTCTATGAGGCTCTATAACTGTTTTCAGTCTATTATATGTAAACAGGCACATTATTCAAGTCTTAGTCAATAGTACAGATACATCACTATTTGGCAAAATAATCCTACAGTTTTGAGAAACATTTTAAGACAAGAGCATCATAAACTTCACTTACATTCTCTGCATCATCTCAGCACAGTCAGACAGCCCCAAACATTCTATTTTCTTTTTAAGACTTCGGATGTTTGTAATCTCTAAGCAGCTTCCAGTGTATGCTGAGCAGTGTGACTGACATCTGTTTTGTGCTGAAGCCAGACTATGCGCTTGCACAATTTGTGCTGTAATACAGAATCCACCGTGCCAGACCTGGGGGTGTCTGAGGGCACTCAGAGCTTTGGGACAGGAACTGACTGAGAGACAGCAAAGTGGAGCAGTGAACAATAAGTACCTGGGAGACTCCTGGGAGGAAGCTTGTCTCCAGGTAGAGTCCTTTGCAGCCCCGGGACTCCATTCTCTTGATAATGCCCGAATAGGTAATTGGGGTCTGCTCTTGCCAGGTATTTCTTGGCTTCCCTAATTTTCTAGAAGCTTTTCTCTGTCCTCAGGCCCCTTTAGAAACAAATAACAACATTCTGTCCTGGAAGAAAGAAGTTTGGGAGGTCCAAAGCAGGAGTGCGGCATCTGTGGGAGATCAGCACAAGTCTAGTTTTTTGGATTGAAATGTTGTGGTTTTACATCCCTGTCCAACACTGAGAGCTAAGATGTCTTGTTAGATAGTAGGTTGTGGGTTTGGCTGCAAGAATCTCTATTCATCCTGATGCATCCAGTGACAAGTGAATGCTGGTTTGTGAAATCAGTTGATGTGACTGATTCAGTAGCCTCTGCTCAAGGACAGCAGTGGAAATTTGACTCCTGTGCAGTGCATGGAAAGCTCCTTGTTTACCCCTCAATGTGCATGGGCAGGGTAAGTTATAACCTAATTGTGAATTCATACAGTATTCCAGGAAGTGACGATTTGCTTCAGCAATTTTGTTTTTCTTTAAGGTGGTGACCAGTACTTTGGAATTTCAAACTGTGTGTCCTGAAGAAGGCATAGAAACATAATTTGAATGCAAACTGTATTAAGTGCTCACATCCTGTATCCTAGCAGGAATTTCACCAAACAGGGAAGGTATTCATTGAACTAGGAGCAAAGCAAAGTCAAGTTGAGAAGGAAATTACTATGGAAATGAGTTTTCAAAGCCTGAGGCAGATGTAGGGAAAGGCACATTGTACCAGGAATTTTCCTCACGCTCCCTCACTTACACGGCCTTTCCATTACTTCAGCTGCAACATGTAAGAAATCTTTGGCTTGGAAGACAGTGTCTGAATTTCAGCGGTTTTGTGCTGTTGCTGCAGGCTGGCTTCCCTGTTAAGGGACCTTAAAGCCAGGCTCAGCTAGGATTGGGGCACCTGCCTGTCTAGGAACAGCCTTGCTTGGGGCACACCAGAGGTCCTTCCAGTCCAGCACTTTGTCTCTCTGTGGTCAGTAATGGATGCTGAGGAGAGAAAGAGAAGTATGTTAACTACTTTCCTGCTATACACCTCCAGTGCTTGGAAGGGAGCAGCTGAGTGGGTCTGTAGGTTTAGTAGTCCCTGATTTACTTTTTTTCCCCGTAGATTTGTCAAGTTTGTTTTTCAATTGTGGATTTCAAGGATCCATAACATGTGGCAAAGACTTCCAAGCTAACCTGCCCGGTGTTAAGAAACCTCTCTCATCTCCCTACAGATAATGTGTAAAGCCCTCACCATTTCCATGTTTTAGAGAAATGCCAAATAAACGGCCTATTAATTTCCTCCATGCTGTTTATGATTAGATCATGAATTATAGATTATGACTTAGATAATATTTTCAATTTAAAGACTTCTGAGCAATATGTAAATGGATTTGATGGCTTAGTGCATTGCAGAAAGATGGCACATGACAAAGGTGATATTTTTCAGAAACATCAGACAGGTCCTGTGGTGTCTTCTCATAAATTCTGGAATATTTCTGAGGCAGCAGTGAAGTCTTGATACATGCTGGAACGGATTGATTGCAGGTAAAGAGATATACAGCTTTTAGGGCAGGAGAGCAGAAAATGTTACTCACATTGGTAATAATCAATGAGAAATGATTGTGTGGGAGAGGAAAACATGTTTACAGATTGTTTGGGAATTTAATGGAACTTTGAAGAGCTCAGTCCATTCCAGTTCTTCAGACATTAAAAGGGAATAAACTGTGTTATTTTATTGTAAAAAATACGAAGGAAACAAAAAAAAATCCAAAAAACTGAAAAACACGATTTTGTTAAACAATATGAAAAAGTGTTTAGTGTAAAATACTTTGTTTAACAATACTTCAAACAGCTTTTTCTTTAATATACTTGTTTTCATTCAAAACTCTTTGTTAAAACTATTCTGATCACTCCCAGTAATGCCAGAAATGTGAGTATCTGTTGCAGAGTTGCTCATGCTCAGCTTTGTCATCAGAGAAGAAATGACATTAATGTGTACAGGTCGACAAGCTTAACAAAAACTGGTTTAGACACCGAACTGGGGAAGACAGTTCCAGTGGAAGGCTATCTCCAAAAAAAACCACTGTCTGAATAGTCTGCAAGTTTATCACTTGGTTATTTACCCAAGCATTGTGGCTATCTGCTATTGCTTTAAGAGACAAAATTTATATGCCACATCTTGGGAACACAGATTTGTTCAGAATAGAAGTTCTTCTGTCTTAATATGGAACTGAGAGCTTATGAATTGGAAAGTCACAAATTTGTGTCCCTTTCCTGTGTAACATGCAGTAAAGTTATTAAGTTACCAGGCTCAATTATGCAGTGCTATCGCTTTGTACATTGATATTAAGAATAGTTTGAGATCTGATTACACTCCTGTTTGCTGGTATCTGTTCACTGATTTGAATGGAAGTTGGTTTGGACTCCAAATCCTATGAATCCTGCTACCTGAGAAGAACGTTTACTCTATTTTCTTTCTACTCAGCCAGGAATGAATACATGCATGAATATTCATTTTCCTCTTTTAATTCCCTCTATGTAATGCAACAGAGTTTTTTTCAAACCCCCAATATCTGCAGAAACATCTGCATTATTCTTAAGCAGGAAAATAATGTCTTATGGAAGGCCATTGTAATTACCTTTTAATTGAAGTGCCACTGACCTGTAAAGTTGAGCCTGTCTATTATACCAGACTCAAGAGAGTATGAAGAGGTACCTCCTGGAGAAATATCCTGGGCAAGTCTGCTGGCCTATCTGGTTATCAGGTTTGCTCAGGAATTGGAAGTGGTGCCACAGTGTTCCTTTGTGATCTGTCTGCAGCAGTAATGCATGGGGGGGACTTCAGTGTCAGCCTCTGTCCCCTTTCCTTGCTACTCGTGAGTTACCAAGCTCTGATCAATAACTCAGAGGGTGCTTGTGAAGATGCCTCCAGGTAAGCAGCTAAGCCAGTAAGAACTCGAGAACTATGACTGAAGTCAGTTACCTTTTCAGTCTGCTCTGGTTTTAGCCATTCCTCTGGCTTTGGCCCTCGTCCCAGACCCTGCCTCTGCGCAGAGTGTTGCCAGTGATCTGAAGGACACACAGTGCTGTGCAGTGTTGGAACTGAAAATGAGTTAATGGGGTCTGGGTTCCTTATCTCAAGTACTCTGCAATGTATCATACTTGTTCCCTGATTATGGTGAATGTCTGTCCTGTCACTCCTGTGGCTCATGAAAGACTAACCTGGGAAGACCTGTTACTCTTCACGGGCTGGGAAGTTCTGGGTTCACATCCCAGTGAGCAGGTGTGTAAAGAACGGAAAGGACATAAATGGAGAACCAAATGCTCTCCTGGAAGATAAATGAACAGTAGGAACAACAGCTCTAAAGAGTACTCATCTGGATAAACTGCAAATTCAGTAAAAGTATAATCCTGTCTGCCAGTTAGTCATCTACTTTGTGTAGATTCATGGAATGTATTTATTGGCAGTTCTCAAAACAGGCCACCCTGTACTTGCCCAAGTGTTTCACAGTATAGGAAGCATGTTGAAGCCTGTCCTTGTTCCTTTGCACTATAGCCAATTACTGCATTTAATTATTCTTTGCCTATGTCTCTGTATATATTTCTCTTCAGCATTCAAACATATTTTTCTAGTGAGTGTCTTTGTAAACAACAGGTTGATACCACGCAATAGAAAACTTGCACTGACATCAGTGGTGTTCCTTGCTTTTGAGCCTGTCCAGCCCTGAAAGCCCTCTTAAAATGTGCAAGACTTGACTTCAAGGTGCTGGGTGCTCTCAGTTGTAGCTGGGTCAGGTGGCAGGGCAGGCCTTTGCCAGTGAATGTGCCTGCATGTGAGAGTTTTGGGAAGCTTTAAAGGTACATTAAAAAAGATAAAACTTCCAAAGACTGATCAGAACTCCTTACTCTGAGAGCTCCTGTTTTGCACAGGTCCACAAGCAGCTACAGCTACTGAGGCATTGCAGGAGGGGCCTATTCTGACCCAGGTTATAAAGAGGCTCTGGCAGAGATGGCTGGATGGGAGTACCAGGGCCTGTGGCACCCAGGTAAAGGCAAGAGCCAGTGCAGGTACTCAATAGGCAGTGGGGCTGTGCCAGCCAGCAGGGCCAACTCTTCTGGGGTTTTGTTTTGTTGAAAATCCAGTTCTACATCCTTTTAAATGTCAGGTGAGAAAGTTCCTGTTTCAGTCTTCAGGCTGTTTTAGGGAGTCTTGCAGCAGGTTTGAGAATAAAGGACTAAGTTCAGTTGACCCATTTTAAAATAAAAAGTAGTAAAAAGGAGGAGCTTTCTCACAATTTTTGTGTGTCTATGGACATAATATTCCAAATTGGTTTTCCTTGTGGTTTTGTTTGTTTGTTTGTTTTTGTGAGCCAAATATTATTCAAACCTAGGAGTTTTATTCTACAGTTTGTAGAATTTTTTGCATACTTTTGTGCTCTGAGGGCTTTCCATTCTTCTTTACCTGCCTGGAATCAGCAAATGTCACGTCCAAGCTGTCTCCCTGTAGGAAACAGATTTCTACATAAGGATGAGATGGAGCCTATTGTTGGGATTGTCACTAGACATGAGGCCAAGAGCAGCTGCCTTCCTTGGAGACCTCGTCTTGGGAACAGCCTTTGAGCTGTTCCCTTTGCTGCCAAATGAGAACTGTAATGCAGATCTCTGTCCTTGCTCCAAGAACAGACTGACACTCTGATTTCCTCCTGTCTGTAACTTCAAGTTTCTGTGTATAACACACTAGTCTTCACATCCTGATCCTGGTGAGATTTTAGTAAAATGAGGGTTTTTTCATTACAAGACAGCTTGCAGCTTCTTCCCCATAACAGCCCATTGTTATGGCTGGGGACAGCAGGATGGGTTAATCGTGGCCCCATTTCCTGAGGTCTCCTGCAGTCATGATTTGTGAATGCCTGAGAATACCCCTGCTGAATTCTAATTGTTTGTGGCAGTCGGCACATGATTTCAAGTGTTTGGTCACAGCAGTGTTCGTTTTCTGCTCTTTTAATCTTTGATGGATGTTGCGCCTGGCTTCACTGATGTGGTTCATGACACAGTAGGCAGTGATTTCCTATAAGATGTTTTGTCTCAACTACAGAGGTGTGGAGTCCCTATATGATGGCCAATATTTATTAATGACATCCCAAGGTTTCTAAAGAGCAAGCTCTGCCATAGACCATTAGAACCTAATCTATTCCAAAATGTCAGATGCAGTTAAGCAAGAGCTAACTCGATTGCACTGAGACTTTCCTCATTAGTTCAGACTGTGATTAGAAGACTGATTAAAGGCATTCTCTTTGTAAAGGTTCACTCTTTATCTCTGCAGATATCATTACTATGTAAGACATGACAGAGCTAGCTTAAGGCTCATACAAATGTTAGAACATGTGTGTAAGTGTGTGCACAGTTATTCATGCCCTTATAGTGCACATACATGTTTTTTAAAATGCCCTTAATTAGTAACGTGAAAAATGCACGTTTCTGAATATGAATAGGGTTGAATTTTGTTGCACCCTTCAAACTATTCATCTGGTGTTATTAGTATAAAAGGTCAAATTTTCATATCATATGTAAAGCTGTACGATTAAGATTTTAACGGCAATTTGGGGGTTGCTGGGATACAAAGTATTTTGTTCAGAATACTTGGTGTCTGAGATTATTATGACTAGCCAAGTTGCTTCCTGTGATTTAGACATTGCTCTTGCTGTTCAGTCTAAGCTACATGATTACAGTAGTCCTGAAATATTCTAGGCTTCTCCTAATGTTTTACCTACAAATAGTATTAAGCTTTGGCATTTGCCTTCAAATTTCTCATGGTATTCGTGTTTGTATATAAGCTCTTGGAAGAAAGGATTGCTGATTCATGATGTGTGAATGGTGCTTACCACAGTAGAGGTGAGATCTTTGGATATTTCTGGAGCCTAGATAATAAGCTGGTATTATCAAGAAACAAAAACATCCAGAAGGCAACTGTAAAGCTTCCAAATTATTTTTCAAGATGTAGATCCTAAAAAATTGGGGTTTTCAACTCTTTAGTATTTTGTAGTATGCTGCCTTGAATCATTTTACAAGCACCTTGTAGGCCAATGAAAAATAAACCAGAAAATAAAGACAGCTTTAAGAAATTGTATGGAGGTCAGTGTGTTCTTGTGTGAGGGATTTGACTGTTGTTTTCAGTCTTGTCAGATCAGTAATAACTAAATGTTGCTGCTGGTTGATGAATATGCATTGTTATTATGTGAAGGAGAACATAATATTGAATGGTCATATTGGTCCAGTTACCACTAAACAGATAGTTTGTTTAATTATTGTCAAACTTTAGCAGGGAGGCCATGCTCTGAGGGGTGATAAGCATTAATATCCTGCCTCTGAAGTTACCTTGTGGACCTTGGGGGAATGTTGACCCTTTATGTTCCAAAGTCAACCTCAATCTTGTTCAACAATTTTAAAAAAAAATATAAATCTAGCTGTTTCATTGCAAATACCGTGTAGGATGTACCTTGTCTTATAGCTGGAAGGCTCAAAGTCTTAATTTTGCTTTTTCATGACTGTCCCTTGCATAAGTAACTGAAGTTGCTCTTTGGGCTCATGGATTTGCTGAATTCTGGAAAACTTTTTTGGCTGATCCTTTTTGATGTAGGGTTACAAGAACTGACAAAGATGGTAGCAGGGCTTCCTCTAGTGAGGTGTCACAGTAACAGAACATCATAGAATTAAGACAAAACAAGACCTTTGTGCTGCAGAGTTGTCTACTCACTAACTTCTAATTTGCTTTGCCAAATTTATCACAGACTTGCTGTTTGTTCTCACGTTGCTTGCACAAATGATGTAGTTGGGCAAGGTCTCTTGTTACTCTGTACTGCAGTGGTGGTGACCATTCAGTTAAACCCAAGTTTTCTGAATCCCATCCTGGTGTTTTTTATGCCTTGCTCTGTGTGACTTTCCATGAATCAGGTAACTTGAGCAAACATATAAAAGAGGAAGAAAACGTCTCAGTTCTCCACTGATACAGCCCTATACACACATACCACACACATGCACAGAGGCAGGCACACAGTTTGCAAATGATATATACCATATTCCTCTTCCAGAATTCTGAGATTATGTTTACTCTTCTTGAATGGAACAGAATAAATAAGATAGATATGGATAGATAGCTGACCAAGGAAAGGAAAGTGTTGAGGGCTATGACCACAGTTTATTAAGATGCCATGCCACAGACTTGAGGGGAAATAGTTCTGTTGCAATTTATTTCCCAATTAAAAGTTGAATTGCTTCCACCAATGCTGTTTTTCAGGAAACATCTACTCTGTGCAGCCAGAGTTTTTTCAGTACACCTGCAGCTGTTGATGTCTAGTTGGGCTTGAGAGTGTTTCTGGACATGAAGTCTGGCAGTCCCAGTCTGGTGGCAGGTGTGTCAGCTGGGTCTTGCAGAGCTTCTACCAGCAGCAGTCTCTGCAAGGCAGTATCTCTGCTTTCTCTTCCATGCCCTCTCAGACCCTCAGGGTGCACTTCCAAAATGTCTTTGTCAAGCATCAACCCACGCCTCATTTAAAGCTTAAGACCGACATACTGCAATGTTATCTCCAGAGAGGCTCTAACAAACAACGAAATGTTGACCCTCTCTAATCACTGTGAAACAGATCCTTGGCTATACTTTGCTGCTTTAATGCAGGAATAAGAAATTATAGCTCTAGTTAAATTTGTCCCTTTACCTGGTGTCCAAGGTTGGTTGATTGCTAAGGGATACTTTCACTGTTTGGAAATCCCTCAGGGAAGTTCTATAAAGTCCAGATAGAAGCTCCCTAGTCTCTTCCCCAAAGAATAAAGGATTTAATCATAGATATTAAGGCATTAGCAAAATGCTCAGCTGCCCCAGCTCTTTAGAACCAGACTGCTAGGCAGCAGCAAAGTAAGTTGTGCTGGGGATCGTTAAACCACTTAATTCCGGGATCAAGGAGCAACAAAGCCATATCTGTGCATGACCCTTTCTGTGACGAGACACTGCCCACAGCTCACCCTCAGGCCTGCTGCAGTACTTGTAGGCTATATAACCTCTATCAACCCATGTCAGTGCCCTCACGCTGGTCTGTAGCTGGATCACAGACTGCAGATGAAGAGAAAATATTTTGCCTCTGTTATCTCCAGTAGGTGCTGTTGGTACAACATTGCCTGATGTCAAATCTTCATGTCCCCGAACATTTAGCATGGAATCATAGTCACAGGAGAGCAAAATGAACAACTACTAGGAAATGTCTGGAAGAAAAACCGACCTGTGGTTGGTTTTTAAACTGTTTGGTCAGCTCTGACTTGTCTTTCAACGTAAAAGCAAGCAGTACTTAAGCATATGTAAGAGTATGAAAGTACTGGATGTGGGTCCTTGTTACCTGATACTCATCTTAACTTAATATCCTGTGTCATCAGGAAAGTCTCACAGCAATGACTTGTTTAATTTCAGAATTTACTGTTGTAGACATCTGTGAATGTATCACTAGGTGTATATATAGCACAGATCAAGGTGTAGGATGTTGAAAAAAAATCTTGCCTCAAATTTGGGATGAACTCATTACAACACTAATGGTGGAGCCAAGCATGAGTTAAGCAAAATCTTCCCAGACAAATGTCAGTAGCAGCTCTACAATATCTCACACAATCAGAGATTGATGGATAAATCTCCTCCTCTCAAAAAGCCTCATTGTGCTTTTTACCTTTTTTTTTAAGCAGAGTTGCTGCATCGCAGAAAAAAAATCATGTCATTGGCAAGGGTGTAGCTTATTAGTTTTAATAGCAATGAGTTATGCAGAATACATAATGCTATTATGTAATCACTTTGGTTGTTATACCATGACTTGAGAAATATGGGAGCCAGTGTGGTGATGAGCATCATGTAGGATGGCTGACACTGTCCTTTCCAATCCACAGGAAAAAAAACCCCAAACCCCTCTCTAGCTGGCAGGAAAACTTCTTCCACTCCAATAGAAGTAGAGAAGGTTTTTTCCTTGTCAGGGTTCATAGGCATGAAATCCACCCGTGAACTGGCTGCGTTGATGCTGATGGCAAAATTCCAGTAGACTTTATGAGAACCAAAATCCGGCTCTATGTGGGCTTCAAAGAAAGAAACTCTCCATATGGCAAGGTGTTGGAGAAATAAGTCAGCCTTTGTGAAGGCACAGGGACCATGCTGGCACCATTTAAAACCTTAGAACAGGTACAAATTTAATCATGACAAATTGTCTATAGCTGGTCACTTTCAAACAAAAGAAGGGAAGATGATGCTAAAGAATATGTTGGAATATCAGGTTAATTCTATCAGAAGCTTGTTAACATCAGCAGTAGTCTTTTTGAGGTTTCGCGGAGTCACTGTGTAGTTAACATCTAAAGAAACAGGAGCCAGAAATCTCCTGTAATCTGTGGCTTCTTAACTGCTCTCCTCTATATGCCTAGGTGGTTCTTGTCAAATCTTGGAGGGTGTGTAACTCCAGCTGTAGTTTTCTTCTGTACCTGTGGCCCTGCAGGCCCATCCTCCTACCTCCCTTTTTCCAGGAAGGTTCAGCTAGAATTCCCAGAGTACAGAACCAGTGCACCCATTCTTGTACTGTCATTTGCTGAAAGGGACATACCCAAGCAGTCCTTCGTGATGTGCTTCGCATTTGAAGTCTTGCTAAAATGGGAGTAACTTCCTTGAGACTTCAGTTGAAATAATCCAGAGACAGAGAAGGCAAAAAGTAGCATAGACATAGGAGAAGAAAAAGCAAAACAAAGCCTTTAATCAATTTGGAGTTTGTCAATTTGTGGCTTACTAACTACACAGGAAATGATTCTTTCCTTATATGCTTTCACCATTGTGGCTTTATCTGCTGTCATCAGCAAATCTATCAAATGAAACTCTTGTCGGTGCCTAAGAATTACTGTACAGCTCAGACCCAAGATGCTGTTCTCCATAGACCACCTACAGCAGGAAGTATTGAAAAGTGAGAGTTCAGGCTGTGAATTAATTATCAAGATTCTGCCCACTTTTGTTCTGGCAACAGTGGGGACTTTCATTGGCTTCTTCTCAGCTGCAAGAGGGTTTTATGGATTAGGTCCAGACAAGTCCTGCCTTAGGCAAAGATATGGTGAGCATTTCCTTAGCGCAGTAGATGTATTGGGCAGTGAGTGTAAGCATGCAGTGTGCAACTACAGTCATGTAAAGCGAGGCTGCTGCTGCTGCCACCAGGTTGGAGTCTCGTCTGACTGTGGCAGTTGTGACTTTTATCCCTCCTTTTATCCTAGTGACAGCAGGAGCAGCAAGATTACATGTGCAGAGTTTTCTCTTCCTTCTTTTCTCAGCTCTGCCCAATGCATCTCCTTCACCTGCAGCCACAGCAGCCCTTCAACACTGGGAGTAATTTGTTTTGCCTTCGGTGCTGAGGAACAGTGGAACAGTTCTGGGCCCAGTCTTCTGGATTTATAGATTTACAAGGGATGTCTGATTTGAAGTGTCTCAGGGATACTTCACAGTTTTTACCTGGGGTCCGATATGTCTGATGAGCTATGGAATACACAAATTGAAAGACATGTGATTTAAAACACTGCTGACTGCATCTGAGGAGGGCCCTAACTGTGGCAAGTACTGACAGGGCAGTACTGCTCACATAAGACATTCAATGTTCTACATGCAAAGAGTGTCATGTGTAGCATATATTGCTGTGCTGAGAAATGTTATCTGTTGATAAGCCTCTCTGCATGCTAGAGCCATACTCACACCTGTATTCAACATGGTTTGTATCACACTCGTTCCTCAAGACCATGGGTCAAAAATTGGAGTACTGGTATTGGTTTGTTCCGTCTCACCCATGACCACTATTACCATGAAACATGTTCTTTTTTCAGAATTGGGAAATTAATGGATTTGATAAGTAATAGTACAGTGATTAAATGTCTTAGGAATAAAAAAAAATAATTGTAGCTTCTTATTTCTTTCAGTTTAAAATGTTTTTGCCTTTGCCTTTTCTCTGTATAATTTCTCTCTTTAGAAAGTTGGGTGCACTGTGAACAGAAACATGGCTCCAGTCTCAGGTGGGACAAGCAGTTGCTACACTATAGAGATAAGAACTGTGTCATTGTAGCATTTGAATCAGTTCAAAACTCTTTTATGCTGAATCCTCTGTGAATGCATAAATCTGGCCCCTCTTACCTCAAGAAATGTATCTCTTCCTCACACGAGCCCTTAAGCCATCAGCAGCACAGAGGAGATTAATTACATGGTGAAGAGGGAGTTGCTGTATAATGGTCTCAATATGGAGACTCTAAAAAAACCGGGGGGTTCTCTCAGAAACTCTAGCAAGCTTTGTTGTAGGAAAGACGACAACAGACAACACCTCAAACAGATTATGCTATCTTAGCTGTGAGAGTCCATCTCAGCCTGAGATGCATCCCCATGCACTCAGAGGTTAGAGGGATGGATGGCTGCCCTAGGGAGGGTGTAGATAAAATAGAGGCTCTGAGACTCTTGTCTGTTTGTGTTGTCTTGAATGAGGTGGATGAGAAGAGCTCTGGTAGATAAGTTGTCCCACTGGGACAGCTGGGAGAAAACTGTAATACAAGCATACAGTATTTCTCTGGGGAAACTCTCTGGTTTCTTGAAAGCAGTGAATAAGGCAGGGCCTTCCTAATTATTCTCAAAATTGGACTGTTCACATGCTTTCTTTGATGTAAAGTTAGTGTGTCATGTTCTGGCTCCCAATGACCAAAAGTTATGTTTTAGAATAACTGTTCTGATAGCAATGCTTAGCAGGGTGAACAGTCATGATTCTTGTGAGAGGTAGAGCAGAGATTCACAATCCATCTCGAGGCAGGATGAAAAATACACGAAGCTGATGCTTTCTTCCTAGATCCTCTGGCTCTAGAATAACTGCAGTGCTGAAGCCAGGAGGGAGATTTGGGGTAAATTTTGATCTGCATCCTACAGACCTTTTCAGTTTTTCTGAGTACCTGAATAAAAATATGATTCCTTCAGAAATGATTCTGAAGATCCACTGAGTCAGATTAGGGTTGCTGCAGAATGCTTTCAGTGTGAACTCACAGTAAAAGACTGTGTCTTTGGCTGTAGCTCTAACATATCCAGTTTTTATGGCAATACTGAATTGCATCATATAAATAAGTCTGGGTTTTTAGCTGCTGTGAAACTCTGATGGAACGTGCTGTTCAAACAAAGTATTATTTTAAATCACTGTAAGAGATGTAGGTTCAAAAATACACACAAATCCTAGAACTAGCAGGTTTACCCATTCATCTGACACTTAACAACACAGAGACAATGATTTTCCCTTTGGAAATCTATTCTTTTGTGTGACTGCTGGCTTCCCAAACAATAATATGCTACAGTTTGAGCTACGGCAGGACATGTATATCTCTTATTATATTATGCCATTGGTTATCACATTTTGATTGTCGTGACAGAGAAGATACTGTAAATATTACATTATTTTAACATTAGTCAACATTCTGAAATTGAATATATTTAATCCCTAAGAACTAATGTGGAGATTTTTCTAGCAGCAACTCCCCTCTGGTTCCTGCCGCACTTTCAGTTTCTCCTGGTCTTTTTTCACCACCTGCCCAGTGCCACATCTTAGGAGGGACAGTTTAGGCATTGAGCCCCAGGAAGATCAGTAAGTTCCCATCTTGCCCCTAAAACTGCAAACTTACTATCAGAGTGCTCAGCCAGATTCTTTGTTCAGAAATGCACTGATTCATCATTCTGTCCCTTGCTAACACACAACTCCAGATAGTGGAAGAGCCAGACTAGCACTTCTTGTTCTCTCTGTTCTAGTTGCTTTTAAACATCTTGGGATCCGTGAGCCACCACCATCACCCTCTTCATTGTGATCAGCCATTGTTTCTCCACTGCTGTGGTGGTAAACAGAAAATAGAATCCTCATATGAGCTAGAGAGAGCGCAAGTAAGCACTGAACCACTCCAAAGGCCACGGTCAAATATAAAGGAAGGAATGCCCTGCAGTAAATACCCCAAGGTGACCAAATAACATCACTCTTCCCAGGCTGCTTTATTGTATTTTCTTTATGACACCCTCCAAATTCCATTTTCAGCTGAGAATGGAGAAAACTAGTATTATTAGAGCTGGAAGAGACCAATTTTAGGGATTGTTTTGTTGAACACTCATCCTCTATGGGTTTGTGTACGTCTGTATCAAACCTAAATGACTTTTTCTAAGATTCTTAACTGTTTTCTTGCAGAAACTCGGTGTAGAAACATTTCAACCTTCCTAGGTAATTGCAGAGGAAGGTAAGAGTCTCAGTCTCGCAGTTGTTTTCGTGACTCCTGTGATGGACCTCCTGTTCTTTATCCCCCACACCGGCACTGGGATGGCAGAACCTATTCAGTTATTCACTTCTTCAGTGCTCAGGTGTGCAATTCTTATATTTCATTCAAAGGACCATGTTTCTCTTTCTTTAATTTTCTCACTAAGCTCCTCATCTCGCTTTGAGAATTTTTCAGTAGGCACAAGAAGACCAAGCGCTGTTGCTTGGTGCAAACATGCTCTGCTTTCACAAGTGGGATGCGAACACACCGAGCAGCACTTAGCACTTCTGCCTGGCCTTGAAACCAGGCAAGTCTGTCAACTGCACTTCAGCATCGTCTTGTGGAAGTGCCCCCTGCTGCCACGTACAAAGACTTACAGCATATTACAACACTGCAACTTTTAACTTTATTCCATGCAGTGTCTTTCATTCTACATGTGCTCAAAGTGCTTTACAATATACAAACAGCAATAGAAAATGTACAAAACAAATATGTCTTCAAACAGAGGAGCTGCTTTCTTCAGATGGCAAAAATGACACCTTCCACAACAGAACAGCAATAGAAATGAGCCTGTACTGGCAGAGGCATTCTAAATTCTCCCTGGCTTAAGATAACTTACTTCCAAGCATGATTGTTCTTCATGACTTTATAATGAATTGAACTAAACATAAATTAAGAAAACAGAGATTTAGGTGAGAATATCGATCTAAATTTACTCCTAAAGCCTGTTGTTGATTCTCTGCTTCTCATTTCTTTACCAATTTTTCTCCAACACTGTGTCACATAGTTTTTAAGCAGTGCTTAACTACATTTTGTTAATGTGGGAAGGGGATGTATTGGCAATTGCCTTTTATGATTGTCAGTTGTATTGGTGAGTAGTTAGTTTATATCTTAGATATATATTTCACAACTAAAAATTCAACACTCTTGAGTGCTACATCGAATCTGTTTTAAATGTGTTTAAGTAAGTGTGTGTAAATTCAGAATAATGTATTATTGAAATAAGCTGTCCAAGTCTTGTAGCTATGAAAAACATGCATTTTCAGTAAGTATCAGCGTATACCTCATTGAGACAGTGATTGTAATGAGAGGTTTGCTTGGGAAAAAACGAGTTTATGCCAAGTATGTCCAGATGCTAATCTGAATGTAGGTGGGCTTGAGAGCAAAGGAGGAAACTATGTGAACAAGGGAAACAGGAGTAGGATCTGAGGAAGGAAATGGAAAATCTATTGCCAGTGCCAAGGAAAGGATGAGAGCATTGGTAGCTCTGAGTATGCTGGGCATGGAGAAAGGGAAAAGGAAGGACTGAGAGATGAGTGGGCAGCAGGGGAGAGTGAAGGTGGACTTGTTGCAGAGGTTGGGCAGAGTGCTGGGCAGGGGGCTCTGGACTGGCTACAGAGCCTGAAGATTGAACACAGGGGTTCTGTGCCATGTTTGAGTCCAGAATCCTGCTGTTCAGGGTAGCATTCAGCTCCCTCAGTCCAGGAAGCTCTCGTTTCTTTCCCACTGTATTGGGAAATAAACTGTACATGCTCCACATGGTGCAACAAGGGATGTATCAGAGTCCTGCAGGCCATTGTCACTTTTGTTCTGGAGTAGGTTTGAATCCTCAGTGTGGGGAGAACATACAATTATGTCAGCTGAGTCATAATATATTGATGCATATGGGAAGGAGGAAAATACATTTTGGAAATTCTGTAATAGCATATTGCACTTCATATTTTTGAAGGCTCCAGTTTGTAAATTCAGTTAAGTTTCTCCAACAGAGCAGCATGAGTGTGTGCATGTGAGCATAAGTGTAAGGAATACATACGTTTTAGGGTGATTATCTTTGGTGAAGAGAGGAGCAGCAATAGCCAATGTCAAATATCGCTCTCCAGCATGATAACTTCAGTACATCTGCACCTCTTTGTGGTGCAGGGATTGGATTATTAGCCTCTGTAACAATACCATCTTGCACTGCAGTTCTGTTTCCTCTTGCAAACGGAGCAGGATCACATCTGCATGGGATCTTTGAGGGGGGCTCTGCCGAGGTCACTCACATGCCGCGGAATCATGTTTGTTCAGCAAGCGACTCTTTCATCTTGATGCCCCTCTAAGCCAACACACCAGAATGGCTTTCTTTGCCACCATGCAGTATCTCGCCCTGTGTGTGTGTATGTTTTAGGCTCAAAATACAAAGTGCAGACATGGACTGTTTTTGATTGCTCAAGATTTTGTATGGATCTGGTTAGAAAACTGGGCTGCTAGCCCTCATACGTTGCCAAAGTTGTGTTTAGATAACTCTGCTCTGCTGTAGGAATCTCTTCCAGTTCTTCACTTATTCACTGCTAACCTAAGCTGAGCTGCAGTCTTGTTTTTCCCTGTTTTTATGAGTGTTACGCAAGAACTTTTGTAAAGAGGCGGTTGTGTCCTGCCTGAGACAGGGGCTCTGCAGTGGGAAGGACTGCACTAAGCCTGGTGTGGGCATCTGCAGATTAAACCCAGAAGTTAATTTGTAAGCAGGCAGGTAGCCCCTCTTCACAGCAACACAGTCACTTAATGTGGGGTCTCAGGGCCAAGCCCACAGCAGAGTGGACCCTCGAGTAAATCACTGCAGAATCCAGGGAAACAAAGGTGCTCCGTATGAGCATGTGGTGTATTTTTCAGCACTGTAGTTTGCTGTATGTGTGTGTGTTCTCCCACTCCTCAGCTATGCAATCTAGCCATGCAAAAGCTGTTGGCTGGGACTCCAAGGGGCTCTGTGGGGATGAACTGCGTCATCTTGACAGTGTGATGCTCTGCCTGTTTGGATGGCCAGTAGACACGTGGGAGCCCAACTCTTCACCATCTCCATCGCTAAGCTGGGCTGGAATTGGCACGGGAGCTGTGTGAAGATATTAAATCAACTTTGCACTTTACCCACTCTTGCCAATCCCCTAGAATAAATTTGAGGGGCCCAAGTTTATTGTCCCTTATGTTCAGATTGTTAGGACTCACACTGGGACTTTATGGCCACTTAAGCATTGTAATGGTATTGCTATGTCCTTTCCCCCCAGGCTTCTGCACTGTGGGAGAGGCATAAAAAGGCAGTAGCACACTGGACCCCAACTCAGAGCTCGCTACATGGCTGGTATTACCGCAGGATATAAATAGGCTGAAATGAAGACTGGCTGGGAGTTCAGTATAATGCTGCCAGCAACATGCTACTTGCTCAACACGGTTACCAGCTCTGTGGGATCAAAGCAGTTACACAGCCAGTACTGGCTACATGGAGATGGAGTGGCTTTCACTCGGGCTCCAGGGTGGGAAATAGATTTTCATATTTAGGAACCTGTGCTGGATTAAAACTGGAAGCCTGAAGATGAAAATATCTGGGGCTAGTTCTTGTCCTGTAAGAACTACCCAGGCTTCCACATGTTCTGCTTCAAAAGAGTGCAGGCAGGCTCTTGTGTTCAAAAAAAAGTTTTGGTTACAGCCCCTTGTTAGTTTAATTTTAGTTCTTATGAATTGACATATGGCAGGCATGATTTTTAATTAGAGCTTTAGCTGCGTTTTACTGGTAGGGTTGCAGAGCACTGTGGAATTTACACTAGGAAAAACATGCTCTGTCGGTAGAGTACAAGGCTGTTTAGTAATCAGAGTGGAAAGTTAACTTTGAAACAAATTGGCAACTGATCAGATAAAATTCAAATCGGTAACATTTGTGTTGGAAACCAGCTCAGATCTGGGAAAAATGGAATCTAAGCTATTCTGTTCCTCTTGCAGAGGAACTGACCGGTGAATACACTGTGTGCACACCAAACTTCATGTGTAACACCCCATACAAAAACAAAATTAATACTTTTATAGGGTTATCTGAGCACTTATCTGATTCCTTTTCACATTAGTGTAAAACTAAGCATTACTTTGAAGAGAAGTTTCCTTACATACTTTACAAAACAAACAAATGTCCTTCGCCGGTCAAAAACTGAAGGTCAAAAGTTTCCCCCCTTTGTTTTTCTTCTGAATCAACAGGGTGTTATAGAGAGATATCAGAAGATGTTTTGCTCCTCTGCACTTGTAATAGATTCCCACCTTCCCAGTTCATTGTGTGAACTCTTTCAAGTACTGAAAGAGTTAATGGTGTGTTCAGGCCTCAACCAGCAAATGCATTTAAAGCTCAGTCCAGCACTCACATGGTTTGTATTCTTGCGCTGCTGGAGTGGTGTGTTCATGGCATCTGGTTCCCTGGCAACAGCTTTCATTGGCTCAATCAAAGCCTTTTCTTCTTAAGAAAGCTCCCACTGTGACACCCTACCACCACCACTAATCACCATCTTAACCGAGTGTTTAAGATGCAGCTGGTATGAAAAATAGTGCTTGTGCATGTGAGAAGATTAAGAGGCTACCTTGCATAGTACACCTGCCCTGGAGACTGCTCCCATTCCTTGGGGTTGGGCATACTCCAGGCGTCTGCTTTCCTGCTGGAAGAGATGAGGCAGCAGTACACTGAGAGTCCGCTCAGAAATAATCTTTTGTTAGGCAGAAATCCATAAACCTTTGTGTCTTGTGAATAGTCATTTCCTCTTTGCAGCTGAGACGGTGATTGGGCCTCTGTGCTATTGACAAGGGGAAGAAGTGGGATGTAGGGGGTGTACAATAAAATCCATATTGTTGAAGCTGTCTTCCCTGACAAGGAGGAAGCAGGAAGAACTCTCCCAACATGTGAACTAAAGGAAAATGGGAGCAAAGGATTCACATTAAGCTTGCTCAAGGGTTACATGTGTTGGGATTTCTGGGAATTCAGAGTTTGCATGAAAGTTGAGGAAGTCTCTAACAGTCATACCGACCTGCATCTCACAGAATTTGGGGTACAGAGTGATCAGGAAGCTCAGGCATTGTCACACCCTGAATCATGCTTCCACTGTTAGAAATATTGCCTTCGTAACAAAATGACTGTTGGAAATGAAGCCTTTGTTGACTTGGCAGCTGATAGAAATTCTTCTCTGCTTTTCCTAACCTTGGAGATTACCTTGAAGGATGCTCTGTAACCATCAGAGGCCTTTGCACTCCACAGGAATGGTGCAGCTGGAGTAGAGATGTAAGTGAGGGTAAGCGCAAGGAGAGACAGTGTGTGCATTGTAATCCCTGTGCTACAGTGGTTACTTGTTTACCAGACAAAGCACACAGGCCAGACAACCCTCTCCTTTGCTTATCTCTGTGCAATTGGGCAGGAGAGTGAGCAAGGATTTAAGAATGTGGGCTGGAGAACATGCAACATCTTCAGCAGCGTGGCTTTAGTCATGAAATACCCTACCAGAGAACACTACACCGAATCTGTGCCTGCTTTGGTTAGGTCTAAGGTAAACTGCAGTCTCCTGATAGAGCTCTTCACTGAGCTTATCCCTTGTTTTAAAACAGTAAGGGAATTTTTGAAGCTGGGAAAAGGGAGAAGGAAACCTTGTCTTTTGAGACTCTGTGCCGTATTTGGCATAGAGAGACTGAGGCAATATGTGCCTGAGAAAGAAGATAGGGAGGACAGACTTGTGGTCAAGCTACTATATTGAGACTTGGAATTTGGGTGTAGCCTCTACCTCTGTGTGGCCCTGGGAGAGTCTGGGCTTAGGCAAAATAGACATTTACCAAGGGCAGCCAAACCAGAAATGAAGCTGTGGTGGCTCCCTCGGCTGTGGCAGAGCCCAGAGAACTGCCTTGGTAGCTGCTGCTGCCGAGGCAAAGTAGAGCCAGCAGAGCATTGCGTGGCTGCCATTGCCCCTTCAACTTTTCAAGGGCAGCTGCAGCAGCAAGTGCAGCACAGCAAGGCTCGGTCCCAAGCTCTCATTCCCATCTCTGCCCTAGCCTTTCCCTGTGGCTGAAATGCCCTGGCAACATAAGACTGTAAGAGCAGAGCTACAGGGATTTGGATCAGAGTAGTAGGGGGAACAAGTAAGTCTGTAGTCACTTTCCAACACTGGTTAGTTGAAGAGCAATAATAGCAAGGCAAACCTAAAATGAGCATTCTCCAAAATTCACGCTGCAATTCAAGAAGTTGATTTCTGAGCCAGCATTCGGTCTTTGTATTAATACATTTTCCGAGATTGTTTTATGTGATTGTTTCTAGGTGCTTTGCAAGCCCAGCACTACGCTGGCACTAGCCCCTTATGCTAGGACAGCAAAACTCACACAGAGAAGAAGCCCAGAGCTTGTTCTGTCTTGACTTCCAAATGTCCAATTCTCTGTTTCAATCCAACTGGAGGGTCTTTGCTTGGGGTACCTTTACTCCCTTTGCCAACACTGCTGCAGCCCCAGGCGTCCTGACTCCCCCAGGTACCATGATAGTACAGGCAGGACACTGGAATGCAGTAACATCATACAGGCCCAGCTATGGGATCAACAGGGTACAACAGCTGCACAATTTGCAAAGTGGGAATAATTCTCCTTTATTCAGAAGGCTCTTATATATATTAGGATTTACTTTTCTGAGTGATACTTACTAGCTATATGGATAAAAGCTTCCCTGAAAACCTATGCATATTTTTAAACATCAGATATATTTTAAAGAAAGAAAGAAATTCAAAAGCTGAAATTACAAATCACAGCAGCAAAGAATAATATTCTGAATATGTCTTTTCTTCTAACTGTTTATTTAAGCCCATTAACCCCCATTCAGTAAAAAAGGAGAACGTGGCAGGTACTAGAACTGTAAAAACAACCTGTTTTGAACATGATGTGTCTGATTTGGTAAATGTGCTTTAGAGGCTGTGTGGGGGATGTTGTTGCTTCCTCCTTCCCAGAGTGTTTCCAAAGAGCAGGGAAGTGCATGTGCACGTGCATGCATGTGCGTGAGGAGCTACACTTTTTCTGCTGCACTGACAATCTTGACCTTTTGACTAATTTATGGGCCTCAAAGCAGGCAACGAAAATGTGACTTCAGCAGGGTAGATGTCTCTGCTCCAGTGAAACTTAGATTTGCTTTGGTTTAGATATGATTTCAGAAAAAAAAATATTTATTCGTACTGGTTTACCATGAACTCTGTAACAAAGGAGTTCTGGGAATCACCTTTGGATATGAAAGGGCAGGGAACTTCCACTGCTTAGGGGTTTTCACAAGTTTCCACTGGCCACACAGATGGATAGCTGAAAATATGTAAACTTGGCAAAGTGCAGAAGGAATGAGACCAGTATGCAGTCCTTTCCTTCACATAAACTGAGCAGGTGCTTCTGTGAACAAATCCAAGGCCTTTCCTTTCACAGAGCAAGACACATGTTTAAATAGGTTAAAAGGTTCTTGATTTGCACGTTTAAGATATTCAAATGTACAGAACCCACTCGTGCTATTAAGATGATAATTGAATGGTGGAGATTATTTTGTTCCCTAATTCATTGGGTAAAATTATTTTTAATGTGGAGTTTGTGTTGTTATTTCATTTCCTACTTTTTAGACTGTTGGAGTGCTCTCAAGAATTCTGAGACCTTTACTCTGTCCCTTCTAATCACAGTCTGCACACATGTGCCTGATTATCTTATCAGAGTGTCTAGCGGATAAACAGCACAACTCTTTTGTTTCAAATAAAGATCAGAGGGTAAGTGTGAGGTACACACACAACTACAAATCTCTGAGAAAGGATGTAAATGCTGGCCCTCTGCACAGGACTGAATTTCACCCTAAGTAAACCTAGAACGGGGTCATATAATATATTGGTCTGAAGTCACAGTAGTAGATTTATGTTATGCCAGTGAATGGGGCTGTGTCTCTGGCACTGCTGCCTAACCTCTAGCAGAAGTTGTGTGGTGTGAATAAAGGCCAGAGGCCTGTTGTAAAAGTGATGATTTAGGTGGTTGATTGGGACTCTAGAGATCTGGTCGCTTTTCCTGCCACTTTTCTGCTTTTCTTCAGAAAGCAACTCAATCTTATTCTCTAAATTAGGGATAATATTTCCTCACTTCACAGGGACATTTTGGGAATAAATGTGTTAAGTAGTGCAAAGCATTAGGGGCTCTGGGGCTGAACAGCAGAGAAAAAACAGCATAGAATGGGAAAGTATCATTGTTCATGCAGTGTTGCGACAGTTTGTAGTAGATGAAGCCCGAGCCCCACTCTGAAGAGCAGAGATTAAAAAGAATATTGAAGAGCTGCTTTGTATGCAGGGCATTGTCGGTCCTGTGCCTGGAGTGAAGCAAGGCTCCTGCCAAAAAAATGAATGCGGGGGCAGTACCTGGTCAGAGACTGAAACAGTATATTATAGCACACAACCCGGAGGCAGACAGGGTTACATTAGGCAACCTTCGCTTCACTGTTTCATGATACTCGAGACCTTCGCTTTTCAGCCTTTGACTGTTTAGTTTTAAACAACGTAGTTTTTAGCGTGGAACTGATGATATAGATCTTACAGTGCACCTGGAGCTTTACAGGAGAGTGTGCAGATAAGGTCTCAACCCCTTAAATCTTACAGACTGGGGCCTTTTTCTTCTCTCACGGACCTCATTAGATTAAGCAATCTAAGGAATTCTAGTTTTACAGCACCGAGCCATAATTCAGCATCGGTTTAGGCATAAATCTGCAATATGCCTTCATGGAGTTTCAAACTGCAGAAATGCCCTTCTTTTTGGTGGTTGTTTCTTTGCATGCCTTCATCCTGTACCACCTTACATTCAACAGGAATTATATGGCCTTTTTAGGGACTGGCACCCACCAAATTAGCAATGAACAGAAACAGGAATCACCAGCCCTACTTTTAAAATTGCTAGCATGTGTCTTTGTAATCTCAGGAACACCTCTACACTGTATCCTAGTAGTGAAACAAGATCAATTTTCTCCTCTACACTTGGGCAAAGGTTCGTGAATTAAATGTAGTTACAGGAAAAAAAAATTCTTTTTTTGAAAGATTTTGTATTATCTAAAGCCTTTTCACTTTTAGTCACTCTTTGGGTGTCTGCTCTTTTTTTATTTTTAAAACATTTCCTTTCCAGAACATCCAGCTTGCTAGAAAGAAAACATATTTCAGTCCCACCAACATTATTTATGAGCACATATCAGCTTCACATAGGAATCCTTACTAAACCCAGCAGCACTTCAGAATGGCTGAGCCCTGCCTCGGCACTCAGCAGTGTACAGACAAGCCAGGAGGAGCGAGAGGGCTGTGGTGGGCTAGATCAGAAATGGGAGGCTGCACTGGGGAATTATTTGGTGGCCCCTGGAACTGGACACCATGCTGGAACTTTTCCATCCAGCATTTTAGAAAACAGCAGGAATCAATGCTTTCACACTAGGAATCAATTAAAAAACCCCAAATTATTACCATTTGAATAAACAATTATTCTTTCTTCACCCTCACAGAAGCTTGTTACGATGAACTAAAAGCCAAAACTAATTAAATGATCTGATCATGCAATTCATATCAGAAGTGTTTCATCTGGTTTAATTAATTCTTGCCAGAAATCACTGCTACTCTTAGCATATGCTAAGTTTTTTTTATTAATTTTTTTAACCGTTTCCATTTATATCTGTTTCTAGTACTGCTGGGATTCTCTCTCTGCAGATAAAGTGGGAGTGTTTACAGAAGCGCTTACTGCCACGGAGATTATTAACCCTAGAGACAGACAGTATATGGCAAATACCTTGTAGGTCAGGAAAAGGGACATTTAGACCTGAATCTAAAAGGATTTGTTTTAGCTGCAGAATGAGACAAATAGCATATACGCTCTTCAGTCCACCCTCATGGTTAACTCTTACATTGCTGGTGACAAATGCTCTGACGAAAATGCATAGGTTATCGCTAGGAAGAGGACAACTCTGGGACTCAACACTGTGCAATCACTTGCCTTTTTCCCTCTGCACATGAAATGTGGACAGGTGGACAGGTTTTGTGGGTCACTGCTAGCCAGCTCTACCACAGGGCATTGCTTTGTCAAGCTGAACAAGCCTTAGCCTGATTTCCTGAACCAGTCAGCATATTTTCGCACCCAGGGCTTGGGATCAAGGCTTGAGAGTGTTTGAGTCTAAGCACAGGGTCTGCAGCCCTGCAAACCTGCCCCTGAGTCAGGAGTGTTTCTGAGGAACATGAGCATGCTTTTATCAGCTTGCTGTAGGACAGCTGATGCATTTTGGCTCTTGATAGGTGATAATGGAAAGTCTCTTCCTTATGAGATATTTTGGAAAAAACCCCAAACTGTAGGAATGTGCCTGTATTTAGAGACTAGAGGAGGTTTGGAACCAAGACTCAGTTTTGTGATCTTCCTCTTGATTTCACACTCGTGTACTCTATAGTACACACCAATATCTACACCAGGGTGGGAACAGCCCTAAACACAGTGTTCATCTTTGTAGTACTCGATTTCTGTATTTATTTCTGAATTGATAATTCATTTATTGCTCAGCCAGAACTCCAAACCAAGGGGTTGTAAGCGATCCTGGAACAAGCCCTCACACCTGCAAGTGTGCTGTAATTGCAGCAGTAGGAATTGCTCCTTCAGTTACAGGTGCAGGATAGCACCGTGCAAACTGGCTACAGAAATTCTTACCAACACGAGGACAGAGGCTTACTCTAGGGACTGCTGCTTTGGATGTAAAGACCAGAAAAATACGAGAATAGTATTATTTTCCATCTGACTTTCATGAGGACAAGTGACAGGCTTTAAAGTTTAAAATAGCACTATTAAAGCAGTATAAAAATGTACATATTCAAGACATGTCAGTAAGATGGGACATTGTCACAGAATAATGGGTGCGAGCTACTCACATTCAAAGTAGGACAAAAAAGAGGGAGAGGCTAATGTGATTCTCAGTTTCCTAGGGAGCAGAAAATGAGAAATAAATAGAGAAGAGGGATGCAATACATCTGTGTATAACCCTGCCATGATAAGGAGTGTTTGAGCAGATTTCCTTGTGGCCATGCATTTCAGAGCAGTGTTTGTGCCATAGCACTGATGAAACTCTCTTCCATCTTAGCCCCTGCCAAAAAAAACCTTAACTGAGACAGGAGCAAAGCTGTCTGTTAGCCTCTTATGCCCCTCCGTCTCAGCAGAAGTGGTGAGCCATAGGCCTTTTGAAAAGCAGCGCCCGAGAAACCTTCCCCATGCCCTCGTTGGAGTTGGTTGTACTGCCAGGGATCCTGCAGGTCAGCTGTGAGAGCTGCCCCGCTCCAGCTGGCTGCTTTGTGGCTCTGACACAAGGACACTGCTGAGCTTTGACATGAGAAAGGCCTTGTCCCTCTGGGAGGTGGCTTGTCTCTTTCCCTGCCTCCTCTGTTTTACGTGTGTGGTTCGCTGCTGTGTCACCTTTAGATGATGGCTTTGTAAATTGTGGCAATAATAGTACCTGGAGCTCTTCCTTCCCAGAGAAATTACCAGAAGTGCACGAAGGTGCCAGTGGGATGGTCTGTGGCTCAGAGCTATAGGATGGAGTGAATACTCCTGTAGCAGTCTATGAGGACAAGGGTTGTAAAGTGAGTAGGTGCTAGTCCAGAGGAAGAGGCCAGCTGTCCCTTGTGTAAGGTTGGTGTTGGCACTCCCCCTGTCCCCACTCCCTGCAGCTTCCCTACAGACCAGTTTTCCCTTGCAAAAAAGAAAGCTTCAGGCTCTGTGCTGTGGTCATGTGCCCTATTCCCCAAATGTTTGCACTCTGCCTTTGAGATAGCACAGGCTCTGTGTGTTATGGCCATATTGGGGCATCTCTCCAACAGCACAGTTAAGGTTGTGTTTGCTCATACCTTAACTCTTTATTTACTGGTTTCCAAGGGAATAGCTAGGACCAGCATTCTAGAAAGGCACTACATGCTCCTGACAACCTTCATTAATTTCTTTCTCAGCAAACTTCATATTTTTGAAAATTTATGGGAGAAATGTCATTTGTTGAGCACTCATGTTGACTGCAGCATTTTACAAGTCAGCAATTAGAAGGCCCTAAAGATGCTACTGGAGCTGTGTATGACTAAGTGCTCCTTCACAGCCTGGGCACTTCACCACACTTAGTGGGTGACATAGGCAGTACCTTGCTATGAATGTTCTGTTAAAAAGGCCCTGGGAGGAATTCCAGAGCCACACCGGCCTGGATGGGGCCGGCAGTCACATCTTCTTGCATGGACTCTGGGATGGGTGTCTACCAGCCAGCTCAGTCCTTGCCTTAGCCACAATGCAGGGCTAGTTAGCATGAGCATGGGGCTGAGCAGGCACAGAAGCATGGCTTCACTCCAGAGTTGTTTTCTCTCTGCTTATCCCAAAACACAAGAAAACAAATGTACATGTAGTTGTAGCTGTATTCATATGCCTCTTGCGTCTCAGTCTCAACAGTTTTTATTGCTCTCCTCTTTCTCTGCTCTCCACAAACATTTTACCCTATATGCCATTTCTAATCTCTGTAAGAAAAATGTTCCTTCTGCTGCCTTGTGTCCCTTATTGCCAGATCTACGTGGTGCAGGTTTTCACTGAGTTAGACTTTTTCAGTGATATGGGGCAACCTGTAGGTAAAACCAACTCCTGTGTCTCTCAAACTCCCTGTGGTTCCAAAGCCAAGCTACCTACCTTCACCTGTCCGTCTTAGCCATGGTCCATCCCTTAGTCTGCCCTTAATTCCAGCTCAACCTTATAAGGTTGCATAATGTTTTTCATTCTTTTTGGGTGCATTTCAAATTCAAATTTGGAGTTGCTTCATTCAAGAAGCATTTAAGCAAAACATTCAGACATTTCTTCTTCAGTTGAAGCAGTCCAGAGTTAACTGGAAAATTGTTTTGCTTAATTCAAATCCGTATTTTGGAGGTGCATGGAAGTAGTGCACTTCCTGCTTTCTCTGCTGCTGAATAATTTAATCACTTCACTAGTGATATTTTAATGAAATACCAAGGCAGTTATTTTGTTTTGGTTTTGAGTTTGGTTTTTTTTTTTTTTTGATTGCAGATAAATATTTTCCTTTTATGAACAAGATAGTTTCCTCAGTGTCTGGTTTTCATTTCTAGGGAATAGTCAGCCAGCTAACAGTCTGACTGGCCAGCACTGATTCTGCTCAGCTGGAGATGTTTTGCAGTATGTGCTATCACATAGACCCCACATGGCAACACTTTGTACAACAACCAAAAAAAGACAGGCAGAAGAGGGCATGTGACAGTAAATCCCATCATCTGAAGAGTCCCCAGAGACTCTTCAGAGAAGGGAACATTCCTTACGCATGTTACACAAAAGCCCAAAAGGTGATGAGTGACACTTCCCACTTTCATTTCTTTGGGAAGATTCAGTGTCATCACATATGTCTCTACTTTGCCACTAGTGTATGACTATTTCCCCACAAAAAGTAAAGTGCCAGCTCACTCTTTACCATTCTCTCTCTCTTAATGATCAATTATTTTTAATTGGAACCTCTTGCGTTGTGCTGAATCTTAAGAGGCCCCCATCACTATCAGGATGGGAACAGTACTCACACATATGTGGGGACAATAGAGACTTTTTTTTTGGTCCTAAAGAACATGATCCTATTTAGAGAAGGGCAGAAAAAGAAATGGAGGTAAGGATGATTGGAAGAATTTTCAGACCATGGGTAAGTTTAGGAAACCTATGACTGTCTCCTGACTTCTAGTCTGGTGCCCTGTTTGCTGGCACACACTGCTTCTCATTTACTAATCTTTGCAGATAAGGGGTTTCTTACCAGAAAAGAGTCACAGTTTTTGGCTCAAAGTAACTGTAAAGCATGGTCTTTTAAATTTTACACCATTCAGATGCAGGACTTTGGTTTAGCTTATCAAAAAAGCAGAAAGTTGATGTGAGTTTTGGTCTGAGCTCTGAAAACCCAGCCCACCTCCTGCCTCTTCTTGGAAGAGGAATATAGTTCAGGCACAGACGCTGTTTTACCCCCTTTGCACATGGGTGTGGTTTGGTCTCTTCCCGTGGTCGCTGTGAGCTGCTTTAGAGAGGCCAGATCTTTGCCTTCATCTGCTTTGTGCCTGAATTCTTCAGCCGTCATGAGAGTTGTTTCTGCAAATCCAATAGCTGATTTATTATCTTCAGAGAGCAGAATGTGTAAAGAAAAACAGTATGAGTAAATCCTCTCTCTAGAAGGGTTTTCTATCCACTCACATAATCCCGCTTGGTTCCAGCCTGGTATGCATAGCTGTGTAAGGGTGTCAAATGACATCCCTTTTACTGGCTGTTGGCCCTAATGGAATGCTGCTTTGCACATCTCGTAAAGTAAGGGCAGGAAATGCTGCCTGAGACTTGTACATTTTGCCCGTAATTAAAATATAAAATTAAAAAATTGAGAGGCAAGAGTATTCCAAACAAGAAACGCTCTTTTCATTGTGAATTAAATAGAAGATTCCATCTTTACATTTAGTTTTTTTACCCTTTCTAAAGACTTATTTGCTTTAGATAATCAAAGCTGGCTTTGAACTAGCACACAGAAAAAAATCTTGTTTTTTTCTTTAAAAATAGCACTATAGATATATATACGTATCACAGCCTTTCATTCCTTTTATAGACAGTTTCATTTTCTGTGAGAATGTGAAAGTTCTGAGCAATCCAGAGCTCACGCAGGCAACACAACAAACACAGAGAACAAGGATCAGCCATGCTATTGCAATTAACACCAGTGTTTAATTAGCAGACAGCTGTGTTGGGCAAGGGCCTTTTGATTTTCTCTCTTCACTGGGCTTTTGATGAGAGATTTACTTGCAGTTGTAACTTCTAGTTGTTGCACTGGCATGCAGTCACACTACACATGCACACACACATATACACACACCCCACATGGAAAATTTGTGGAAGAAAGCTGAGTCAGGCAACTGATCTGATTTGTGCTTTAGGTAAATATTTTTTGAAGGATCTCCCTTTGACTGTCTTCTGTAAAAACTCTTAAAGTTATGGGGTTTTTTTGTTGGGGAGGGGGAATTATAAATTATAGTACGCTTTGGTGCATTTAGGAATCCTTTTTTTGATTTGTTGGTTTACTTTACAAAAACCTGATGTGTGATGAAGGTGGGTGGGTGCAGAAGTCCGCCAGGGGAAAGGCTGGCATCAAGGCAACACAAAACATTTACCCCAGTCAGCTTAGATGCCTCTGTATTTAACTGGTGAAAGAAGTACAGTAGTCTCATGCTGTTCTCTGTTGTTGAGGCAGGAAGATGTCCAAACAGCCAACTAATCCTTCTACTTGGCCATCTTCAGTAAAGACAAAAATGTTGTTGGAGGTCATGGCATCAGAGAGAAACTGCTGGGGAACTAAGAGATGAAGTGAAAACGTAGCAGGGAAGGTGAGTTCTTCCTGCCAAGGGCTTGGACAAAACCTTGGCTTTAGGCCTACTGTTGTGATTTAGATCCCACTTGCAGCAAGCTGAACCAAATGGTACCGATTTCAAGAGGGACAGCAGAGTTGTCATGGAGCCTGTTGATAATACCTTTGTTTATAGCATATAGAAAATGAGAGCTTGAGAAGTACTGGAAGAGTTAAGCACAGTATAGTAGCAGCACAGATGGGCTCAAATCCTAATCTCTGCTATGCCTAAGCACCAGGATAACACAAGTCCATTTTGTTCAAGTGTAGTCAACAGCTGTTGATTTTCATTCATGCCCAGGTCAGTGTAGTTTTCTATGTACCTAGCTTGCCTCTTTATACTGTCTCACATCTTATACTTGAACCCTGGCTAGAGTAATACTCCTGTGAAAGCATGTGCTCAGCCTGACTAGTTTTAGATAAGAGGTTGGAAAACATACAAATTATTTATTCCAGCATCAATTTGGCATTCTCTAAAACAGAATCTACTTGTATAAGATCAGACTGTGGGACAAAGACCTGACAGAGTTATTTATACAAACCCCATTATAATTGTATTTCATTTCTTCTGATTTTAAGAGTATTCATTTTCACAAGGTCCCTGTAATATATGGAAGTGTCCCTGTTCCAATTTTACAGACAAAGCATTAGAGACAGAGACAAGATTTTCTAGTCAATTACCAAGTTATGCACCTGGGAATTTAAATGCTTGTGGAAAGTGCTTTCCATGTAACCTTCCTCCATCTTTAGCTGCCTGAATACTGCTGAAAGTCTGGCTGTATGGGGTCTGTCCACCATCTGTGACAGGGAAGGTAATCAAGCACTTGTCTTCCAAATCCTAGATTAGTGCCTACTTGCTAGAACACCCTTTTGTGTCCATCTAGGCCAGATAATATATTTTTCTTCTACTCCAACTGCTGGCAGAATTCCCTGTTCACTAGAAGCTTTTTCAAGTCCCTCAGTGTGTGAGCCTGAGGAAAAGGACAGTATGGTGAGACTAACCTTTTTCCTTGCCTGCCCTGAGAATGACATTGCCTTCCTGCAGATTGGTTTGAGAACAGTGCTATTATTGCCAATACTTCCAGTAAAGCTGAGGGTAGGGGAGAACTGGGCCTCCTCATTTTTTTTCCTTTCTGGTTCTCATCCTGGTCTTTGGGATCCTAGTGTTAATAGTAAGGTTATGGCTACGCTGGTGGCCACACAATGAGGTTAATTTGCAAGACCTGTGCAGCCAAAGCCTACTCATGTAGACTTTTCCTCTAGGCAGCAGACATCGGTTTTCCATCTGTATTTGCAGGTGCAATATGCTTAAGTGCAGGGTTGCCTATTACCAACCCAAGTTGTGACACAGCTGAGGCGGCCAAAATGAACAAGTTGTTGCTAGCAGGATTTCTTGACTAATATGGATTAGTGATCTCCCCCAATTTACAATTGTCATTTAAAAATGTGCTCTAGGCCCTGATTATTCCTGCTTTTTATCCATATTCTCATTTTTCCTGGTCCTGTAAGTTCCTCATTAGACTGCCTGTACAGAGAAGAGCAAGTGAGTGCTCATGACCCTGTTTGGGCCTTTCTGTTCTCACTGGGCATCATTTAGTCAAATCCCATTTGGCTGCAGCTCTGGTAACACTGTGCTTGGGCCCAGTCTCTACCTGTATTAGGAGAAAGTGCTGTCAGTGCCTTTCTTCCCCGATCTGGTTTTGAGACAAGCAATGCCCATCCACCCACACCAGACAGCCTTGAACCTTGAACAGCATCAAAACCCTCTCCATCCTCCTCTGACTGCAGCACAAACTGGTTGTCTGAGCAGCATTAAACTCTGATGTACATGTTTTAGTTTTACAGTTTGAGCATCATTTTAGTCAAAATGTGTCAGTTCTAAGTGGGGCATTTGGGAACATGCCATGACTGTATTTATCCCCCCAATCCTATATATTATCCTGTGCAGTGTTGTAGCTGCCAAAGCCACACGCTCATGTTGGCATGAAACAATTATCCTGTTTATATAGAGCAGGCTTGGCAATGGTCTATCTCGATGAACAGTTATAGTGCTGAAGATTCAGTCATCTTGTCCTCACCAAGCAACAGACCAAATGTCTTTCAGCTGGATTCGTGGTTTTAAAAAATAAAACGAGTATAAGGCAAGTATGAAGAGCAGGGTGTAAATGAAGCACCTGTAAGGTCTGGAAGGAAATGAGAATGAGATGGAGGAAAAAAAAGACTATTTAAGATACAAGCTAGTAATTTTGTTTCTAAGCCCATGTGAAATTATAAGTAATGTTTACTGTTGCCAGTTGGTGAACACGGAGATGTGTGGTTTTTACTTGCATGCAAAGCTATTGGTTGTGGGTGAAATACTAAGACAAAAACATTCAATCTCTGGTGTGGGTATTCCACCAAAAATAAACCCAAACAAACACTGACTTATTATAAAAGCATTTTTTTTCTGGAAACAAACATTCAGTTGCTGCTGCTATTTGTGAACTCTAGAACTGTTAAAACCTCCTGTTTAACTTGCCTGAAACAATAATACTTTGTTTTAGAAAGTTATGCAAATGTCTCTGAAACTTAAGAACCAGTGTTTATATAGTTTTCATTGAAATGTAAATGTGGTGTAAACTTACAGGGATATTGATCAATGATAGCTGTTGCTTGCTAAGGTCTTGCGAACCAAAAATGCTGCATAGACAAGAGTCAAAGGTAGAGTAGGAAACTTTTCTTAATCTTAAAAAAATGTAACTGGAAGTGGATTTAAACTTTAGTCGAAGAAAAAATGTTTTGCACTGATTATCAAAGGTTAGTAAAGGCTTATTTTTCCTCCTTTTTTCCAAGCAGCTTCACTAAGAGATTTTTTTGATTTGCACTCCATTATGGAAGTAACCACTGCTTTGTTATCAGAAAGGTGACAGAGATTTTCATTCTAGAAGGCCAGACACTATCACTACTTGAAATTCTCCAAATTGTTTCCACTGTGAGCAAATTCTGTCTTGATGTGAGTCACATCTGCTTAGAAGTGAATAGCAGTGGCTTCTACTTTACACCAGCATGAAATTTCACCTACAATTTCAAATTTTAAAAGTCATTTTTAATCACAGGATTTGGGTAGTTTTGCAAAAGTGACTTTAAAACCAGAAGCATCCAATAGGAAATACTGAAATAAAAGCATTCCACTTTAGCCTTTTGTGGTGGAAACAGAGACATTTGCTCTCAGTTATGAATGTCTCTAGAACTAAAAAAAGTCTGTATGAGGTTTTCCACGTATGGACAAAGAAGCAGCGCTCACGTGTAACTGCAGATTCTCACCCAGCGAGCAGGGCTGGGTGGGGAGTGGGGAGCAGGGGGCTGGGCCGCCCGGGATGTCCTAAGGATTACTTGCATGTTTAGCGCCGCAGCTGTGGCTGCACAGCACAGGGGTGTCGGTCACTCCACCGCTCCCGCCGGCTTCCAGTCCTTCAGAGCGCAAGCTGTTCCAGCCGTTCTATCGCTCTGGCTGGCACTGATGGATTAATGGGAGGAAATGTTTATAGAAAGGTTCAGGTTTCCCGAGTGAGTGGAATGAGATCCCCCTCAGCAATGATTAGCAAGCTCATGTCATGGAGCAGTTTGAAGCAGCCTGACTGGCAGGAATGCAAAGGTCTTTTCAAAAAGGAAACTTGACAAGTGGGTGATTCTGGGGAGCAGCGAGAGGTGTTTTCAAATAAAAGATGTGGCTTTTCTAGAGAGGTAGCATGAATGGGGCTAGCTCTTAAAAGGACTTTTAAATCAGTAGTTCATACTCTGTAAATGTAAAAGGTTAAGTCTGAGGACGCGGTGTCCAAATAAAATAGTACCCTCAAAGTGCACCTCTTACATACTATGCTTAGTAAATGAAACCATATTGCTGTGCAATCACAACTACTACGATGGCATCTGGCTAAGGCATCGTAGATCTCTTTTCTGTAACTTAAATTTTAGTATAGGCATAGTTTAAGTTACAGGAAGGGTGATGAACCTGATAAGGAGACTGAAATCATTGTGTGAAATGAACTATTTCACAGGTGTACAGTTCTGTTTGTTGGGCACTTTCCATGATTCTAGCAACAGAGCTTGAGATCTAAACATTCATTTCAGTTTAAAAAATTAAGTAAAATAGACCATTCCATTGAAACTATCAGCTTTCAGATGACTGTGATAAGAAAGAATGTAGGCTTCAGGCTAGCTATTAAGATTAAAGTAAAATTCACCTGAACAAAACTGCAGCTAGGGAAGGTGCTGGGGGGGG
>VZRE01014216.1:423744-528446 GCA_013396775.1 Cephalopterus ornatus
GGAAAAAAAGTTGGGAACAACTTTTTCCCATCCCCGCCGGGTCGGGCCGGGAGGAGCCGCCCGCGGCCCCCACCCCCCCGCTGCAGGGCACAGCCGGGAAGGCGGAGGGGGGGGGCCCAGGCAGCTCACTCAGGGTGGCCCGATGAAACTAAAATTAACTGACTGCTTTCTGAGCAGGCTTTGAAAATGCGAACAGCTGCCTGTGCCCAGAGTTATTAAAAAAGAAGAAAAAGAAAAAAAGGGTAACTAAAACCCACAGCGACCGGGTACATTTACAGAATGAGCTTATTGCGTAGTTGGGATATTCGTGTTTGTGTGCCGCCGCCTCCCCCAGCGTGGGGGGGTTTGATTTGTTATCTCAGCATGACCGTTGCTTTTTGCTGGCAGAATAAATGCTTTATTCATGCAGATCTAAGCCCTAGTTGGGGGAAGGCAGCTTTTTTTGAAACGTCCAGTGTTACCTAAGCAGAGAGGAGAACTTTTAAATCCCTATCTGCACTGCTGCAACTGCTTAAGAGACTCAAAAAAGCTGTATAAAACCAGGAGTTCCTCTGTGAAAGCACCCAGCCTGCCTGCAGGAGAGAAAATGGCATAGGTCGGGAGAGGACTGTTACCGCCCTGCCAAGTGATGCTGAGCAGATTTAGGGCTGAGCAGATCTAGAGCTAGACCGCCGTACATTGGCTGAGGACAGAAATGTGGGGTTTGCAGCACAGCGCTTTTTTGAGGTGCACCGCGGAAACACAGGGAGCAGGGACCAGCCAGCCAGAGGCAGGCAGAGCATGTCACCGGCAGCACAGAATGGGGGCGCTTGACAAAAGCCCTGCAGCAAGGCCTGCTTTTCCTTCACACTGGCCTGTGAGAGCCTGTGCTCAAAGACAGGCTCCAGCCAAGTGTTATTCAACTTATCCTATCCCTCCCTTGAGGATGGAGGTCCCCCTGAACTGTATTATATTCTTACTTTTACTCCTTTGCTCAGGACTGTGCTCCTATTAGCAGCTAAGCAAATACACCAATCTGTACCTTCCTCCAGGGCAGTTCAAGAGAGCAGGGTTTGGCTCAGGGAACTCCAACAGCAATTGTTGGACAAATGTTTCCCATATCCTCTCCTGCTCATGAACAATGTGTCCTCATGCCACTAAGACCACCGAGCTGCAGCTTTTGCTACATTTGTTAAAAGAAGTTGACAGTTGTAAACATGCTTACTAAAATAAATTTACTCCTCTTTAAGTGGACATGTTTTTAAAAATAATACTCTGCATATAAAAAAAAAATATGGAAAGGATTAGCTAGTTGTGGCTGCAAAGGTTGTTTCTGGAAAAGAAATAAGTATTTTCTTCTTTCTCAGTTATAGCTGTTTGAGAGACCCTTAGAGGAACTTCAGTCTTTCAATTTGTTAAGGCTTGTTATCTGAAATTCCTTACTTTTCTACACGCCTAGTGACTAAGCAGGTTTTTGTGATACTCTTCACCTAAATAACCACCCATGGTACAAACTTACATGAACTTGTCTACTCTATTGTTTGTTCTTTGGCTGCTAGTAACTTTCAAAAATATTATTCTTTCCAGTTCCTTTTTTTTTAATTGTTGTTTGTTGGTTGTTTTTTGGGGGGGGGTTGGTTATTGGGTTTTTTTCCCCCTGTCCTTCTGTAACGCTCCATGAGCTGTTGAGTCACCTATCTGTAATAATCAACTTAAAGCCTCTATTTTTCTCTTTGGCTTATATGGCTGACTTCATCTGCCAAGCATTTTGTGGTATTCACTATGAAAAACATTGGATGAAAGGAGATGTTTCTCTGGCAGGCAATGACAATGCAGACAAAGTAAAGTGACCACAAACTTTCTGCCCCATGCATTGCTTGTTCTGACTTCTGTATGTAAAGAAACTGGTTCAGAGCTGGCAAAATTGTACTGCAAGAAACTATCTTTCAGCAACAGGGAGACAGTGACAGAAACTATTCAGGGTAAGGAATGTCAAATCAAGTGGCAAGACTTGATATTTGTTTACAAGACAGGGCAGATGGCATCAGTTTCTCCCCCTGTTTTCTGCTGGTCCCATTTGTAAGAGTCATTCATCCGAACCACGGCACGAACAAAAAGGTGACTGGGATCTCTGATACAGGCTAGAAAAGCTGGATGACTCCTTTGTGCTTACGGACATAACGTAGAGTCAGAGTGAAGCCACAGGAAAAAAAAAGTGGAGGGATAGGCAGAAAGGAAGAAGGACTATGTCCTAGATTATTTCTTAGGGAGTTAAGAAGACAGTAAACGTATCACATGGAATGATGCTGCTAGGCCATCCCAGATGGCAGGAATGTGCAACAGGATTTACTAAGATGGATGAAGAAAGTCCCTTGGGCCTGTTATCGAATTCCAAGATTTTTTTTTTATTTAGACCCACTTGGAGATGGGAAACAATCACTGAGAGAGGCAATGGCAGTCTCAAAATGGCATACTATGGTGTGAGAAAATCCCAGGCTTTTAAGACATTCTGACAGCTTTCAGGGGACATTAAAGAAAGAAAGAAAAAAAAAGGGAAAAAAGCAGCAGCAAAATTGCAAGATTCTGGAACACAAGCTTACTCCAAAGCATCCAGAACCTCTGTAAGGAGCATCAGCTACATTTCAAACAGCAGCCTGCAGAATTACTTAAATTTCCTCACAACAGGAGGGATTCTCATCAGCACAGAAGCACAGCAGCCACCCTTAGCCAGGTTGTCAGTCTGGGTGTTTGTCTGGGTGTCAAACAGTTGTTTGTCTGGGTGTCAGTCACCCAGAAAAAACGTGCTGCACAAGACTTTGCAGCATCTGAGAAGTTCTCTATTGCAACCACGTAGCAGTTCAGAAGGTTTTCTCTAAAAATCTCCTCACTGCTAGTGTTCTGAGTAAGCCACATGGCCTGCCAGCTATGAACATTCACAAGCAGAGTCTTGGCAAGTCCAGGATTCCAGAGTAAATTTACAGTCTCAGGTGTTGATACCAGCTCTGGAGGTGTCTAAGTAGACTACTGTGCATAGGGAAGAATTGTTAGGAACAAACAATTATCTGTCCTTTTACTCATTTAAAAATAAATCCAGTTCAACTTCCAAGCTAAGTCAAAGTGAGGAGTGGCATCCCTACATGATGTCTTTTTCTGCAGTTTTAAAGCCTCCTTAAATGGTGTCAATACAATTTTCCTTGTTTCCTATCCCATCTGATAGAAAACTCTTCCCATGAGGGGAGCGAAATCAAAACAAAACACCCCCTCCCCGCCCCACCACTTATTTTGAGTGCCTGAGGGAGAACATTTTCAGATTACCTGTTGCAGAGCTTCCAGCTCTCCTTACCCTTGGAAGAACAAAGGCCGTTGCTTCCCCCTTCTCCTTCCACCTGCAGACACTTGCTGGCCCTCACCCCACTGGCTGTCCTGCTAACCAGCTCTGCCAAAATCCCGATGTGATCCCCTGAATTGTGAGGTTCGTCCCAGTTAAATACAGTAAACGATTTTTATGACACTTTTAACCTCGACATTTTGAAGCTTACTTACATACAGTCTTACATGATCAGACAGGCTATTGAGCTAAGAACATCAAAATTTGCACTCCCTAAAGCTTAGTGGAGAAATGCCAGGAGCCTGGGGGGAAATTATGCATTTGCCTATTTTACATAATGATTTGCATAATTAGAAATAAGTTCACATTATTATATCTGCTTGCTTTTCTATCAGTCTGATAGATTACTCTCAATTGCATCTTGGTTGAGCTCACTAAAGACATCTAGTCTCTCTGTAAAGAGGCAGGAGAGCCTGGTATTTCACAGGCAGGGAGTCGGGAAGGCAAGCCCCTGCCTCCCACCACCGAGCAATTCGAAATTAGATTGAAGATATGAGAAACTGATTGAAAAGAGCGTATGGGGAGAGCACGGGTGACAAAAGGAAGGAGATACTGCTGGAGGGGATGTGGTTTCCCTCAGTGAGAAAGGTAAAAGCTGGTTGCATCGTGGTTTTGCAAGATAATTATTAGTTTATGAAGTAGTATCCCAAAGGACACAGGGAAGCAGCACTGCCCTCCGCGTTCATGATCAAATTGGGGAAAACTTCAGGAAACATTCACAAAGATGAGCTATCAGGCCGATGATTGCCTTTATCTTGCAGGTCCATGAATAAGAAAACAAAACCTGAAGTTGATCTGCTCATCTGCACTCACTCAGAGATTTCAGTGAGGACATCAGTTACATTTTAACCCTTGCATGACACTTTGAATTCCACTGCTTCTTTAAAGCAGATTTAATCTGCTTTCTCACAGTTTTAGGGTTGCAGAGGCCCTTTGGTATAACACGCAGGAAATCCCTCCTTATTTCACTTTCTTAGGCTAGGTGCTTTTTTAACAAACAAATTCTCTGCTGGCAGCAGTATTATCAGCTGGGTCCTGTCATCATTCTGTCTGGGTGCAGTATATTGGAACATGAAAAAGGGAAGATTCCAGAAACAGTGGGAAGAGATGACACTTGTGTCTGCTGTCCTCTTTCTGTCAGTGAGTAATATCCTACTCTGAGAATCCGGATTTAGCACAGGCATGGGCAAACTTACTATCTGATCCTTTAAATCTTAAAAAGTGCTTCTGACCTGGTATGGTGGGTGGACAGTTCCCAGACTGCTTGCTCTGATCACTCTGCTGTTGATACCACCTGATTGTGAGGGAATGCTGCAATGGTCAAAGGCACTGTGATATGTCTTCCGTCATTTATGCCCAACCTTGTTTTAATTTTGTCTTTCTATAGACTCACCTATTTGAGATTGCATCTTAAATCTTCTTTAATGCACAGACTGAAGGCTTGCACTTGTCCTGTTCGAGTTGATGGGAAGTTTTCACTTGTTTCAGTGGAAACAGAAGAGCAGGATGCTCATCAAAGCCCCAGACTCTGTTTATGTAGGAAGAAGAACCAGACTTAGCCCAAAATAAGAGATGGGAAAGACCCATTATATTGCTTAGCCCCTGCTATTACATATGCTAGTGGTATAATTAGTCTAATTTTAAATGCCTTGAATAATGGAACTATTGCCATCTCTCTTGGGATGTAGTTCTGCCATCTAACAATCATATTGGCAGGAAGCCACTGCCTGATGTTCAAACAAATGGTTTATCTTTGCTTGATTAAGTCTCACTAAAGATGAATGCAGCCTCCAGAAAGATGTTGTTTCCAAAGCTTAGAAAACAAGGGAAGAAGAGCTGTTATTCAACACAAAATCTGCCAGATGTCCAAAGAGGCTAAGGAGTTTCTAAGCCTCTGTTTACAAAATCCTGTCTCCTCCTCCTGTGAATGCTTAAATTACCAATCACTGCTACCATCCCATGCTTAGAGTAAAATTTCCTTAACTGACTCCACTTTAAAAATTGGATTGGAAAGAGAAACAAACATTTTAATTACTTTTCTTTTCCCTCTTCTTGATAGGCTTGCATAAATTAACCCTTGTCCTCCACAATTTCAGTTAAATCCTTGAACAGAGTTGTTTCTTCCTTTGGTCCCAGTCACGCCTTGCTGAGGTTATTCCCTGCTTTGAGGCCACATGAAGGTTTGTCGTGTGGGGCTACTGCCTGCTGTATCCCTGCAAGCCCTGGAGATGGGTGATGCTGCTGTATGGGGAATTTTCCCTTTCCACAAGAGCCCCTGGGCAGCGGTGACCCAGCCCGCATTTCTGAGTTGCAGTGCTGTTCAGGGAGAGGGGCAGGGAGCTGACACCAGTGCCCACAGACAGTTCTCATCCTGAGGTTTGTGGACCAGCATCACATGCTCTCCTTTACCTTTTTTTAATCAGTCGTTTCTAAAGTCTGATTTCTATCTTGGTGTCAATCTGCATCGACTGCACTCCCTTGGAGCTGGGACCAATGGTACTCTGAACGGTGCTGGAGATATTCAGCTGATTTCCTTCCTTGAAGGGAGGGGAACCTGAAAGCAGCACTTCAAATAAGCTCCCTCCTCATGGAGTCTCTGCAGGGAGTGAGGGCCCATTTTCTTAATTACATGTTCATTAGTATGTTTAGTGCTCTCCTCCCTCTCTTTCCCCAGCCCCGCCACCTGGGAGTTCCCACTATGTTACTGGAAAGCCACAGAGGTTTATTTAAATACCACACAGTCAGATTGGAATGAAAAGCTATGAAGCTTCCCCTCTTTAATACTTTTTGAAATTATTTATGGGCTATGCTTCTTGCCTACGTAGAAGGTGCCTTTTGAGATTCCTGCAAGTCAATGCAGAAATAGCTGTTTGAATTGAGCAATAATTAGAAGCAGATGGAGCAAAGCAAAGCATCAGAGAAATCCCATTCTGCTAAAGAAACACTGCTGTCTGAAATAGATTTCCACTGCATGTAACATTTTCTCATATGGGCTAAAAAGAAATAACATATTTTATGTCTGGTTTGCACCTACCAAAGCTGGGAAATTCAAAGTAAGGTCTGCAATTCCACTCTGAATTCAGTCTCAGTCCACACGGTGTTTGCAGTCCCTGCATTGCTGTACCATAGTTACAATTTCTTTTCTTTGCTAGGCCTCAGAACAATGGAGATTCAGCTACTTTCTGTGAATGTGTGTATATTTGTATTGAGTTTTTTTCTCAGTCTTTAGTGGGTTTTGGTGGTTGTTTTGGTTTTGTGGGTTTTGTGGGTTTTTTGTTTTTGTTTTGTTTGTTTGCTTTTTTTTTTTCTTGGTTTGTTTGGTTTTAAATGATTAAAAATTCTGAGGAAATGTTTGTGACTTAAGACACATTATGATCTTTTGTAATCCACAGACTCAGTCTGGGGAAGGTACTCAGAGCTCTCAAATCCTAATTTGCTGCCAAATTCTTATGTGCTTGATGTGGTAGATTGTTTCACTCCTGAGTTCTAAAAATAACAGGTCCTGCTCTCATTGCTCCCACAGATCAACCCTTTGAGTTTAGAGATAACTGGAAACTCTCAGCACCTCAAGGGGAGCCGTACAGCACCCAGGCTCAAATTTTAACTCTATTTCTCATTTGCTTTGCTTGCACGAGTACAACAGGATGGAGTTTGCTGTTGGGCTTTTGTTGAACCATGTTGCTGGGGTGAACTGATTTTCTTTTGATGATTATAACTTATTGATCTGTTAGTGAGCCAAAAAGCCATACTTTCATCAGCTGCTACATGTGTACAGAAAAGCCATGATTTTAACGATGGACTCACTCATATTTATGTTGCATTTTTCAATAGGCAGGGATCCATACTACCATGTCATGGAGTCTTCACTAGCCATTTCAGAAAGCAACAGTGTTTTAAAATTTCAAACATACAAAATATCTCTGAAAACATAAATATTGTAGCACTCCAAAGTGTCCTAAGCTCGTGCTACTCGAGTGTGTTTACAAACAGGCTTGAGGGTTTCTTCTGAAGCAGAAGTTACTCCTAGAATGATGATAATAAAAAAGTCGTTTCGAAGGCAATCATAAAGGTTGGCAGGTTGCTGGCTTTTTTCTGCTGTGAGTGCTCCGGCGGGGCCGCGGTGAGCGCCTGCCCCGCGGTGCTGCGTCCGACCTCACCGGGGGCAGTGGTGCGGGCCGGGCAGGAGCAGGTCCCGCCGGTGGGGCGGGGAGCGAGCGCCGCGGCAAGACCTGCGGGGTAGGAAGCGATGCTGGGAAGGCAGCTGATGGCATCCCTCTCTTTGACCCTGCCTCCCGGCCCCGTGCTTGCTGTAGGTGCAGGGTTTTGCCTGCGGTGTGAAAACTGAAATTCCAGCTGCTGATAGCTATTAAAGTGCAATTGCAGAAGCAGATAAGTTAACGCTGGTGTCTTTGCCGAACTGCTACTAGTTTTAATTTCATAAAGGCTGTTGCTGCTGGTGGTGGATACTGTAGGAAAATGAGATCTAATATTAAAACAATGACTGTATGCGCAGAGCAAACAAGTCCTCCAGTAGCATCCTAGAAGCTGCCTCAAATGGTGTGTTGGTGATGGTTCCAGTGCTAATCCTGGCAACTCTTTATGGACATGGATAGCATTATTTTTAAGGCTGTTGATCTGTGGGCGTTTGCAAGGTGCTTTAAGCTGTTTTAACATGAATTTGAATGAGGCAACATCACGCCAGTGGCTCCTGGTTAGGGATGCAGTAGGCTTCTAAAATGCATCATTGTTATCATTGTTATTATCCAAGTGCGGTGCAATCCTTGGTGCTTTTCTAGGCATAACAGTAAAGGCATTTTCTGCCCAGCAAGCTCTTATTCATGCAAGTTCTCGTTGTGGTAGAGAAGCGTGGTGACTCATGAAACAGCTTGTGCGAAGTGGGACAGATGAAGTGGTGACCGTCCCCAGACATCCCCCTGCCCTGTGCCAGGGATCACTTCCTCCAGGGCAAGGACATCTGCGCTCAGCACAGAGCCATTCTAGGGCTGCTGTTGTGTGGCTCACTGTGTTGGAGCAGCTCAGATTTGGCTCTGGCTTAATTCCCTTCTTTGGGCTGGGTGATCACTGAGGTGATTCCTGGAGCCACACACTGAAGTGATTCCTGGAGTTACTTTTGGCGCAGAGATCCCTGCGCGAGGGGCAGCTGCTAGCAGGAGAGCAGCAGGGCAGGGCAGGGTGGTGGGAGCCGCTGCAGCCGTCTGATTTTCTTCTGTGTCTGTGACTCAACACTCTCCCGGGCCACAAGGGTCAGCTGTTTGTGAGTAAAGTCTGTAGGCTCAGGTCCCTAGATATTATGCAGATATGGTGAGTTTGGGCTCTCTGAAGCAACCTGAGGAGCTGGATAATAGCTATTCACCAGACTGCAAATTTGATAAACAATTTTTCCAAGAAACATTCTGTTTTCCAAGTGTTTCTAAGGTAGCTGTGCTTAAAACATCAAAGATTTAAAAATTAGATTTGCTTCAAATTCGTGTATCTTAAAGCTGGATAGTTTTTGTTGTTGTTTGGGCTTTTTTAAGCTAGATTGACTCTCCCTTTATGATGCTCTTAGATTCTGGGTGCCCACCGCCAGGACTGTGGGTGGGGAGGAGACACAGGCCACTTCTGAGCTTCTTCAGAGGCATTTATCCACCCCAGGGAAGCTGTAACTGAAGCCAGGCAGATGAGAACCAGCAGAAGTGGTATTTTGCTAGACTAATTCCCTAGTGTCAGAGGCCTTGTTTCCTAACAGGGCCAGCTAAAAAATCCAAGAATTGGCATGGGTGTTGTATAAAAATTCATTATTGCTTTTGTCCATCTTTAAAAGTATTGATTTGAAAGTACATATTTTTCATGATATTTTTATCAAAATAACTTTTGAAAACAATTCCTTGTTGAAAACCTTCCCAAGAAAATTAAATTTACTGTCACTGTTTGAAGTCATCTCTTTTTTGAACATGATGAATAAATGGCAATTGGGATAGGAGCTCACATGGAAGCATCATGGGGGAAAACACAAAATGTTTCTGAGAATACTTGAAAAGAGTTTGTATGTGACAGTCTTTTCCTGTTCATGAGCATACAGATACAAAAAAAATCAGGCCCATTTTTAATGTAAAAATGCCAAGTGTTTGTCTCTATAAACAAGCAAACCCAAAAGCTGGGTAAACTCAAATTATATAGCCACTGAGCCCAAGCACCCCCCTGACTGGAGGAGGAATTAGTGGCTTGCATAATCAAGCCTGGGGAGCTCATTTTGTCATGCTCAAAGGGCCACAGTGGTGCAACAGTAGGGGTGGAGGGATCAGCAAGAACCAACAATGAATTCCCTTCATTTTTCCAATTTAAGGCCTGAGCAGAGGAAATGCAAAGCTCTTCTTTTTTTGCTCTCTCCTTCTCCCTCCTTTTTTTTTCTTTTTTTTTTTTTTTCTTTTAAGGGTAGATGAAAAGAATGAAGCAGTAAAGAAGCCAGGTTGACGCCTGTATCTGTGACAGCTCAGGCAAGGCAAAGAGTGGGAAAGCATCCGCTGGCAGCAATTTGAAACTGTCCCCTTCCTGACTTAGAGGCTTTGACTGATGGTGCAGCTTTGTGCAGCCATATGGTCGAACATCTTGAAGGGCCGGCAAAGTGCTGCTGCTGCCAGCACTGGGAAGGGGAACCAAGTCATTATTGGAAACCAGATCTCCAGGAGAGAGGAGTCACTAACACAAAATTTTGCTTCATGCTTGGCTGTCCTCTCTGCACATGGGACCCAGCCTGGCACTGCAGGAGGGCGAGGCCCAGCCTGGCCACCGGGCACGGCTCTGCCAGGCCAGGGTTAAAAGAAAAAGCTTCTTCCTCAGCGCTGAGTGCACAGCTGTGGTCTCTTCACAGTGCAGCGTTTCCCTCTTTACACATGCTCTCAAATGCTCCCTCTTTTTGTTTGCACAAACCCAAATTTGGCTTTGTTATGAACTGCCATCTTGGTTCTCCCTTCATTGCAGCACCAGGAGGACAGGGCTTGTTCTTCCCTTGCTGCAGCTGAGACCCGAGGAGAGCAGAGCTCCCCGGCCAGGGCCCCTGGCAGCACTGGTGCCCATTAATGTAAAGCAGCACCAGGGCCAGCAAGATAAGAGTTGTAATGACCACCGTGGGTCCCTGCTTTTCCCTTTTATTACTTGGTACATTACATTTGTCTCCAGCAGAGAAGAGTTTATGTGTGCGTGGCTGCACCGGTTGTGTTGGACCGAGCTCCCTACGTGGTTATGTGGATGGACTCCAGGGACAGAACTGCACTTCCCCTTAATAAGCTCCTCGCACCGCATTAAAGATAAAAGGGGAAGGGAAATATTTATATTCTGACAAAGCAGCTCTTCCCTTCAGGCTCTTGTTTTATTTATTATCTTGCTCTGTCCCTCTCTTGCAGTTTTTTTCTCTCTATTTCATTGCTTGTGCGCTGTTCTTCTTTTTACACTAATTTCGTCCCTGGGAGACAGTGACAGCAAAACTTAAGAATCACTGCCCAAGACAGATTCATATTGTGTAATTCCCAGTTGATAACTACAACTCTCCCCCTAACTTTGTTTTTTAACGCAAAGTAATGATTTATGGTGCTTAAACAGTTGAATACATTACATCTGGTTTACTCCAAGTGCTTTAGATGAAACTGCAGAAATAGGCGGAGTTGGATTTTTGATGGTTGTTGTTGTTTGTTCATTTGTTTTTTATACGTTGCAACCCAGATGCTGAATATCCTCCCTTGTTTGTGTAGGCAGTGGAAACCACTATCATTCTTGTCTGGAGAAGCCCTTACTGAGGCATGACACAGCTACACCGAGACCTTTCTAACCTCATTCATCAAATACTTCCTTTCCTCTGAGGCCTTATCCTGGGGGACCATTCATTTCCTTCAACTAATATGCCACACGAAAGGAATCTTGGGTAGATTCCTGTGTCTGAGTCTAGCTCTGAATTTGTATAAAGGATCAAGAAGAAATGCAATACGTGGTATTCTTGTCCATTCTGCTTCTTTTGCTCCTCCTCATACATTGCAGAAAATCATGTGCTGACTTACAACGTCAGGGGACATCAGTGTCCATGTTATAATTATTTTTATAATCATTTTTCTTGCCATAATCTTTTCTCTGCTAAGAGTGAGGCAGCAAAATTAGAGACTTGGTGCCCATAAGCTTCACCTCATTGACATCGTTAGGTTTCTGCCTGTTGTCATAGAACTGCAAAATATCTGCAAAACGCAGTCTTTATATCACCACATCAAGTGGTGTAAACTGCAAACTGATGAATGAATGAACTGAAGCTGGCTGGGAAACAGACTGGTTTTTTACCATTCACAATCTCACCCCCCAAAAAGTACCACAGCTCTGTTTCCAGACTGATCAGGAAGGTAAAGGAATTTGTTAATTGATTTTTCTCCCTCCCATATCAATTAATGAAGCCAGTCTAGGGAGATGTGAGCTCTTCTTTCTTAGTTAATTAATCCTTTTCCTTTATCTTCACAAATAATGGCAATAAAGCAATTAGCAAAGGATTTACAGGGTGTGGAGCAGTGAGAGATTCCTCTGGCCCCTCTGCAGCTCAAGCTGTTCAGCACTGCTGCGATTCAGGCTCTTTCTAAAGGGATTTGTGTCCCCCACCCTCTGCGGTGTTGCAGCTGAAAGCCCAGCCTCTTCAAGATGTGAAATCCCCAGCGCGATTCCCCCTAAGGGAAGTTAACAGCTTCAGTGCCAGTCCTTGGCAAAGGCCTCCTCTGGGACAATGGCAGCAGCCTTCAAAAGTGACAGGCACTGGCTTTCGGTGGCACTACTGTCACCATAGCCCTCAGCCTGTGGCTCCCAGGGAGGGTGCAGGATGTGCTGAGCAATCCCACCACCTGCTGGAACAGCAGCCCTTCTCCCTCCATCTGCTCTCCTGGTCTTGTCTTCCCACCCCAGCCCATACACAGGCTCTGCCTCCCCAAAAGCCCTCAGTGAGCGGCTCAGCTCTCAGTCAGTAGAAGAGGAACGTACCTCAGCTGCAAACCCTGCAGGAGGGGAACTACAGGAGGAAGGAGCTGCCCTCTCCACTCTGTGATGGTGAGGTCTTGGATGGGTTTTGCCATTCTCCCCAGAGATTAGGACTCACCTGAACATCTGTCTCCAGCTCCCTGACCCAGCTGCCCCAATGGTGCCCGCCTTTTGTGGAAAGGACAGCAGCTGCACAGTGGGGGTGCACTGCTGAAGAGAGCAGCATCTCCGTATGGATTATTCACACCCTGACATGGCATCTGTCCCTGTGCTCAGCTGCTGAGTTAGCCTTTGTCAGCAACTCTCCTAGGTTGGTTCCATCCCTTGGAGTGTGCAAGTGACTTTTGTCCCCAGAAGCCACGTTAGGGTGGTTAAGCTAAGGCAAGGCTCAAGGATTTCAAGTATTTTTTGTGCAGGCTTGGGAAGCCAGTGTTTCATCATTTCTCCACGTGTAAGGGTGATGCGACCTGCTTCTGCCCACTTACCCTCGCACCTCTGCGCAGAACTTGGCACAGAGACTGTGAAAGTTGGCCCCACAACTGGCAGCACAGCACCCTTGACTGGTTTTGCTAATTTAATTTAGTGGTTCCATGTTGTCATTTCTTATTGTTTGTCTATAAATAGAATCATAGAATTCTTTAGGTTGGAAAAGACCATTAAGATCATCAAGTCCAACCATTACCCCAGCACTGCCAAGTCCACCACTAAACCATGTCTTTAATTGCCACATCTGCATATCTTTTAAATACCTCCAGGGATAGTGACTCCACTACTTCCCTGGGCAGTTTGTTCCACTGCTTGATAACCCTTTTGGTGAAGAAATTTTTCCTGCTATCCAATCTAAACCTCTCCTGGTGCAATGGATGTTACTATCAAAGTGTGATCTTGCTGATAATGTCACATTTAAGAGAAGCTTTACAGAGCATTATCTTTTCCTGCTGCTTAAGTATATTACCAGCAAGTAAGAGTAAGCAGCAGGTCCTGAAGCGCTGCAGCAAGAACCATCCCTGTGTTCAACCTCCTCCTTTCTGCCCACAGTTCCCCCTCTGCCTTCTCGTTAACAGCAGTGGCATGTTGCTGGAAGGCCCATCTCCACTCTTCTTCTGGAGGCACAAAGGGTTGGGAGATGAAAATCTCTCTTGTCTGTGCTCCTAGCTACGAGAAGTAGGAGCCCTTCTGGTTTCCCAAATGACACAGTGGCCTCAGAAGGGCAAGCAGATCCCACCAACCCTGTGTGTGGTGATCAGTGAAGCAGTCCCTTCTGCACCAGAGTCCTGAGGGAACAAGCACTTGGCTCTGAGTGCTGCCACCCCTTGCTGGCCCTCAAGTTTTGAAAGAGAAAAAAGGTCCCACTCTAATGTTTGAATTATCAACAGTGGTAGCTCTGCAGCCACACTGTCAGCTGGCGTCCCCTGGGCTTAGATTAGAGGCTGAAAAATGAAGCAACTGACTGCAAGAACCTAAAGAAATTGTCTGTGTGTGTAGGAATGTGTTCAGGTGTCCAGCTGTCCTTCAGCCAAGGTGTTTCACCTCGGTGAAAAGGTGTGGCAGTGGTGGCACATGCTGGGTTGCCCCTCAGCCTCCTGTGACTGTCCCAGCCAGCCTGATTACTCTGTGCTGCTGTTGTGTGTCCCCTGGGTTTTGTGCACTGCCCCAAATCCATGAACGGAAGGAGCTGCTGAGCTCTAGAAAGTATATTCTGCTCTGGGCTCCTTTGTCAGACCAAATTCCTACCTCCCAACTCAGACTCCACAAGAATTACCTTTTGATGTAATGTACATGTTTTTAACTACACAGCCACCAAATATTTCTGGTTTGGGTCAATCCTTCTGTCACTGTGGGGAAGTGTCTTGGTTTTTTCTATCGCGTTGCTCGCTCGCTTGCTCACCGCTGCTGTGCCTATCTCTGTTTTCCAATGTAAACTTACTGCGCCACTATCAAGTGACAGTGAAGAGATGTGGATGTTCTGTGTGACAGTGTGTATATAGCAGATGCATATTTGTCCTTAAGGCGAGATGCAATGTTTCATCCCAAGGGAAAGAAAAATGACCTTTAGTCTGTCTGGATATTTTACAGTGTGTCCTTCCTTTTCTGTTTCCTGTGAGGTTAAAGACCCGCTGGTGATGATTAAAAGTACTGCAGTTTCTTCTTTCTCTAAATATTTTTTTGAGTTATTTCAGAAGCAAGAAGGAGACTAGAAAGGTTCAGTTGCATCTTCCTTTTCACCCTGATGCCCACCAAAAATCAGATTCTGATGCATTTTACTTTCTAACAAAAGTAAAACCTAGTAACCTTTTCTTTCTGTTCATATCCAGCAGCTGAACATGCCTTACCCCTCCCAAACAGATTCCCAGAAGGATATTTTTTGCAACCTTCATACCAACAGCTAGCTTGCGTGGTGCCAGCATGGGATCTCTAGACTGGAACTCCTGGCACTTCTGGGTCAACATATATTAGCATTGTAGCTGTTAGGAGCCAAGTTTAGAACTGTATGCCTAGTTACAGCAGAAATGGTGGCCAGGGTTCATACCAGATCTTTTTCCTTGGGCTCTCTTTCTAGTCTGGAGCTGCTCTGTGTCTTTCTGCAGAATGCTGGCAAAGTTAGTCGAGTTAAAACATAACAAGGTAGTGCCAGAAGATCATCTGTGCATTGCACATACAGCCTTCACGTGCATCATAAACGCAGTGCTTTGGGAAACGTTGAATTTACTCTGCCCTGGCTTTGCAGCTGATTCCAACATGCACCACAAGCCCCTCTGACACTTCTGGGAAGTGTTGGACTTGCTGGCAGAGTCTGTGCAGCTGATCTGTGCAGATGCTGTGGAGATGTCTGGGGTTTTTGGACACTGAGTAACCTGGAGTTGCCACCACACAGTAGTTCCAGCTGGGCCATTGGACTTGCAGAAACCCCACATAAATGTAAAGACAATCCTCAGATTCTGCCTTCCTTTCAGACAAAATCTGTGGGCAGAAGAGGGCATGTCCAGTTAAACCCAGACATGTTAGGCTTGCTCTCATCTGTCTGCTGGATGTCTGCAAGAGGCAGAGAGATCAGTCAGAAGATGAATGTTGTGGTGGTCTAAAACCACACTTTGCTGTGAGTTAATGTTAGCATATTGATGCAGCCTTTCATTCTCAGTGTTTGTCAAAAGCAATTAGTGTAAAATTCTCCGCAGGATCAACATCTGAAATACTTTTTCCACTCCACATTCTCTTTTTTCCCAGTTCATAGTCTCCTCTTAAGTCACTGTGTTTGCTTAGTGGCCGATTTGTGTGTAGCAGTTTCATTTATTTGCAGTCATTCTATCTTCACCATATCTGGGACTCTGATTTCTCTTACTGAGTATGGTCTGTTCCAAGTAGCCAGGACGATTGGATCAGGCCAACCATCCAGCATTCCAACCTCCCCAAATGAGAACTGTGTAAAAAAAAATCTGTCACCTGTCCTGGGCTCCAGAGTAGGGCTTTTGGCTACTCAGTCAGAAGGCACTGAAGGAGATCTGATTGCACTGTGGAGTGGCTGCTGAAACTGCAAAGTGAACAACAACAACAACAACAAATCAACCCTTCAGGTTCATTCCCCTTGTGCAGACAGCCTGCAGCCCTGCACAGTGACTTGGCTGCCTGGAGAGATAGGGTATTCCTACAAGCTCCCCGAAGTCCTAGCTGCTACCTAGGAGGGGTGAATACCTTTCCAGGACTGGAATCCCCTGCTCTTAGTTCATGTCCGCTCAGATAAATGGTGACACACAACCCACCCAAATTTTAAAAAAAAAAACCTACCAGGAAATATGTGAAAGAAGAATGTCCTTTTTTAAATGCCTCTGGAAGTCACTACTCTCCTACATTAGAAATACAGATCACAGCTGGGCCTTTCAACAAACACAGTAACTTGAATGAATACTTATGGGTCTACCATCCAGAAGGGGAGGGCCTGGCTTTGTGGCTGCTGCCCAGAGCTGGGGTGTGGAGAGCTGGGGTGCCCTAGCTCATCCTTCCTGCCAGAGTGCTGCCAAAGGGGCCTCTGAGCTGGCCCCCTTCAATGGCTGCGAGGCGTGGGGCACCTCAGGTCTCTCTGAGACAGAGAAAAATAATATTTCAAGACTTAGATTAGCTATTGGCCAGGCTGGAAAAGGATTCTGCCTTCACTATGTTCCTTCCTCTCTCTGCACAGCTCTATTCAGATACAAACATTGCTGGGTAGGAGGAGTGTGGTGCTAACGGCACCGAGGGCGTGGGTTTGATCCCCGTGTGGGCCATTCACTTAAGAGTTGGACTCAATGATCCTTGTGGGTCCCATCCGTTCTACTGCCCTCTGTCACTGAAATTAAGCTGCTGAAATCTATCATATAAACCTGTATATACCTGCTGTAGTATGCAGTGTCCCAGCCTTCTAAGAACAATGTACTACAGCAGACAGACTATAACAATGCAGTAAATATAGGTCATCTTCAGTAGAATGTAGCTTTTAGCAACTGCAGCAATCCTATACACAGAAAAGGAAAGAAAACTCCCGTGTGGGCATCAGCTCTGTTCTCATGATATGAACACACATACTAGAACTGTATAAACACACAAAACAGTGAGTCTACAAGACTCACTTTTCATCTGATGCAAAGCTGAAGAAATGTTTGCAGTACTTTGTACTAAATTGATAACTGAAACTAACTGAATTTTCCAGGATATTCCCATCTATGTAATAATAGTTGGAACAAAATTCTCTGCCTTCTAGAAGAACAGATCTGTCTCTGGTGCAGTGTTTTACTTTTTACCTGTAAAGCCTGACACTGACAAGCGACATTTTTCCAAGTTATGAGAGAGAGGAAAAACAACCATTTTATTTGAGTGTGGACTTGAATGAACTGATCTGGTACCTGAATTACCTCAGGTGCCAAAGGATCAGAACCCATCAAAGACCTCTCCAGGCTGATTTTGAAATCAGCTTTTAAAAACACTTTGAATTTTGCTTTTTCCTTCTTATTCTGTGGCAAGATGATAATGTTCCGCTATCAATCAAACAGAAAATACACAGTGAAGCTGTAATTTTAATAATGTTATTCAGATGGCTAAACATGAAGAGACAATAAGAAAGAACTAGCTGTTGTCATAATAGCACCAGAACTTTGTTGGTTTGTTTAAGAAAACCTTTTGTATCACATCAGTTCTTTGTTCGTTCTATAGCTTGGAAATTAATCTCTAATAAGTGTCTCATCTGCTGCACCTTTCCTTGTGACTTGGCGTAAACACTGATTTGTTTATTATACTTTGGCTTTAATAATTTGCTATGAGCTGGAATCACATCTCTGCCGCTCCTTGTTAGGGAATAGTAAACACTTGGCAGCTTTTGAGTCAGGGAGGCTGTGTCGAAAGTTATTTACTACAGTTTGGGTGGATCAGTACATTGAAGCTACTTGGTGCCAAAACCCCTGCATCTGACCTGTTGGTAGTTTGGGAGTTTTCCTTTGGATGAGGTGCTGGTGGTTTGAACCAAATATTCCCGCCAAGGATGTGTTGTGAAGCTCTCTAAAGAACCATGCATTGACTCAGATTCTCAGGTCTCCATTATGAACTAGACATCATTAGGTTGCATCTCAACCAGTTCTGGCTCAGCTTTCTCCAGGAGCAGTTGAGCTGATGCACACCAAAACTACTCTGCAAAGCAAAACAGTTCCTACCAACTGGGGACACTCAGGGGATTGCATTCGCTTCAAGACTTTACTGATGCTTTGGACCACCATACTAATATAGACTGTGGGGCATAAACAAAATGAGGAAAAAGATTTTTCCATTTATCTGTCACCCAAAAGCTGTTTTGGTTTATTGGTTGGCTGTTTTTTGGTGTTTGTTTGTTTTTTGTTTATTTGGTTTGGTTTTGATGTATCATTGCAAGTTTTTTATTTCTGAAAACAGCTCCTCAGTGACAGGATTTTCCAATCAGTGTTGAAAATGAAAACTTGTACGCTCTCATGGTCAGATTCATAAAAAAAACCTTGAGGGTTAGTTTTTAATGAGTCATTTCTAGCTAGATCCAGATACCCAACCATTCATATTTTACTTGGTCACATGTCCAAGACAGCCCCTTTGGTCCACTGCTCTGAGCTCTTTCACTCAGTAGCTCACACTACACACTTGAGTATAGCTTGACAAGGATCTTGTCTGGCCACAAATCCCATGTAAATACATATTTTGTATGTGCGTGTATTTATATTGTTAATAGGAGTTCAGTCTGCTTTGATGCTGGCCAGTAGGAGATTTCCCCACCACAATAGGCTTTGAATCAGATTCATGTGTCTGCCTGATTTGCCAGCTCGTTTAGGTCAGCCTTGTTTGGGTTAACCTAATCTCTCTTCCCCGTCCAGAGGCTGGACCACCATCTGTCAGGATGGGTTTGGTATCCTGCTCAAGCTGTGTTGTCTATGAGCACATATAAAGTCCTAAACAATGGTCTATTATCTCTTTGTCTTGTCTTTTGAGTTTCTGCAGTTCTTTGTTGGTGCCAATTCTTGCAGAACACCACAGCTTTTTTCACCTGGAAGGAGTCTTCCATGGCAGCACCCTCTTTCCCAGGAAGAGTTGTGTACTTGGAGGCAGCTTGAGCACATGACAGACAACAGCATTCCTGGGAATTTGTTTCAAGTTTCCAAGGTTTCTGTTCTGAACAAGCACAAGGACTGAACATTTCTCCTGAGACTTCTTTCATGCATGGTCACCAAAATCACCATCCTTTCCCTTCAGTGGGAGTTTTCCTTTGTGCCCAAGAGGCATATGGTGGGAAATAAAAGCTGCAGCTCTTGTTCACACAACTCTGGCAAAATTCATTCTCCCCAGCCCCACATCACTCTAATTTTTAGCAGTGCCCAATTCTTGCTTCTTCAAGCTCAGCTCATATATTTGATTTTATCAGATGTTCTTGTGATTGTGCCATTTTCAGAAACATTGATACAAGTTGCGATTTCTTCCCAGAATAATTTGCATTGGGCTGAAGTTGTCAGGGAAAGATCTTTACTTCCCTAGGAAAAGGGAGGAAATTCTATTGCTGTTTTTGTTTAATAAGGAGCCAGGTACTTGATAAGCCTAAAAAAAGTTTGTGGCAGATGCCAATACACAGACACTACTGAGCAGTTTCTTTTGTTCGTGCAAGCAGCTGGCTCACTATTGCACCTGAAGAGGTAATTAGAAAGATAAGTTGGAACACTAATTTGCAACATTCAGGCCTTCCCTGGGAAGGTATTGCCAGGACAAAAGGAAATAAAGGAACTCACAGTCAAGAACAGGGGCACTATCCACCATTTTTCACTCTCACTGGCAGCTCTAGGTAACCTTTAACCTCTTCCCACCAGCCCCCTCAAAGAAGCTACAAGATGCAGGAGAGTAAAGGAAAAGGGTCCAGTCTCCTCACACAAAATGCCCTGTGCATTTATACTTAGAACAAATGTCTTTTATTCTCATTCCCTTGTACTCTGTTTCTCTCAGGTATTCCAACAGCTAAAAAGGAAAAGAAAAAAAATGTAAAATTACCACACATGCCCAGAGTAGGTTGCTTTATAAGGACACTAATGAACACATTTGAAATCAGTTTTATAGATTAGTAGCAGTCAAGGAGTATTTTGTTTGGTTAGTTTATTATGGTGGATAGCACAGTGCTTGGCTCTGAATCCATTTTACACAGATTAATTAATTTAATTTTGTAGTACTGCACAGTGAACTTTGCAACGCTGCGTGTGAGTGCCATCAGGGCTTGCAGGGAGAGCTTCAGCTTTGCAATGCCCCCCCAAATACAGCCGTGAGCAGTTGTGCACACAACTTCAGAGGCTGCTGCTGGAATCTCCTTCTGTTAGGAAGTGGGACTCTCCTGCCAACCATCTAATTTCTGTGACCAAAGCAAGCCTGACTGGTGCGCTCTGCCCCTCGCTGCTCACTCCGGAGCCAATCACGTCATCGAGAAGACAACTGGACCTTGGAAAAGGAAGATCTATCAATAACCTGGAATCAACCGGTATAAAATGTCTCCTTATCTGAAACTCTATTCTTGGGAAAAATTTTATCAGTAGCTGTGTGTTAATTGGCAGGAAATTGCTTGCCCTGGGCTCCCCTGGCAGAGGCCTCCCCCTTCCCTCTCCTGTCCCTGAGCTCCGCGTTCTCATAGTGCACCGCACTCGACATTTGACGGCGCTGAAGGGAGAGATGAATTCCGTGAACAGTAAAAAAACAACTTTCCGCTCCATCGCAAGGAGCCAGCTGACGGATACTATTTTCAAAGACTTCTTTGTCCATAAGATGGCGTTTGAATTAGGAACTTGTTTAGCCAGATTCTCTTGTTACAATTTACTGATTCATTGGGTGGAGAATGGGAGGGCAGGATGACAGATCCAGACAGCTTCAATTAATGATTTTTTTAGAAGATCTCATTCAAACACAAATGCATCTTAAAATATATCCAGAATTAGACAGCAGAAGAATTATCAGTTTTAACCTACTTGTGCCTTTAAATCGTCTGCTGAGTGGAAATAAGCTGTTTTAACACTCCTTTTCAGAGAAAAATTGTAAAGTTCTAACAGATGAAATCTGTGGTATTTGACAGTTATCTCTGGATCACATCAGAATGGATAAATCTGGAATTAGATTCAAGGAGATACTTAAGCTTCATCCCTCCATCTCCAGTTTTCCCCAGCCTGACCCAAGCCCCTTTGTCCCACCTGCGCTGGAAGAGTGCTCCGGATCTGACAGCACCAGCATTGTGCCTCTTCTTTCTCTATGTTCCTTCTGCCAGGCCTGAGCCATTCATACCGTGTGCCCTTGTGAAATCCTTGGGTCGGTCTCTCAGCTGCTGAGCAGTGGCCATTTGCACACCTCCTACTTCAATTTGTAAAGTTTCTCGGAAATCGCCCAGGGGGTCTGATCTTACTGCTGGCCGAAGGGGAAAGGTCTGGACTGGTCTTGTGTGACCTCAGCCATTTAATTTGTCTGTCATTACTTCATGGGTATAGGTTTCCAAGAATGCAATTCTCAACTTTCTTACAAAAATAGGGCAATGGTCTAAGCTTTCTTTTATTTATTTGGTTGACAAAAGAAAAATTGCTGTCTGTGGTAGAATCATTCTCTTCAAGACTCTCTCTCTCTGAACACAGATACACGCATGTTTGTGTGCATGTCTCATTAGAAACATCATGCAGACACCAACTCAACTTTTTACAGAATTTAAGTAGCAAGAAATATTGAACCCAGAAGACTATGCTAGTGATATAAATCATATATACTTTTTATGAAATCCATTTTCACATCACAGGTTTCTTCAGAAAAATTTTTCAACTTTCAAGTTCCATTCTTTTTTCCCCCCATTTGCCCCTCTCAAGGCAGCATTCAGAATAAGCATTTGAGTGTGGGGAATGGGGACTTCTGAATGAACTTTAGCCAATTTAATAAAACTAGAACAAATCAATAAGCCACCCAGGCATCTAATGCTGTCAGTATTCCCACTGATGGTTCCACAACATCAAACAGTCTGTAAAACATTTTCAAGGTAAGTCCTCTGTATTCTGAAACAGGTCCCTAAAGGCAGAGGGATGGAGGATTTCTTGGCCTACCTGTCTAAAATGGGTCATGCTCTGCACTCACAATCAGCTGGAAGTCAGGCACAGTTCTTCAAAGCAGGAGCTCCAGTGAAGCGCTCCTGCTTGGGCTGGGAATGTGCTGCAGCCAAGGTCAGGGAGATGGTGTGAGGGGCACAGTACCCTCCTTCCTCAGCCATGTTCAGAAAGCTCCTTTCTTCTTCACCTTGGCTGGCATGGTGATAATATCTCCTCTTCTCTGTTATCAAATTCCCATCTCCCCACGATGTCTACTCATGCGTCATGCCACTCTTAAACCGAACCCTAACCTTGCTTCTCCGGTTTCAGTGAGAAGCCCTGGACCTGATTATCTGCTTTATCTGCACTACTAGAGAAGTTTTGCTACCTGAGCAGTGGAAATGAAGTTTCTCGTGGCAGTAGATGTCCTTTGCCAATGTGAAATGTTTCACTTCCCAGGGAACAGACACTATACAAGCAAAACTACTTCTGTTGGTACAGCTTTATTTTTGCAAAAGTGCAAACCCAACATGTTTCCACTGGCAAAAGTTTCCATCTGTATCCTGAAGAAATAGGGGGATATTGCACTGGTGCAGGGCCTTTGGGCTAAGGACAGCTGCTGCTGTCTTGTCTTTTCTTCTTCCTTCTTTTCTCTTTTTCCTTCCCCCATCTCTCCCCCAGGTGAAATTGGTTGTACTGATCCATTTAACTGCACTTAGTTTAAGGACATCTGTCTAAACAATGAGGTTGATCTGGGATCACAGTTCATCCAGCCCCAGGCTGACCCCAGACCCTGCCAGCAGCTGGTGGCAGAACTAACCTGGCTCTCAGAGCATGGCCCTTCTTGCCCCTTTTTAGAGATGGGCCCCTACACAGGCCACATGCTTTGCCATTTTGATTCACCGACACTCTTTTGCTCTGTGGAGGTAAGAAGAAAAGGTGACAGTCAGGGTGTCACCTTTGCTCTCTTGTTATCCAGATGTGGCTGTAGTTGTGCACTACTGTAATCTGTTCATGATCAGGTCATATCAACATTTTCAAGCGCATGAGCTCAAAGGGCTCATTTTGTCTGCAAGGTCCCGGAGTCCCCACGAGCGCTGCTCTGGTGCTCAGTCAGTCAGTGTGGTTGTGTCAGCTGAAGGGTGGTTGTGCCAGCGCAGTTTGTTTCACCCAGTGCAGGAGAAGGAGTCAAATGGTAATTGTTTTGGATTCCCCCCCAGGTATTTTGCTCCTACATTGCTATTATAGTGTCATGAGCATAGATATAAATTTGTTGCGGAAGAGGCCTGTCAGCTCCTCTGCAAATCCACTTCTGATGTCAGAACTGGAGGTGTACCACAGCCTTTACAATCTCTTATCTCTAAGGAGTTATTAAATAATAGCTGACTTTGCCAAATGAGCTGGTATATTTTCCCAGGGATTGCACAGAAATTAAGAAGTCCTTGCTTATCCTCACAGAAGAGGGTTTGAACCCTTCACTATACTTTTCAGAAACCACTCTTGGTTCTGGGATCTCTAAACCCAGATTCTGATGGCGTTGACAGAAAGACTGAGGAAGTCAAGGGAGGGACCATGCTCTGTGCTTTGGCACTTGAGAGGGACGATGTTTTGAGCTGAATGCCCACAACTCAGAGGCACCCGAAATCTGCACCTGCATTTGAAAAACTTTGCTTCATTTGTGCTTTTTTCTTACGCCAGCTTTAGATGGATATGAGAATCAGGGATTTCAGCTGGGTTACCCCAGAAATTTTCTGGTACAATTGCAAGGGAACCAGTCCTGCTCTTCCTCGCGCCTCAGTGAATAGAAGGAACATTTCCCACTACAGAATGACTAGCAGTGACTTTAAAAACCAACTAAACGGGGAAATACATTCAGTTGGGCTACTGGTGGAGGGGATTTATAGCATATTGTGAACTCTCCACTCAGTCCCAGAATTTAAGTGAGGGGCAGGGCTGGGGGTTGAGAGATCAGGAAAACACAGTTCCCTTGTTAAAATGAAAGAATGAGTTTAATATATACAGGCAGAAAGAGGAGGCAAGTCCTTTCCCTGTTAAATATTTACCATCTGAGCTCTGCTTAGACTCCTGATTTTCTGTATCTCTAAAGGTGGTGGTACTTGTGACAGTAGGATATGTTCCTTAATGTATTCCTCCCTCTCAACCCACCTTGCATGGGAAACGACTGCGGTAACAAAAAGCAGACTGTTCCCTTCTCATGAATATTAATCAGTAAACTCCCCCTGCTATTTTAAATCGAAGGCTGGTGCTAAAACCCTTTTTTCCCCCACTCAAGCATCCCCCAAGGAAAACCCTGAAAGTCCTGGGAAAGCCATGCACAGAGGCTGCCGTGACTAGAGGCCTTCTAGGCACTGACATATAAAACTCTGAGGTCAGGGGGCACAGCAAGAGGAGGATTCAGCTTTGTTTCCACTATGTGTTGCTGAAAGCTAAACCTTTATGGAACTTTTCTAGCTGCATTTTTGGCTATTTAGCTTTGAAAACAAAAGATTTATTTATTTTTTCCTATTCACCACAGTTTTTGTCCAAAGTTGACAGCAGTGACATAAGAAGGAGCCTCCCTGTTCTGAGTTGGAGCTGTGTATGTTCCTTTGGTCATCTCTGCTTTAGTACAAATATTATATGACCTTTAAGCAAAGGGAGGAAAACAAACAACAACAAAAAAAGATTGCCAACATAGACACCCACTACAACAATTCATTCTTCTAAATAAGAAAATTAAAACTCTCCTTGGCAAGTAAAATATATTGATCTACTATGTATAGTAGTAGATGATGTCCAGAAACCCAGCTGTGTGTCTTCATGATCCACTCAGCTTCAGATCAAACCGGAGGAATATTCCCAAGGACACAGGGTGATACAGCCGGAGGTTGGCTTGCCTCCTAGATAACCCTGAGCAGTGCTGAACAATTCTTTGAACTCAAAGCAATTTGCGATTGTGTTCAGAAATAACACACAGACTTGCCAAAACCCAAGAGTGTATCAGCAAGCAACGTGTATTTTTCCAGTGCCTGTAATGATAAGCCAGTGCAGAGTTTGTTGTTTTCTCTTTAGGGCAGTGTTAGCACTTGTAGTGTGTTCGACAATTTCCCGTGCCAAGGATGCAATTCACGTCCTGAAGAGTGTGCAGACAAGAATAATATTTTAAAATCTTTGTCCTTTATCAAAGGATCTGGATAGATTTCAAAGAACATTATTATCCATATTTTACAGCTGGCAAAACTCAGGCAAGGAGGGGTGACATGGCTTCCCCAAGGTAATCTCATGAGCCGGTGTCAGATCAGGAGTAAGATACTGCAGTTCCTGCCTGCTGCGGGTGCTGAACTTCATCATGCTGTGAAGGTCAGTGCCGGGTGCTGTATACACCAGATCTGACGTACTGCTTGAAGACTTTGAGTGAGAGATGCTGCACACTATTAATGAATGGAGAATTGAGGCATGGGGTGGGACACATTCAAGCTGATCAGCCCCAACAGACCTGTGTTTGATGGCTGCTGGTGGCAATAGCTAATGGCACAAAGCCCATGCTGGAATGGCAGTAAAGCTTCCAGGACAGGCTCTGGGAGAGCCCATCTCAGTCTTTGGAAACAATGTCTTAGAACATTGCTAGGGCAGAGGGTTGGAGTATGGGAAGGTTTGCTGCTGATGATTTGCTCACTCCATAGGTAAGAGTAAGTATTTGATCCAAATAAGTCATGCCACCCAACTGAACTGGCAGTGTGTTTTTCCCTGATTTACTCTGGAGAGATGATACCTGGTTCATGTAAAAGCAGAGTGGCATGAATCAGAAGTACCTGTTCCAGCATAAAGCTTGCTCACACAAAGATAAACTTTCACAATTCTTTGAACAGTTTAGGCTTGAAGAGTAAATTCATGTTACATCAGCATCTTAGGTTGTGTGGCTGCAGTGGTTTTGGTCCAGAGCCCTAAAACTACAAGTACTTCCCTATTGTGGGAGTAACTCTGAGATATGTATCCGACTGCACTCAGAGGAAGAGGTCTTCAGGCAGAACCTGAACTTTGCTCTTGCGAGATGTGGATGGAGTGAATGATTGATGCCAGTACACAGAGATGTGTGTATTGTGCAGCAAGGTCTCAGACAAAACTGTTGGTAGATAACAGACTGTTTATGAGGGTTTATCAAGCTGCAATTCTCCTGCTCAGGACTTCTCGGAGGTGATGGCAGCAGTACAGTTCTTCCAGGACACAAGAATGAGAAGCAGCTGTAACTAGTAGCCCCAGGTATAAACATGTATCACTAATTGGAGGTAGTTAATAATTTCCTGCCTCCGTTAAGTGCTTGCAACTGATACTTACTCTTTCTTTTCACCCTACATTGGCGGAACTGAGCTACAGCTGACTAATTCAGTTGGTGGTGAACAAGATTGCAGTAGTGTCAGCCAGATTTCATGGAGTGCCATAGATGTGTGGAGTGTGAGAATGCAAGTATTTGCTAACAATCAGGCTGCTTATTTCAATTAAAGTGTTGGGCTGTCAATAAGTTTTGAAGACTATGCTGCATGATGGCAAAAAACCACACAAAGCAACCAACCGAAAAGAATTACTCTAAGTTTGAAAAGGTTTATTCTAAATGTATTTGAAAAGAAGGCACTAACTGTTCAGAAAACTACCCTCCTAACAGTGTTTTATAAATATATAAAACCAAGCAGTAAAACACTTAATGGGAGATCCAAGTGCAAACTGAGAAATGGACTTGACCCTGACAGAAGTTGTCAGAGACCAGAAGCACATTTTGGGAATTGGTTATTTCATCTCAGCTGAATGCTTCTCAGGAATCCTTCTACTTTCAGGCCAAGAGGTCTTATTTATTCTACTAACAGAAACAGATATTCACCACAATATCGCCTGTGCTATACTGACATTAATGGGGACTTTCTAACAGGCAGGTATGACACCCTGAAGAACATGCAATGTTGACAAGAACATGCAATGTTGGCTCTTGATCTCAAACTTCTGGTTTTTCTGAACATGTTATCTGGCCCACCTAAGCCAGGTGTGCTTGTGCTGAGGCACTCAGCCTCTCAGTCCTTCAGAAGAGGATGGGAGAGATGTTGAGACATCAGCAGTCAATACTGTACACTTATCCGTGGCATCACTCAGCGATGACTGTAGATACTAGAGCCAAGGGTGGCCATATTTTGGAGAGAAGGGTTGTGTCTGGTCTACTGCACCCAGAGGCTGTACTGGCACTTGAACTCTTTGTGGGTGAGTAGTTCCTTGCAGTGCATGTAGGAGCAGAATCCTTATTTCTACTTTTCCTTTGTTAGTCTCCCAGTCTGCCCTGTGGGCTTCTGCACTCCGTGAACTTATCAGAGGACTTTTCTTTCTCTGTGGCATCCTCTCTATACTTATCTAGGGCTTTGAATACCTCCAAGTCAGTGATTTCTGACAGAGCAATGTACACCATTGATAGTACAGTCTACAGCCATCTTGCCTTTCGCTTTCCTGTTGGACCTTTTTAACTTCATTATGTCACAAATATTCAGTCTTGAAATTTTACACACTTAAGGCACCTAAAAGCAAATTCTCCACCGGTGAAGTTGTCTTAACAAACTATCCAAACCTTGAAAGAATGTGATTTCCCTTGGAAGTATATCCTCACAGATAATTGATAGTATAGCCATCTTTCAGACCAGATGGTCTCCTCTTGGATGCTTACACAGAATAAAGTATGAGGAGCAAAGTAGCCCTTATACTCTCAGAACAGATCCTGTCATTGCTTCTTAGACTAAAATCCACATTCCAGAAGGGTATAAGCTAATAAAAAGAACCCTTGAATTTCACCTGATGATAATGAGCTTCATTGGAAAAGTTATTTCTGTATATTAGCTGGTTCTTTCTCTAATATCTATGATTGTCTGATATTAAGTATATCTATATGTGTACATACACATTAGGCAATTAATATAGTGCTGGATAAGACATAAAGATATATTTCAATTTATACTTACATTTATCCCAATCTCCATAAATATTTGCAAAGGGTAAAATCTGTAACGTTTTCCATGAAACAAAGCCACTTCTGGTGTGGAACTATGGTGGTGTTTAGGGTGGTTTCATAATCAGGTCTAACAGATGAAGCTGGGTTATTCCAGCCTTCCCTTTTTGGACCATTGCCCAGGCTGTAACATTAAAAGAGTACTTTTATGACTCTTCTGTGTTGAGCATAGAAAGAAACACGGCACCAGCCTCTTCTTCCCCCCTTATGAAGGAGCTGTAAGCACTGAGCTGTTCACAGGCACAAGGAAGGCTTGTCCTTTCCTCCTGTGATGTGCACTATGCTTTGCCCAAGCAGCAGTCCCCCAGTCCTCCGCTGGAAAGGTAGCTGAATAGAAGGAACCACCTTGGAGGACAGATGATCTACGAGGTGGATTGTGCTGATTAGAGTAGAGGTGGAGAAAGAAATCATTGGTTTAAGAGAGCAGGGGGATTTCAGGAAAGCAGAGAGGAATCACAGATGTTGGTATGAAACTCTTAACAGGGCATTTTGACAGTTCTTAAAAAAAAACCCCAACCCAACCAAACAACCAACCAAAAAAACCCAACAAAACCCACTTCCTAGTGTTATCTGTGTATTGTCAAGGGAAAACACCATAAACTGAATCAGTAACAACCCAGCTGGGAGGTGCCTCAGAAATTGCTTGTTTCTGCTTTGGCATGTTCAGCCACAGGACTGTTCCCTTCTGAACTGATGAGAACAGAGGAACATGAGAGGAAGGAGAGGATATTTGGGCAAAACAAGAAGGAAAACACACGCCTTCTAAGGAAAGAACCCTTTGGTATCCATCACTGGGAATCATGATGGCTTCACAATTCCCCTGCTTTTTGTCTGCCTTCCATGTGAGCATATGGTAAAAGAGATGGCAGGACTGCAGGTAGAATTCTGCAGAGGTGATAGCAAAGTTTGTGAAAGCAAAGCAGTGTAAGAGGGATTTGACCTACTGTTCTTCTGGGAAGATTGGCATTAATACTAAATTCAGGGAGTGGTACACCTAAGAACCATACTAGATTCCCCTGATTCTTCATGATGATTTTGTATTTTTAATTCTTTTTTAAATCTTACTACTCTTCTTGCTACTAAGAAACTGCCTCATCAGAACTAAGAAGTTGGACAAGTGACTTATAATACTGATCAGCATATGCAGCCTGAGTTATCCGATGCCTGGAGCCATTATCCTTCCCATCTCCACTTTCTGTTCTACACTTGTCCAATGTTGTGTCCAATCTGGAAGCAGGGAAGGGTAAAGACGTTGCCAGGTCATGTGTTTGAAGTGTTTGTGCAAGATCCCAATTTTTTAGCCTTTGGGGAACAGCATCAGTCAAAGAGGTTGTAACCCAGAGCCTGCTCATGAAACATGAGAAAAGTTTGTCCCTTGATGGAGAGTGCTGTGAGGATGATAGTGATGGCTCTCGCATGGCACTGTATTTTTGGAAAGGATGGGCTCTTCCCAGGGAGCCTGGGTATGCTGGTGGTTCCCTCTCCTGATTCCCAGCCAGATGCTTCTCCCGAGTACCAACAGCACTGGCAGAGCTCAGGCTGGGAGAGCACAGGATGTGCCTTTGGAAAGGTTCATCTGCCCCCTCATGTGCCCTTTTGGGCCTCGGGCGAGCCAGGTTTCAGGAAGGGCAGAGAGGAGAAGGTCAGAAGATGAAAGGATCTTTAGAATAAAACCCCTTTGCTGAGCTACAAGTCAGAATGACTTTGTCACTCAATTAGACTGGGCTTTCAAAGCTCAGAATGAAGTGTCGGATGTGGCAATGCAGCCCTTGTCAGTGCAGTGTGTGGGAGGCAGCCCGGCAAAGGGAAGGGAGGGAAAGAGGGTTGGCCTAGCAGCTGGCACAGCAGCTGGGCCCTGCCAGCTCACATCTGAGTTGCTTCATGCCTATCAGTGACCAGCTTCTTCTCTGGCTGTGACACTTGGCACTCTGCTAAGTCTGCTCTTCTTAGAACTCCTTCCCTGGCATGAGGCTCAGCAGCAGACATGTGCCCTGAGGAAGCAAGGAGCCCAGGATCAGCACAAAGGTTTTGGGCAAAGGATTTTAAGCCTGCTCATGTTAAGATATTAACAAACAAGAGTTATTGGTGTCTAAACTACTAATAGTGGCAAACTAGCAAACTAGCTTTAAATTATATTATTAAATCCCTATTAACTACTCTGACCTTACTGAATGCCTTGGCTTGAAGGCTGATGTATTTCATGCGCTGTCCTGCCCAAATCAGTGAGCACTGGGTGAGCAGTCATTGGGACTTGTGAGACTCAGCCTTGAGAGGAAATAACTCCCATAGGAAATTCAAAGGCCATTCTAACTCTACTAAAAGAATGTAAAGAGGTGCGAGAGTCTTCCTCAGAGGCCTTTCTAAACCAAACTGCCCAATCCTCCTGGCTGAAACATCAAATATCATCTGTGTATGTAACTAAGTTGTCTGTATAATTTGTGCTTTTCAGTGCTGTATGAACATTGCAATGGTGGTTGAGATTTTCCAAACTCATAGGAATTAAGACATCTGTAATAGAGCTGGTCCTTAAATCCCTGAGTCTCTGTGAAAAGGTAGTCACAAAAGTTGTTGTGACTACCTCAGTGAGAATGCCCTGGGGAAGGACTTCATTTTCCTAATTGGAAACTCAGAGGTTTCACAGGCAGGGCTCCTGTTTGTAACATTTTGCTGAATCCTAGTGTCATCAGTCTCAGGATGACTCTATAAACTGCTCCTTATCACAGCCAGCTCCAAAAACCTGTTCTGTGAAGCCTGGAATGGTTGGATTTTGCAGAGGTGATTCAGGTGATTTCTTCTGCGCCACGTATCTTCAGCCCCACAGCACTGCTGCTGTGCACCATCTTACAGATTTCTCTTCTAGGAGTGGAGTGCTAGCTGCATTTCCATCTCTGTGTGCCACAAGAGAACGGGAGTGTGGTTGAGCATCTGTCCCTGTGCTTCTCAGTTCAAGGAAAGAGCATTGCTCTTACCTCTCTGTGACCTGGATGACTCAGTGAATCCACACCATACAGCCTCTCAGCCCCAAACAGTCACATTGCATACGTACCAGTTTGAACCCAGACTCAGGTACCAGACACTTCTCTTGACTGGGAAATTAAACAGCCTAGGGCTCGGAAGTTCTCCACCATTCAGACAGCCTTTCTTACTTAGCAAGCACCAGGACCACTCCACGACATGTATAATAAAGACAGGATAGTTTAAGTGTTCTGGAAAGGATGCTCAAACCAACTGTTTTTGGTCAGATAGTTCTCTGATACCACCCTTCTCATCTTTAGTACCCTCAATATAACTGTAAGTGCTGTAGCATGACAGAGAGAATTGCACCCACTATATCTTCCTGAAAGCTGAGCACCAGGTAAGCTGCTGGAAATCCTAAGTTTCAGCAACTCACTAGTTGTCTCTCGTTAGGTTTTTCTACAGATCAGTTGTCATCAGAACACTTCTATCAGCCCAACATCCATCAGAAAGTGAGAACCTATTTTGTTAGAAGGGAAAAAGAGCATCAGTTGCTTTCAGGAAGGGGGAACTGGTGCCAATTTATGGTTTACTTTCAAAGGACCTGACAAGCATTTTACTGAAACTTATGGAGCAGCTGGCATTGATTATATTGAGTTCAGCTCCAACATGAAACTCTGAGAGTTCTTTGCAGCATCTAATGATGGCTTCCTACATAACCGCCTTGGAAACTCGATCTGCTTTCCTTCCAGCCTCATTCCAGTCCAGGTTGGCTTGTGTTTCTTTGTTCACTAAAGCTCTTGTTGGTTAAATTTCCTGGGACAAACATGTAACTAGTGTTTAAATCCCCAGACAAAAGAAAGCACAGATGCCTTTTCTGCTTTGAAATATCCAAGGTCTTTCTCTGCATAGCAAGAATCCATGCCCTGAATGGACTCGGGAGAGACAGAAAGGGACTTGCTGCCTGTGGGGCTTGGTTAATATGCCTGTGACTGGCTGGCTTTGTGCCTTCTCTTTAGCTCCTTGTGAATGAGAATAGCCTGCTGGCAGGTAGCCTATGGGCTAGCTATGGGTAGTTGTGAAAGGATGAGCTGGGCAGCAGGAACAGGAATGAAAGTAGGGAGTAGCACATGAGAAGAGGGGAAAACCCATTCTAATTGATGAGCACTTTACCACTGAGACTACATCTGCATAGCCTTCTCTCTTGCTGTCTGCAGCAGAACTCTACAGCACCCACCACCCATCTAAATGATTCTCTCCTTCTTGAAAGTTGCTCAGAGGGATGTTTGGGAGCCAGCCTTGCCCTGATAATTATTTTCTCAGCTCCCTCAGTACCCCAGGGCTGAACCACAGGAACTGTATCCGAAGGCAAAGATGCCATGTGACAGTGGCACTGGCAGGACCCCAGTCCTTCATATGTGTAGTTTCTAGTTTTCAAAGTTCTGAATTGTTTCATTTGCATTAAACTGTATGAAGACTTTTCTTCTCTTTCTGCCCAGCTAGACTTGGGTTTCTCAGGTACAAGACATTTTAGGAGATGAAATTTGTTGCAGTGTCAAAGGTAAATGTTATAAATCAGATATAGTGCCCTCAAAGGGAACATACTCTACTTCAGCATAGCCAGCCTGTTTCCAGCTTCTGGAATTTACTTCATAAGCTCAGTCACTACTGCTAATTCTTTTTATTTCTTTGTGTATATTTAATGTGAAGAAGGTCTAGGGACTTAGTCAAACACTCAGACTGGTTTGTAAAATAGGTACTCATTTTTTCCAGGTGGCTTCTAAAACCATATTTAGAAACTTTTCTGAAGCCATTAAGTATGCGGAGTATGTTCAGCAGCTGACAAATGTACTGAGATTTGGAAATAATAAGGATAGAAGAAATCATCCACCAAAATGACATAGGTCATGTCATGGCAGCATGGAGAAATACCCAGTGGTGTTAAGCATGAAGTCTAGCATGGGTTCAGGCTGACTTTAAAAAAAAAGGAAAAAAAGGAGAAAACAGAAAAATAAACCCACCAAAAATTAAAGAATGAAAAGAATGAAACCAGAGGAAATAGGAACTGGATACCATCAAGCACCTCATGTGCACTTCGAGGGGAAACAAAGTGAGCTGTGCCTGTGTTGGGCTGTCAGAACCAGGGGCAGTGGGAAACAATGGGCTAAGCCTGTTGTTGGTGTTGATTTATCTGATTCATGGAAAATCAGTGCAGCCCTTGCAGCATGTGTGGGAACTGTTGAGGTAGTACATTTGCCTCAGCAAAATCAAAGCAGTCTTGATCCCTTGGTAGCTCACAAGAGGCTTGTTCTGCTCTGCTTGGGGCACAGAGCGCTGCAAAGGGTTTCTGTGGCAGGCACTCTGTGCTCTGCTTCCAGCTCCCATGTCTGTGGGAAAAGGCTGTGTGAAGAGATTGGGAAAGAGTCATTGGAAAGTCTTTGGTCCTTCTTGTCTATTGCTGTCATGTTTTTTAGAGTGAGGGAAGGTCCCAGGCATTTCATTTACAAGAACTATTTCAGTGAGGATTTTCTGCGCTAATTGCCATGCTGTTTGCTGCCAGAGAGATGCAGGCTTTAGTACTGCATGCACTTTAAAACTGGCAGAGGGTGACAGGGTTTATGATTTAATCTCTAGCAAGTGTCTCTTTCTTTGGGGGTAGGTGAAATGTTACTATCATCTGTTCAAAGGTGGAGTGACAGTTTTTTACTAGAACCCAACCAACTGCATCTCAGAAAAATGCTGATACAATCACACATGAGAACTGGATGAGATGAGACACTTTTCTCCCTGTTTCTGTGGCACACAGTGGAAGAGGCTGATAATAGACGAACAGTAACAAGATGCCCTACTGTGACATCCCACCAATGCCAATTGTTTATGCCAAGTTTGATGAGCCACCAACGCGCTGAAGAGGCAGAGTCGTGTTTAGCACAATAAGATGCATGGATTTGAATATGTTGCAGTGTTAATTCCTGATACTGTTGTTGCTGATGAGACTTTATCTAGAGTTTCAGAGAGGCAGAAAAACTCACTCTTAATAAAGAGAAGAGTTAGAAAGCAGTTGTTTCTGCATGAGCTGATCCCATCAGTCTCCACATGCCCCAGCTGTGCAGAACCAGGATGCTGGGTTAGCCTTACCTCGGCGTTACAAATGACACTCAAATCTCATTTTTCCCCAGTAGCTTTATCGATAACTGCTTCCAGAGAGAGTCTTCAAGCTGTTTTACCTTAATTCATGGTTTGCCTTGCCTTCCTCAGCCTCTCTTTCCTGTGTGGTCTGAAAGCCTCCTTGTTCTCTGTGGAGCCCCAGCCTTGCCCAGTCACTGTGGTGTCCCTTTGCCCTCCCTGTACCCCAGCACCTCTCTGCCTGGTCCTTGTCATAGGGGGCCCTGTAGGGTCAGTTCTGGGGTCAGGGGCTTTGTTGTAGCACAGCTTCATACTTGGGCACTGCTTGCTTCTTGCATGGATTGGTTGTACCCACACAGAGTCACAGCACAGGGATCACAGCTGTCTGCAGATGATTCACAAGAATATGATCACGGTGTTTTTCTACTGTTGTGTGGGAACTCATTACAAAGCTCCAAATGTTTTTCTATTTGGTAATTTAAGAGTACATGTTTCTTTCACTATGCTGAAAAACCCTCTGACATTTGTGAAGTAGGTAAACCTAATGCTCTCAAGCTAAAACCTGGTTACTGAGACCTCAGCCATGTGCATTCCTCAGAGAAGAGAATCAGAGATCTACCTAAATGGGAGCAGCTTTCCTGGCTCTGTTTAAAGTGTTTGTATAGATCCACAACAAAGTTGAAGAGGGGTGCTTGGGGATGAAAGCACCAAGTGCACTGGTGCCTGTGACACCTGTCTGTATGGCAGCACATCACCCTTATTGTCTGCATTACACACCTGCCAGAAAGGGCTCACCTGCCCTTTCTGAGTCCACGCACAGATGTCTGTATGCTGGTGACCACCTGGCTTGTCTTTGGGTCACTCTGGAGTAAAATGGGTCGATATCTGCTTCAGAACTTCTCGCTGAGGTTTTTAACGCTTTCCAGTTCTTTGTACGCTCTTTTCCCATTTCCCTGTATTTCCCTCCATATCAGGGTTACTCATCACCTTCCACTTCCTTCTGTCAGTGCTCCATATGCTCTCTTGCTTCACAAGAAAAGGCTCAGTATAGTCTCCATGCGTTCCCCTCCCAAAACTCTGTCTTTGGTTAGTAAAAAATGACAGACCTAGTTGAAGCTGACAAGTCAGAAAGCCATGTGGCAGGGCCCTGGTGTCCCTTAACAGTTGCAAAAACATCCGTACAGCTCTGTATTTCTCCAGCAGATCAGGGGCCCTTCACTGTGTGCCTTGGAAGAACAGATTGACAAATACCTGAGCTGCAAAACGACTGCCCCTGAAAGGAGTCTGGTTACAGTGTTAGAGGAGAGGGAAAATCAGAGTCATTAAATAGGAAAGGATCAACTCATCACATGCCCTGGACTTTTTAAGCAAACACAGCAGGAGAATAGAGTAACTGTGGCTTCCCTTCCCCCACACAAATAACTGGAGTCCTTCCTTCAGCGAGTGCTGCACAGCGCACGGCTACGTGACTCATTTTACAAGGCTTCCTGGCTTTTACTGTGACAAAATTCAGTGCCTGTAAAACTTGAATTTTTGTTATCACCTTCAGGAAACAGCACTCCTCTTCTTTTTCCTATCAGTGTCTTCAGACTTTTCTGCTCAAGAACTTTCTTTCCTACGACATGTTCTAGGATCTAAGGGGCGGTCAAACAATCTTCAGATTGGCCATTCTGTGCAGACCATGAGCTTTGACAGTGCAGATGCAACGAATGCATTTTACTATATTAACTTTTTGTGCCCTGAACACTGTTAGCAAAGAGAGCTTGTTCTAATGCTGTTCTACATGCTTCTACAAACCAGTGCTGTCCTCAACAAACTCTCTTTCCTTAGGCTTTCTCAAGGGGGTGTGGAGCCCTCTACCCCTGCTTCTGTTTGGTCCTCATCTGACCAATAGTTCTGTCCTTCAGCTCTGACGAGGCTTTATCTTTCCCTGAACTGCAGGAGACCTTGTTTTAGTGTTTATAGAGCCACCCCTGCCCCACTTCATACTCTGGGCAACTGGGATTTATTCACCACAGCTCAAGTCCATGCTCTTCGTCACACTTGGTCTGAGACTGCTTAGGGAAGAGCAGCTCTGTCTGCCCTGCCCATGCAGCTACTGTGTAGCTGGCACTTTCTGATGACCTACCTGTCCCTCCTACTCTCGAGACATAAGAAACAGTTTCAAATAAATCTGTGGAAATTTTTTTCAGTTTGGTTCTGTGGCAAGCTAACAGTAGTGTAGGGAAACTGTATTATCCCAAAGGAGAAAGCCACTTTCATCTTCCAGTACACACTTCGTTGTGGAAAAGTACACTGAAGAGGATAAAAAAAAGGTTATTTTTTGCCCAGGTCATTCTGGGTTCAATTTGCATCATAGCCTATGAGCTCTTCTGTTCTGGCATAACTGAGGGGGGAGGGAGCTGCAACATGGCTTGGGAAGAAACAGCAAGAAGGGCAGGAACTTTTTAGTCCACATATATTATATGAGTACCTCCTAAATTCTCTATTTTGATGGCCTCTTAACGTGTCTGATCACTCTGCCTGACAGCAAAAAGTGGCAGAAAATTGCTTTAGGAGCTTTTGAACAATCAAGAGTTGCTGAGGGTGTTACTGAACTGTAGCTTTCAATCATTAGTCCCCAGGAACATGAAGATCATTAGCTTTGGAGATTTCTCTGTAGTATCACTGCAGAAGATTTATTTTGTCAAACACCAGAAGTACATGCAGATGAAGAAAACATAGTTCTTGCTGTCAGGAGCAACCAGTGAGCTAAAGTCAAGCTAGCCAGGTATGGGACAGATGTGCTACTATAACAGCAGTGTTGATACTGGCCTTGCTTTAACTTTAATAAGAGGGATCCTTCTCTTAAAAAGTTAAAAAGTTAAAAACCTCAGGGAAACCCGAAGAGCTGAGGATCATGTCCAGCGCTGCTGTCTGCTCAAGTGCAACAGAATAATTAGTTCTTGCTTCTGCCTGGCATTTCAGAGGAAAACTCTCTGGAAATGGAAGAGCGAAGACTGTATATATACACACACATATATATATAAGGCAGAGCAGAGAAGCCCCTAGCAAGGAAACAAGGCTTTTACCCCAGAAGTTCCTGCCCTATGGTGTGTGACGCAGGAGCCCATGAAGAAGCTGCCCAGCATCAGCACCGTCAGTGCTGCTGCTCCCTGCAGCAGGGCCCTCCACCTCAGGCCCAGTCCCTGGGTCTCCGTCCGTGTGGCAGACTCAGTGCCAGGGAGAGGGTGGTTGTGGTGAGGTGTTTATGTGCTAGAGTGGCTGTAATTTTGCTTTCTTCTCCTTTTTAAAAAACCCCCATACTGCTAACTTCAGCATGAGCACCAGAAGCATCTACCAGCTTTTTCTCCCCTCTCCCTCCCCTGCCTCCCTTATTTCACTGTTTTGCCTTCAGAGTCTGTATCTCCCCGTTAACAAAGGAATAAAAATTCACCACCGCAGCTGTCTCACTGCTGCTCTGCTGCTCCATGCTTAATATTCAGGCTGGAAAGCTGGTGATCTTAACTTAGAAACAGGAAAAGAATGACTTACACTGCAGATTTGGTAAAGCTTCCGTCTGCCTGTGCTCTTCTGTTCACGTGCATGAAAACTGTCTCAGATTTCACAGTGGTAATTTCTGCTCCTAATATCAAATCCTGAAGGGCTCAGCTGCTGAAGTTGTTGCCAAGTCATTAAACACCCATGGGAGATTTGGCTGAGATTTGGTCCAGTGGGTGGAAGGGAGAGAGGGGAGAGTGATTATGAAAGTAAATAGGACCGTGAGTGTGAGAAGTGAGGGAATTTTAATTTGCTTCTCATCAGATCATGCTTACCTTGCCTATAGAGGCTGTCTCTGGCACTGTCTTGTTTTACTGAGGTTTTTGGTACCCAAATGGCATTAAAACTGGGAACATTGGGCAAAAAATTTGCATCAAATTCTCACCATCACACCTTGGTTCAGCCACATAAATACCATCACACTTATGTGGTGTTTTCTCTGCAGCAGATACGTGTCCCAAACTGTATCAGTGGGCAGGAAGATGGTGTTGCAGCTGTGCCCACCATGGGGTCTGGATTGGATTCCTAGGTCAGCCACAACTTACCTTCAAACGGGGATTGCATTCTTCCATGTCACAGGGCATTGAACATAAGTTTCTGTAATGAATTTTTTTTTTTTGCTAATGTAATGATTTTTGCCTGAAAGCTGCAAGGAGGAGAAGTATTTAAGAATGTAGCACATTGCTGTATGTGCAAGGAGTACCTTAGATTGAGTAGAGGAGCTCAGGGTAGGATGTTGTGCTGGCATGAGGGTGTGGGGACTGCTGTGTTTGTTCTGCAGGGAAAAAGGAATGCCTAAGACACAACACAGGACACAGGTATTCCACTCTGGTGTCACTTGGTCTGGAGCAAATGAAGCCAGGGCAGTGGGGGTTGTGTCTTTTTAAATAACGCAGAAATCTAGGGGAAGAGTGATCAGTGAAGACCAACATTAGTCTCTCCCACTGGTGCCCTGCAGTTTTTAATTAATCAGATCCAATTATTCAGCCTATATCCATTTGAATAGTGAGATAACACTGGAAGGAATTCACTTTCAATGGGATTTATGGCCCCCTTCTCTTAAGTCATTTCAGATAAGAGATTAAAAATGTTATGAAGCCTGCACAGGTCGGTGTGATCCAAGCAGTTAATGCTGTGATGTATTTATTCAGGGAACAAATTGGAAATCAGGAGAGCAAACAGTCTTTTAATTTGTGGGAAAACAATAATTTATAATTATTTTTTCTTTAAGTCAGAGAACAAACACAGCTGTTGTTTGAGGCTTCTAATCTGATTACTGAAGTGCTGGTCTTTCAGTGCAGAGTGAGCCAAGGGGACAGGCACTGCCCTCGAGAGCAACTCTCTTTTGCTAAAGTGACTTAGGTGACTGGACTTGCTTCCAGGATGTGATTAGACCCATGTGTTTCAGTTTGTTTCAAACTTGTTATTTTCCACCTTCTATTTAATGTATTCCCCGCATGGTTCACACCCCCAAGATGAACTGGGAACCAATCAGCCGTGGGTTTGTGCTGCTGGAGGACTATTTCTGACGTGCTTGGAAACTTCCCGAAGTCTTTTCTCACCTTGCTTCCACCTCCTGCCTCCTCTGTCAACTGCCAGAACATCAGGTTTGCTAGTGGGAGCAAAGAAGTTGAGGTGATGTCCCGTCTTACATAGCTGGTAGCAGTGGCTGGTTGCTCCAGGCAAGTTCAGGATGCTGTCATGTGAAGGGCTGTAAGAACCAGCCCTGCTCATGGGGAACCTTACACTGTTCAGAGACAAGGGACTCTAGGAGGGAGCAAACACTGATGTCCCACCTTGCCCCAAATCTCCTCTTCCATCCTGTGCTCCTTGCAAGAATGAGTGAAGGAACACCTGCACAGGAACTGGAGCACTGGGGCAGCACTTTCTGGTTCTCAGAAACACAAGAGTTACTAAAGAATCATTTAAAAACTGTAGCTGCCTTTCTGCAATGGGGTGGTAATAAATTCCCTTTTATTCTCCTAATGGAAACATTAGTGGCTGATTAGTTCAGATGAATTTCAGTGTGTCATCTGTTAATGTAGTTATATCCCATGGCAGCTGTCAGTTTGGAGAGGATGGAAATAACCTGGCTTCCATTCCTCTGCCTAGGGAAGTTCACTGGGATTCACATATTTGCTACTATCCCTCCCTCTGTAGAAGACAAAGTGGAACAAATGTCCTTGAGTGCTGGTGATACTTGCAAGGAACTGAGGTGATGAGCAGAAAACAGCATGATGAAAAGAGACTATAGGGGATGAATAACAGCATATGTCCTATTTTGCTGCAGGGGCCTTCTGTTTATAGCAAACTCTAGGGTTTGGATGTAGTACTGTTCTGCCTATGCAACTGGTTTTTTTTTTTTTCCTCTGTGCTTAGTCTTCACCAGCAGTGATCTCTCAGGTTTCAGAGTCTCTCTGTAATTAGAAAGAACAGCTTAAATCCTGACTTCAAACGAGGAGCCACCAATCTGCTGTGTAAACAGAGAGCTTGAGTGAACTCCCAGGAGGGTTTTTAAAGTATGTTCTCCTAAACCCCTGGAGGCAGGAGCCAGATCATGGAGGGGATGAAGCCCCTCATTGCTACCAAGCAATCACACACTGGGGACATTAGGGAGCATGAGGAAGAAGCTGCCCAGTGCAGCTGCACAGCATGCAGGTGCTCAGTTTAAGAGCATGGCTGTACCTTCTTTAGTGCCTCCCGAGGCTGCACGACGTTCCTTTGCATCAGAAGGGAGCTCAAATGATTTTCTGCATGGGTAGTTGAATTGCATAGCTCATGGCATGGCCTGTGTTAGCTGCAGGGAAAGAGGAGGCTTGGAAAGTAATGTAATACCTGATTCAGCAGCAACTCTGCAAGGGCAAAGTTCCCTCTTTATCATTTTTTTGAGTAAATTCCAGCTGGCAAGTGACACCTCAAGTGTTTCAGATATACAGTTCTTCACACTGAGCTGGCACCAGGCTCCCTCCAGCTGGGCTTGCCTTTCTGTAGAGCCACGGTCCAAGTGGGTGTCTGGATCCTGAAACAGCTTCAGCTTCCCAGCACAGACTGCAGGGGCTTTCCCCCAGCTGCTGCAACAGCGGCAACACTGTGACTGCCTTTGTATGGATGTTGAGAACATACTGAAAAGGTAGGTTGAGGTGTGAAAATCTACCAAGCCTTTTGAAGAGGATAAAGGAAATCTGTGGAGGAAATCTATTGTCCCACACTACCTGTCTTATCTGTGCTAATTGTTGTTAAGGGGATTTTAATGTTGCTATAAACAGGAATCTCTGGAATTCCCTGGTAAGCTCATATAGATGACTTGCTCTGTAAATTACCTGTATAGCAAGTACAGCTAAGGTAGTGTTTGCTTTACAAGAGCTCATGGGGACTTCAGCAGGCCAAGAATGAATGTGATCAATTCCTGCTGGAGCTCATGAGAACAGGATGGGGTGTTTCTTTGATGTAGAGGGGAAAGCACATTTTTGGCTGCTGTATGGGCTGGGAAGCATTCTCTTTTTGCTTGTCAGGGCCAGCACGGTAAGAAGGTGCCTAGATATTTGCCCTCTCTGTCTTCCCCCCAGCTCTCCATCTTGTTGTTGTATTGTGTGGCTAGGAAATTCTACCAAACTTTTCCCCGTGTGTCAGTCCTCCAAAGAGCAAGCAAAAGACTCTCACAACATCGCATCCTCTGTGGGATTAATGGCAACAAAGAGGCAGTCAACAGCACAGTGAGACAAGTCTCCCGCTTCCCTGAAGCCTCCCACTCCTGGTTAGGACATGTAGGCCTAGATCATCTTGTTATCTTGGTGTAAGTCCTGACAACTCTTGTGCAACCTTTCGGGCATCTGGCAAAAAGGCATGTGCACTGCAGGAGCTAGTTCTGGAAGGGCTTTGTAGGAGCCAGTCCTGTTGTATGGGCTGGATGAAATCTGAAACCCCGGAAAGCTTGTGACGCAGGCGGCCCCGGGCTGTGAGACAGCTCTCACAGACCTTGCTGTGACACTCCTGGGATCTGCCTGAACGCTGGCGTGGCCACCACTGAAACCAGAAGGAGCGAAGTGGAAAGTCAGGCACAGCCTTGTTTGAACTACACATTTCCAGGCATTCTGGAAAGGAATTCTCATACCTGTACCATTGAATGGCAGTATACCGTATATAGACTGTGCATACACAGATGGAAATGAAATGCAGTATTCTAGGGGAGAAAGCACCAAAAGGTGCCTGATATTCAGTCATTTCTGTGGGTGGAAATGCACAAGTGACACCAGAGTAGAGAGTTACAACTGTTTTCTTGGAGAAAAATACTCCTAAAACTGCAAAGATTAGCAATAGGAGCAAGTAGTAATGTGAGATTTGACCTGGAACGAAGAAGGTGGTTATCCTCAAGAAGACTTATGCCAAACAAAAAGCTAAATCCTTAGCTGGTGCAAATCAGCGTACTTCATTTAGGTCAGCTGACCCATGGTGATTTAGTGGAAGAGGGACTTGAGAAGCTGTTATGCTAAAAGAGGTGGGAGTGTGATAGTAAACAGAAAATTGGATAACGTGTGACCACAACGTGTTAAGGTAGGGGGAAAAAAGTACCGAATGAGATTCTTACCTGTGTAAGGAAAGGCATCAAATCACAGCTGGGGGAGGCACAGGTTCCTCTCAATATCTGATGAGATCCCAAACAAAATATACTGCTTTCAGTTCTGGGCTGCATCACAGTAGTAAGGTATAGACAAATCCACAAGGATACAGGGAGTGGAACCGAGATGTATTACTGTAGGACTGAGAAGGCTGATTGGTGAGGAAAATATAAAAAAAAAGACAACACAGATAACAAGGAGCCTAAAAAAATGAGATTACATATGTCCATGTGTTTGCCAGGTATGAGTTCCACAAGGGAAGAGAATAGTTTAAGTGGATATAACCAGGAATAATGTGATAAAATTATAAAACATAACTGACTCTAATATTACATCATTCCTCCCCAGGGTACCCCACTGACAAATCTCCTCTGGGAAAAAGAGAAGTGCTTTTACATGGCATACCCAGCTGGAGAAAACATCCTTGGCCCTGATCTCTTCCATGGTAACGGGTCCAAGTAGCTGCTGCAGTAAGGGTTTGGGTTTTCCTGCTTTTTTTTACCTCTCTGTTATGACAAATATTGATAGCCTTGCCCAGCGCACTTCCCTTCTCCTTGTTCCACATGGATCCTCGATGTGCAAGTTTGGGCTGTGCTGGGAAGGCTTTTGCTTCAGCTGATCTCTCCCTCATTGTTGAGAAGCAGCGATACTGGGAAAGGGTAGGGGAATATGGGTAGGTGACTGCCATTAGCAGTCTGTTGGGAGAAAGTTGCCAGCAGTAGGGAAATAATGGTGTGTTGTGCATGTGATCCTTTGCCCTTTTGGCTGATGAAGGAGCCTCAATCAGTCCTGCCTCTCTGGGTAGGGACTGGAAGTGCACACTGGGCCCTCTGTTAATAGCTGGGAAGAAATTCAAGCAGTCAGCACCACCTCCAACACAGGCAGCCCCTCAGTCAGTGGAATAAGGCGTGAGTTTCTCGACTGTAATGAGCTTGTTTTTCCAGGAGGTTGCTGTAATAAGCTGTAATGAACAAAGAGCTGCAGGATACAGAGTGAGTGGGTGATAGGATGGCAGATGGAATTCCATGTGGATATACGTAGAAGTAATGTGGGGAAAAACAATGATAAGTGGATGTGTTCGTACATTAGCTATTACCACCCAGAAGGGAGTTCTGGAGCCATCCTGGGGAGGAAAACTGTGCAGCATCAGTCAAACTGGAGGTGGGGGGAGGGAACGGCTGGGAAAGGAACTGGCAGCAAAACAGAAAACATCATTATACTGCTGTATAAATCCATGGTGCATATGTGTCTTGAATGCTGCCTGCAGTCAGTCCTCTAGAGAGGACGTAGTGGAATGAGAAAAAGTGTGGCTGTGCTGGCACGAGTCCTCAGGGGTGACACGGTGCTCTGGCTGGGAGTGGGAGGCAGGGACAGAGCTGGGAGCAGCCACAGGGTGAAATTTTGAAGAGCTGTGAGTCAGGAGGCACAAACATTGAGGCAATGGGTATGAAATGACTCCCTTATGAAGGGACAGAGACCAGGCTCTTCAGCTTGAGAAAGTGGCAGCTGAAAGGGCTATGCTAGAGATCAGTCAGGTCGTGGTGTGCACGGACATGTGAGTGAGGAATGAGCGTTGGTTATTTATCACAGCATGGGAGCTGGGGACAAGAAACAAAATGATCAGGAAAAGGTTTTAAAGGAAAACAAAAAGAACTGCTTTTTCATCAATGCATGGCCAAACCTGGAGCTTGTTACCACAGGACACGAGTCAGTGACATGATTATAAGTGAGTTCAAAGATTTTGGAAAAGTTATGAAAGTAGTTTAAACAGGAATACTAAACTCGGATGCTGATGCAACCTCCAGCTCAAGGAGTTTCTTTGCTCTAGGTTGCAAGAAATTGGGAGAATCTCCATCCTGCTCCTCTCTCATGTTTTGCTCTAAGCCTCCACATTGGTTACTGCCAGACAGAATGCAGAAGAAGATGGACTTTAAGTCCAAGGCAGATATGGCAGAGGCTGTGTTATGGATCTAGATCAGTGCAGACTCCACGTCCTCCAGGAAGCAAAGCCACACTTAGCAATTAACGTACTTGTTCTTGTGACTGACGCTCTTTCATTACGGGCCTACTCCAGGGAAGGGTTAGCTGTTCAGGAGCATGTGAGATTAATTCCTAACAAAGAATTGTCCAACCATTTCCTTTAGGGAAACAGCCACTGGAAGGTAGACCTTTGTTCTGCATCACTGACTGCTTAAGGTCATCCCCAGAGATGGATTTAAAGCAAAACCTCTTGAACCCTCTTGAACTTTAAGGAAACTCATTCCTGGATCTTCCATCTGGCTCAAAAGTTCCACAAGGGGCTGAGATTCAAACACCTCTGAACTGAGGGGGAGTCTGGAGCCAGATCCACAGCTGTAGCTCGAGGCCATCCTGAGCTTTTCATGTCAGCTGTCTTTGAGAGTACAGGCTCTGTTCTGCACAGTGCAGATGGGCCACAGGCCATGCAGCAGATAGAGTGAGAGGAATTCCTCTCACACACCACTCAGACAAAAAATTTACCTTCAGGTAAACTACTTCAAGAGGGCTTCATTACATTGGACAGCTGTTTACTCTGCTGAAAAGTGTGAAGAGTCCTTCTTTTCTGCTTTTCCAGGACTTTCATCTCCCCTCTCTTTCAGGAAGAGTGGGTGTAATAAGATTTAAAGCTCTGCCACGTAATTGTCATGAAGTTTATATCCCATGATTCCTGTTCGTGAGCAGAAATAAATTAAGCACCTGGATAAGCCCTCTTTCTCTCCCCTCTCCTGAGCACCCAATGTGATGAGAAAACTGCTGAGAAACAACCACAATTAATGATGGGGTCACATTTAGTTCAGCACCATCGGCTGATTAATTGGCTGATTCCATTACAGTTCCCCTTATCTGTGTGCCAACACAGTTTCTAACAAGCTGCTTGCTGGGTAATTAATACTGTCCAAGGTTTAGATCCTGAAGCTGGGACTGCTTTAAGGGACTGTGCCATTACTAGCCCTCTGCTAGCAGGGCTGCTTCACTCAGAGCTTCTCTTTGCAGAGCCCAACTGTGGGTCCAAGTGGCAGAGGGGACATGGGGAAACATTGCTTTTCCCTGGAGAAAAGCCAGCCCTTGGTTTTGTGAAAAGAATCCAGACGCTGTATTCAGTTTCCTCCTTGTGCTCGATGCTGGTTGACAGATCATCAGCTTTGAGAAGTTGATTGACCTGCAAATGCAGGTAATTTTAATGAACAAATCCATAACAGGATATAATCTCTGTTAAAAAATGGAAATAATAAGTTTAGAAAGTAACCAAGCAATGACCTGATTGATAGAAAGAAAGAAAAAACAATAGGAAAATGAAGACTGGAAAATGAAGATGGAGCTGACAGTGGCTTGGTGGGAAGGTCCATGCATGAGGTCTGTGCACAGAGGAGAGCAGACAGACACTATCAGAGCCAGCAAACAAGCAGCTGTCAAGGGAGGTCTGTCACCTCTGTCACTGTTGTGCCTTCTGCCATGGGCCACCCAGGTATGAGGGTGGGTATGAGACATAACCTTGTTTTTATGGGTGAATGGACTAGACAGAAGTGCAGATCTCATGTCCTCTGATATAAAAAAAGTCCTTCCAGGTCTCTCAGGTAAGCTCTAAGTGGAAGGAGCATTCTCCAGTCTGTGATGTGCCAGAGAGTGTGCCAGAGAGCCAACAGGAGATATGCACAAGGTGATTAAGGCAAGAAAATTAAAACATGGTGGAGGTGAATGATCAGAAACATTCATTGGTGTAGCCTCAATCTTCTGATTTCTCATGTAAATACTTCAAAACCTGAATACATGAAAATAGGTCACTTTGGAACAACATTCTTGGAAGCAGGGACATTGGAGATGGACATGGAGAAGGTATAATGCCAGGATTAGCAGAGATACAGGCAATTGGGCACTTTGAGCTGTAGATAAAAGGGGAGAGGTGCTTGTATTTTTACTACCTGTTCTCAATCTGCTCTTATTTATAGGGGATGATTGGTTACCTTCAGCTTTTCTCACTGGAATCTTTCCTGTATCAGCTGCCCTCAGTCCTTGCTTTCACTTGCATCAGTCAGATGTTAAAGTAGTCCAGCAGTTGTTAGCAAAGTCACTCAAATGTGTTTTACTTCTGGAAGTTGGAAAAGAAAGGAGATGGTCTCAGAGACAGCAAGATCTAAATCAAATAGGACTTCATGAGATTAATCTTGAGGTACTCCTCAGAGCCCAGTGCAGCTTGGCCACTGCAGGAACACCATGCTCCTCATGAGCTCAGGGATCTCTGTGTGAGTTCTCCCAGAATAATTGTGAAGGTCTGTTGTAATGTACATCCATGCACAAAAATCCTCATTATCAATCATTTCATAAATCCAGTTTGGATGTTGGTCTGCAAACTTGTCTGCACCTATCTATTCAGACAGATGAAACAATGCATGTGATAAAGGAGAGATACTGGTGATGAGAAGGGATTGCTTTAAAGAGTGGTGCCCCAGAGGAGATGGGGAAGGCTTTGTGGCACTGTGCTGAGGAGGGGAGATCAGCATGATACAGACAAAATTGCTGAAAGGACACAAAGGGAGTAGGGAACAGGAAGGGAAAGGCACTGAACGGGGCAGGCATGGGGTCAGCAGTTGAAGTCTTGAAGAGGAAGGACAGATGGAGGGGAGAGAGGGAAGATGTAAGTTGTAATCAAGCAGAAGAAAGCACCTGTGAGGTTTGGGTAAACTAGAAAGTGGGGAGAGATGAGATTACATGACTATAGTGAAAGGAAGAGGTGGGCATGCCAGTTCAGTTCATTCTGCTCGCAATCAGTAGCTGAGAAATCACTACTCTTTAATAGCATAAGCATAAGCAACCCTTGATTAAGAGAACAGTTATGAAGGAAAGAGGATGCCCTCAGACACTTGCAACCAAGAGAAGTAGTGCCTACTGATCTGTCTCCTTTCTTGCTGTGGGGCTGCTGGGAGTCAGGACAGCTGATCTGAGTTGGATGGTTTTTTTCTCTGTGATCACTGGTGTCGTAAAGGAAAGGTATTAGGAATTCAACAGAGTAGGTTATCATTTCTGGTCATTCATCGTTTTGTCTAACAAGTGGGAATGCTGGAACGCGATGCATGTTTGTCAAGTCTGCTTTTGGCCCGGAGAACTGGTCCACTCTTTTCCTGTACTGCTGCAGTTTAGCTAATGGGCTCTCATCATGCCTGCCCCTCTTGGGAACACGGAGCTTTGGATACCCACACCTCTGTGATGCTGCCCAACCCCTTAGCGTGGGGCTTCCAACCCTGCAGCTAGGAGGGGCAAGAAGAACTTTGCCAGGATGCCAGTACTTTAATTTTTGCTGACTAACACTGCCTGCATGCTGATTTTCACCAGCATTAGCACATTAGGGGGATGCTTGCATTTCTGACTGTACTGCTGTGCCTCAGTTATGGCTGCATTGTGATTATTCCTGTTTCATACAACTCTGGAGCTCAGAATTTGTCAGGGCTGAACACTTTTGAAGAAAATTATCTGAGGAAGACAAGAGGCACTCCAGTATGTCAAAGAACAGACTGGGACTATTGATGTATTTGGTGCCATGTTTTCAAACTGCTGCCTGCTGGGAACCACATCCATCTGTCTTTAGTTTTTTCTTCCTCCAGAAGTATGTACTAAGTGCCATCTGATTGACTTAGAACGAATGAAACAACCACTGCTGAAGGAAAAATCTAATGCAATTCAGGTCATCCTAACTTCAGTGGACAAGACACTTGAAGGCTTTGATACTATTACTGAGGATATTAGAACTGAAGCTTTAAATACAGCATTTAGAATAAACTTGCGAAGTTGTTTAGGCTGAGTGGGAAATAGGATTGATGCAGGAAAATCCTGAGAGTATCAGGACAGAGGTTGGAAGTTTGATGATGATGACGATTATTCTTCTTATAATCTTAGAGTATTCTTATTACCAGGCTGTCTTTACAAAGGTACCAATGGGAAATCATGTTGGTTTTCCTGTACAACTGCAGTTCCTGAAAAACTGCATTGCTCACAAGCATCTTGAACATCCAATGCAACCTGCCGAAATCTACAGTCCTGATGTTCTGCCAGAAGGGAATATATGCATATCATTTTTTTTTTTCTTCCTCCTCAGGAGCCCAGTGTTAGCCAATGCAATTTTCCTTGAGAGGCAAGAATTTCAAAGGGCCACGCCCACATATTTCTGATACTATCCATGGAAATTAGCATTTCTGACAGACCAGTGCAAATCTATTATTTGTATCTGTGAATGCATTGTGGCTTCTGTTTGGTTGTTAGGGGTTTTTTTGTTATTATTTTCTAGTGAACTTAGCTAACATGCAGTTTCTGTTGTTCTGCTTATGCTGTGGAAGGTCCAAATTCTGTGGTGTTGCTTGTGCATTCTAAATAATGTGTTCACATTTTAACCAGATATTGTACAGCCTTGTGAGAGTCAGAGAAGTCCCTGACTGTCTCAGATGGGATCATTTGCACTCTATGGAGTGCAGCACATGAGTCCTTTCAGCAGGAAGATGCATTAGACCCATTCTGCTTGCCCTTTTCCATAGGTTTGCTCTGTGCATCCCTTCTGAGACAGGCTAAGTATGCTGCTTATGGATGTGATTTTTTGCTACCAAAATAATAATGCTATCACTAGTCCTACTTAGATGTGCTGACACTAATAAGTCTCATATTGGTAACAACATATCTACCTCCAATAAAGAAGGTTTTGCCAAATAAGTGTATTTCTTAACAGTTCTCGCACAGAGAAGAGAAAGGGATGGAAAAAAGAAGAAATATGTTGCTTTAGGTACACTGGTTTAGTTAAAGTAGCACCATTTTTGTGTGTAGACAAGAGCTTAGGAAATGTACAGGTCTTAGTCTGGGGGACAGGACTTTAAAGCATTCATTGAAGTCTAGTGTCAGTTTTCAAGGCTGAAGAATATTATTTTATTTAGGCTTCCAGACCAGCCTTGCTCCAGGAATGCACTTAGGTTGTTTTTAAAGCAAACATGAAATCAATAGCCTGGTGTTCTGCTCTGCTATTTCTTGCCAGAGCTTAAGGACCACACATGGGTTTTCTCTCCTCTTCGTCACACTGCCAGGCGTGCTCCTGGATAACGGCAGGCAGTTCTCGTGGATGAATGCGGAGAGCTTCCAAATGACCAAACATGCACTGGACATCTGGGCAGTTTTTGCTGCGAAGTATTTTCCATAAGGCTTCCCTCCAGATATTGCCATGAAAGGACCAACTCACACCACCCTGTCACGGATTTTATCCAGCTTCTGACTTTAGTGGGAGTTTTATCTGAGTGAAGCCTGTCGGCTTACCTCACCATTTATAATGCCCCTGGTGGAACCGAGGGCTGTGATTTTCAGTTTGACCTGACAAACACCAGCCCAGAGAGCAATGGATCGCTGTGCCCTCCATCCCATCACTCCAGTGGTGGGCCTCAGCTCACACTTGCCTGGATGCTTTCTCGGTGCAGGGAAATAACTTGCCTCCATCCTGTGCGGGGAACAGAGGCTGCATCTGAAGTAGCATATTCTGAACCCTTGTCCATGTAGGACTGACTTGCAGATGGCTACCCACTCCTGACTCCAAGCAGCCACCATGAGGTAAATAACAACCTCTGTCCAGCTACTGACCTCTCGTGACACTGACCTCTCTTGAGAGTGGAGCACTCCTTCGGTTTTCCGCAGCTCCCTCGAGCCATGCTCGCTCCTCTCCTGCAGGGTTTGAAGCTGTACCGTATGGTACCAAGGCAGGTCCTCAGTTAGAAACGAAAACACACATTAGCAAAGAGGAGAGGAACAGGCTAAAATTGGAAGTGACCATTTCGTGTTTGATGTTATTCAGAGGAGCCTGTTCTTCATTTAGGACATTAATAGTTGTAACAGAAGCTGTAATATTTCAACAACAGTGGTGATTAGGAGCAAAGAAGCAGCTAATCTCCATCTAAAAAGAGCTAACTAGCCCGTCCTTTAGCCCCCACCGCACTGTCACATTTAAATACCATGAATATTCACTGCTTGGCACCCAGCTGGCATCTGAGCTGTTTTGACACAAAAACCTTCAAACTCAAAGAGTTTTTAATCAGTCTGCAAGAGAGAGAAGAAGAAAGTGAGAGAAAGAAATAGGAACAGAGAAAATGAATCAATGAGTTCAGCAGAGAGGGGGGTACCCGAATCCAGTTAACCCCTTCCTTTCTCTGCAGCCACAAATGCTGTCTCTCTGCAGCTCTGCAGCCCTCTGCTCGGCTGCAGAGGATAGAGAAGGGTCATCCCCATCCCCTCTGGGTAACCCCGTTCCTCCCGAGTGCTCCATCCAACCCTGGAGCCCCATATTCCCAGGTATCTCACCCTAGCTGAGTGCCCAGTCCCCCGGCTACCCCATTTCCTCCAGCTGCCCCATCCCACCCCGATGCTCCTTGCTCCAGACACCACATCCCCCTCACCTTCCCATACTTAAAACGCATCGCCTCCTGCTGCCTGGGCTTGTTTCCCGGTGCAGGGCTTATTTACTCTCACCCTTGGCTGTGTTTGAGGCTGGTTACCAGTGTGTTTCTGTTGCAGGCAGCACAGTTGCACTCACAGTATGGGATGTGCTTCAGAGCAGCCAGTCTTCTTCCCTGCAAAGAGTTTTCATCTCAGAAAGAGGTTTGGCATGTCAACAGCTGCCATCTTTGGTATCCTCATCAGAGTCTCAAAGTTGTCTACAGCCTACAGAAACCCTTTTTGAATCAGGTTTTGCAGCAGGATTAACTATGCAGCTGCAAACACTGAAAATCTTTGCCTCATCCTGCAAGAAACAACCCTACAATACTCTGAAGGCTCAGGTTTTACCTGCAGTGTGGATCTGGGCACTGACGGATCACCCAGCAGTCCCCATTTAACCTGGATCAGTCTTGTACACACAACTGCATTTCTGTCAAACTAGTCTGAGCACACAACATAGAGTTTATGTAACTTTATGCTGTTACGTCAGCTTTGGGCTACTTGTGGTAGACAGTTTAGACCTGATTTGGCAGGACAGTAGGGTGGCATAGGACCTGGTCTGCTCCAACACCTTGCCACGAAAAAACTGACTTGTCTAAATTTTCCAAATGTGTTTAACATAGTGGAGTGCTAGATCCGTGTTTCATGTCATATGTCTGTGGCATTTTCTATCTAATACTGGGAACCACAGAGTCAGATTTATTGTCTAATCAAACCGCAGCCCGAGTCTCGAAACTGTGGGCCAGACTGCAGACCTCAAGTCATGTGGGGAATCTGTACTTGCACCTCAGCTGGCTGCGTGTTCAGAGCATAGTGGGGAATTTTCTAACCTACTGTGTCTTCAGAGAGTCTGTTGTGGGTTTAAACTACACATAGGAAGTCTCATCTGCCTTCAGGGTCTTTAAAACTGAGATGCACCTGAAAAAGCCAGTGTCCTGATTCTCTTAAGGAAAACCTAAGGAAAAGTGAAGAATAGAAGCCTGGGACAAATTTAGGCAGATTATTATGGTCGCTGTAAAGGATGCTGGTATCCAGGAGGAGTGTAAATGAGGGGTGTTGTGCAGACCTTCATAGGCAGGCCTGTGCTGAGGGGAGGCGTTGCAGATGGGAACAAGGAGACAATTGATGGAAATGCAAGGCCAGTGAGGAAAATAAAGCAACTAGCACTGGAGGAGCAAAGTGGATTGCTGCATCCCATTGGCAGCGGAACAGAAGATTTCTTGGGAGAACAAAAAAGAGCAGGGTTAGTGAGGAGCCTGAAAGCCCTGCTATGTGGTGTGATGGAAAGGGCCACAGTGAAGAGACTGAGAGGGAGCAAGGTGGTGGCAATGCTGTGTCAGATCTGTGCTACTCTGATCTGTCTCGAGTGGAGGTGGGGCATTATGGGTATCAGGGAAGGACCACAAGGAGAAATTAATGTAATCAAGATGGGAGATGAGAGTTTGGGAGCAAGTTTTTCCTGTGTGGGTTCCCCAAATCTGAAGCTAGTGTAAGATTTATTAGGAGTTACTGAAGCTGTGGTGACTTTTACTGAATACAGTCAGCATCTCCTTTGGGAAGAGGAAGTAGAAAGATTTGGGTTCCACATTTCCTTAGTGCTCTCAAGATCCTCTGATGCTCTCCAGACTTAGAGATCTCACCCAGCACTTTAAAATTTACAAGCATGCACACAATAGCCAAATGTGCTTTGTAATCTCTTCCCAGGCAGCAGACAAAGTGGGTTTTGCATAGATTGGTACTTACTCTATTCAAGTTGATAATTATTTTGAATGGAATACTCCCCATGAAGCATGCTTGGAACAGCATCAAACCCTATGGGCTGTGGGAGGCACATCCATCAGCTGTACTCCAGGGTGTATTCTGGAAAAGCTCACAGCTGGATAGGAGGATCCATTTTCCTATACACTTAAATGAGAAAATAGCATGAGCCTTTCTTAAGTCTCTTCTTGCCAACATCTGGCCACTACTTACAATGAATTTGCTCCGTTGCTATGAACTATATCTGGGCATGCTTCCTTCGCCTGTGGAAAAATGTGGGAACCTAATCATCCAGCGCAAAAACAAGGTGTTCCAGCTAATAAGTGTCTCAAAGACCCTGAGGACATGGATTTGGAATGTTTTTGAGGAGGTGGATCAAAAGTGTTTTATTCGACATTCACCTACAGTTTTCTGTTGCCCCACTCCATCATATTTGCATACAGTCAACACGTTCTGCATTAGGTAAGGAACTTCCAGGCTGAGGAATAGGCAGCAGAGCAGAACTGGCAGCACTCACTCACCTGAGTCCACCCTCTCCCCAGCCTGTCCCAAGGGGAGCACAGTGCTGCTGTGGTCATACTTTGGGGGCAGGGGGGCTTGGATTAGACATAAGACAGAAGCTGTGGCCATCTGTGGTCATTAAAATTCCATGACACCTTTTGGTAGTGAAGCAGTTGGTGCTAAAACTATCCCACTTGGAATACAAGGCAGACAAGCCTGGTGCAGCCTGGCAAGAGAGTGGTGCCTCAGGAGGTTTGCCAGGTGTTTTTCTGCCTGCCATAGAGAATAGGGCAGACGCTCATGCTGACTGCCCAAAAGTCACTAATCCCAGAGCTGGGAGCAGAATTGCTGCATCCCTGTGACCAGAAAACAATCTGAAAAGGAAAGAGCAGAATATAGAGTGCGCAGCATGCTAATAACAGACCTCTGTGGTTTCTGTGACTGGATTTACACAGTGGTGATGGATGGTGGCACATAAATGGACAAGTCTATTTGCAGTTGGTAGAACCATATAATAGTTTGGATTGGAAGGGACCTTTAGTCATATAGTCCAAATCTCCCCCAAAATTCTGTAAGTTTTTAGGACCCTGAGGGTGCTTGCAGCAAGCTTGCAGCATCTCACTACACAGTGAGATGTAGCCTAACACTTGAGGGCTGTTATGTGAAATAAGAAGGCTTTCAAACTCTTGTAGGTTGAATCACATCTCCACATAGAAACCTAAACTTGGGGTGAAAGTAAAGGTCCCACTGAAAATGAAGTCTAATCCACCACATAAAGGGGTAGAAAGGGAGGGTGATGGTGGGGACCTTTAGTGACTGACAGCTTACAGACCTCATCCTCAGCACTTGCTCTCATCCCCGAGTTTCCCTGCTGTGCAGTGACCCAGAGCAGGAACCAATTCAGCTGAAAAATAAACATTTTTTTCCTAGAGTTGTTTTTTATCTGGATCAGTCCTCTGGTCTCATTCACCATGTGCTACACAGACAGCATGCTGGCCTATCTTGTGGTGCAGAGTATGGTCAAGGAAGCAACAGGGAGTGGAAGAGAAGTGGGATTCTTTAAACTGATGTAAGCAGCCCTGTTGTCAAAAATGCAACGACAGAGCCTGTCCAGAGTGCTCTCCTTGGCATCAGGGCTGACCTGCAGTCCGCGCAGGAGGAGCAAGTGGGACAAATGCCTCTCTCAAAAAACTGCAGAATTTATAAAGTAATTAGTCCAAATCATCCCAAAATGCTGCTACTGGGACTCTGCAGTTGATGCCTAAAGATGCTGGAGCCTTGTGTGTAGCACCCTGATACTGAAAAACAACAGCAGTACTTTTTGTCTTCCTTCCTGTCTCTCCCAACTCTCTTGTAGAATCATTTCTTCTCTGTCCTTCTCTGGGAGAGGAAAAAATCTGGCATTTCCCTTTGCTCCTTCCTTGGCACCTACTGTGTGCTTGGGAGCTTGCTCAACCTTCCTGGTGTTGCCCTCAGTTTGGAAGGTGCTGTGTCTGCACCCCAGGGAAAGAGCTGCCTGGTCTGGCATTATCGTTGGAATCCTCACGGCACCATCTCGCGCCAGCCACTGCCCAGGGAGCAAGCACAGGAGCCCTGGATGCTGTGAGCCCTTTCTGGCTGCTGTATTTCCTCTCTCTGTGCTGCTGCTTTCCAGGCAGCATGTGATCCTCTGTGGTATGCTCTGGCTTCTATAGGGAATGGGTTAATGCTTTAAAATGGTCTTTTTATGGAACCTCTTGGCAACGCAGAAAACTTTCCCATTGCCGGGGTGTTCTTTTTATTCAACAATTTGTTCCCAGAAAACAGCCCATTTAAACAGGTTTTCTCTATTAAGGGGTTTCAGCTGCATTTGTTGGTTTTTTTGAGCTTATTCAATGTGCTGTAAACTGCAAAACAGTATCCTACAATAGGTTTGTCTGAGGGAACTGAAGTGTGTACTCCTGTGATTCTTCCTACTGTGGGAGCTCCTTGAAAGCCAGATGTCACATTCAAAGAGTAATCTGTGTTTACAAACACATGGCCACAAATACTCAACATTTTCAACAGCCACCGCACTGAAATTCAAATCCTGCAGTTTTGCTTCTCTACCCACCTGCCCTGCACCCAGTCAGAGCAAGAGAATAAAGTTCCCAGAACTTGGGTGGGATCATCTCTTTTATTTCGATGAGTATAAAACACATAGTTGTCTGCAGAGGGCTGAATTTGGCTTCCCAGCTGGGGCCTCTCATCTGTAAGTTCTTGCAGACAGAAAACACCAACTGCTAGCAAGATAATCCAATTTCCCTTCTCTTGCACTCCGAGGAAGACTGCCTACTCCCCCACGCCATGCTGGGTTTCAGTCTGACAGAACTTCTCCCGACCACTATACCCCCGGCAAGATCCATATCAAAGCTTCAGCCCCCTAGGGATCATTAGAAGGCATTTATTTCTGCATATTCCAGGCGGGGGTGGAGGGGATAGGGGTGGAGGAGGCAGATAACTTTATTCACAATGCAAATAGGTTGCCCTTACTTTCAACCTTTCCTTCAAACCCGGAGATTTTAAAAAAACATGAGCTCTTCTAAAATAATAAATACACTAATTCTGCTGGATGTTATATTGCTGGTGGCTCCAGAAAAGTGCCCCGGCACCGTCTGATGGGAAAAGCCAGTGAAATCTCTTAACTCTGCTCTTGTCCTTGCTCCCTGTATTGCTGTTAACGTTCAGTCGAGTGGGCTGAACCCGTATTAGAGCACTTGGCTCATTTAAGAAAGATCGTTAGCAGATAGTTTTGCACAACAGGACTAAGATGCTTCAAGGACTGAGGGAAAGTCAACCCAATTCTCTCTGCAAATTTGAAGCGCCAGTCTGTGATTTACTAATAGGGAGCAGTGAGTTATTAAGCTCATCACAACGCAGCATCCTGCTCCCCTAGTCCAGAGGGAGCCAGCTATTTAATAAATCAGAACCCAGTGCTAAGCTACAGGGATAAAAGGATCTACATTAATATGAAAATATTAATATCTGGAAGAGCAGATTATAATCTAAATGGGTTAGAATGAGATAACACCATTGTTTAGAAGAAACAGCTTGCTCCAAATCTCATTAGGGCTGTAATCATACGAGCAGTGGAAGATATCTCCAGACCCTTGAAAGCATTTTGGAGGCTTGGTAAATGTGGTGATCATGCTGGGGGGTTCAAACAGCTGCCCAAGGCTTGCCTTTCCTCTCAGTGTCATCTGGAGGATGTGCCTGAGGGAAGCAGAGACTCCAGGTACAGCTGAAGGGGGGGGAAATGGCTATTCCCTCTGAAGGACATGCAGCTCGCAGAAGCACTGCAGCCCTTGCAAGAATCATAATTGCCCAGAGACAGCTGTGACTGGGGATGAGTTTCTCTGATCCACTTCCCTTCAAAACTTTATCTGGAGCCACAGGAGCCACAGGAGAGATGGGTGGAAACCTGTAAGATGAGGTTATGTTTTCCCCCCTCGGCATAGGAGTACCTGCTGTGAAGTGGAAGAACAAGATGGGGTCAAATTCAGGGGCTGTTTCCTCCTGGGCCAGGGCCCCAGGCAGCCCCTTCAGGGACATCTCCTCCACAGTCGCCTCAGGCGCTGTTTGGATGAAGTGTCCAGTCCTCACTGTTCACAGCATGCCTCCTTCCAGGCCTGGCCATTTTTTCCTCACTTATACTAAGTGAGGAAAGAATCTGCCCTGGCAGGGGCTGTGGTGCAGCCTGGGCACATACAACCGTGAAAGCTGGTGGCAGCTAGCAACCTGTCTGGCCTTCATTTGTTGTACCTAGATGATAAAGGTTCCTTCTCTGCCCACTGGGCAGCTGCTTTCCTGGGTTTCTCTCTGCCACCTTCAAACTGATTCTCAGGTTGTCTCCTCACTCATCCCCCAAGGCAGCCTCATCATTCCACTTGCAGGAGCCTCAAACATGGTCCCAAGCTTGGGGCTCACAGCTATCTCCAAGCTTGTCTCTCAGCTCTTTTTGCACAGGCTATGCAATGGATGGTCAGCATCCCTGCTTGCAGGTCTCTTGCAAACAGTCATCTTTCAGCTTCATTGAATCTTTCAGGTCTGTGTCCAACTGAATGGCTTCTGACATCTAATCAAGTGAGAAGCCTTCAGCATTCACCCATCAAAGCATGATGTGGTTTATCTTTGAGCTGTTCACCAACTGCAGGGTGCAGGTCCACGCAGCTTAGCCCACAGCTCACCAGCATCAGCACAGTGGCCTGTGCAACAGCATCGTGTTTAGCTCACACAAATCATCATGGGGATAGCTGGCTTTGGCAGTACTGTCACGTGGTGATAAACCCAAGAGCCCCGTTCAGAGGCATAAAATTTTTTCAGCTTTTTTGTTTTAATCCAGTCAAAATGTCAAATGGCCTGATATTTCATTAGCAGGGGAAGTTCTGCAAAGCAAACGCAACACACAGTACTGATGAGAAGGTTGAAGACAGAGTGAGACTGTGTTGCTAAGAGCTGTTATTTTCACTTTGGCACCTGTGGCACTTCCAGCCTTAGTCACCATAGTAAATTTTCCAGCACATCCTTCAGGGAAGTGCCCAGTCAGGCCAGCGGTGCAGCTCATGATTGCTTCATTACAGATATCTGTCATAAATAGAGACATTACAAACAGCCAAACCATGGCCCAACTGCCTGGGGGAGTCTGGCAAGTAGAGTTTAATCCACTCAAGATATGAAGGACCTTTCATAACACGTAGTTTTGATTTTCACAAATATTGAGACTATTCTTTGCATTAATGATAAAGTGGATTAAACATACCCCATTTTCCTAGATAAATGCCCCTCTGGAGCTTCACTGGGACCAAAGTGGATCTGGCATTTAAACTGAAGAAATCCCTGTTTAGCATGTGGGAGTCTCTGGAGAGGCCTCAGATATGCATTCCAGCTGTGAAATACAGCATCTCCTCTGTTGCTTATCAGAGATCTGTGTTTCTCCTGGGAAAATTTTGCCCAAAGGATTCAGCCCTTGCCAAATTTTCAACTGGATTTTGTTTATTTTAAATTTCTTTTTAAACATCTGAAACCAACAAACTTAAAAAGTGCTCTACATCTATCAACTTGAGTTAATCCCTTAAAATAAAATAATAAAAATATTAATTCCTCCAGGCTGCCAACTTCTGTTTCTAAGACTTAGTCTAAAGTGGATTTAAATGACTGAAATTCTAAACCCCGAAAAAAATGAGTTTAATTGGAAAGAATTACGGTTTTTCTTTTCTCTCGTGCTATTACACCTGTTCTTGGCATCTGATTCTCCTGGATTTTAAAATGGTTCATATCAAACATACATGTGTGTGTAAATGATGCGCTTCTGATTTTAGTGCCCACTTTGCAGCCACAGAGAACATAGGCACTCAAGGAATGAGTCACGCAGAGGCAGCTCTGCCCTATCTCCTTCCCAGTCAGTCCTGCCGGAGAGCTTTCCCCATGTATGTGCTCTCCTCCTTCTTCATGTCTATGTTCATTTGTCATGCAAAAAATATCAGGGCAGGGATGGAGGCACATATTTTAGGTCCAGTACAACAGCTTTTGTTTTCCATGGTTTCTACTACGCTGAAAGGCAGAATTTTGTCATAGTGCTATGTGGACCCTGGGGAGGATGTTTGGCTATGAATGCAGCTCAGCTTCAGGGGTGCTCCAGAGGCTGGGCTCTATAAATAGTGCATACTAATCCATACTCCACTTTATAGGGAGGGATGGTAGAAAACACACAGCTACAATCTATTCAGGGAATTTATTAATATTAGATCCTCAGGGAGTAACTCTGCTTACTTCACAGATGTGTTTGTTGGAAATAGCAGTTTGATAAACAATTTCCTCAGCCTCAGGATCTCAGCAGTACAGACATTACAGATGAGGATGATGATAACATCATCTAGGTCCTTTTCAGTCCTAGTGCAGGGTTGTTCTCTCCAGGACAGAGATGTAGGCTCTCAGTTCTTTGTCCCAGCTGCACCATACATAGACACACCTGCAGCACATGAAACACTTGGGCATCAGCAATCATAATCCAGCCCCCAAACCGAAATTTCAAAAAAAAAATACTCACCAAGGACCCACAGTCCTCTGGGTAAGACTCATTTAAAACTCCAGAGATCTTCCAGTGTATCTCAGCATTGAATACGTTTGTCCTGGAAATATCTTCAGCTGCATATTTTGAATGAAATCTCTTTGCTTTGGAGAGAGCTAATGGTCAAATATCTGTAGGTACTTTCCCCGTGTCATTATCTGGGGTCCTGATGAATCGTGGTAACACACAGAGCTGTCAATGTAATGTATGGCCAAGAATGAAGAATCCCAAGTTTCTGCCTGCTTCTGGTGGCTATTCAGGGAATATGGTATTCCCTGAGGAAGACAGTCAGGGGGAACAATCCTCTAACAGGAAGTGAATTCTGATGTCTGTCTGTATTCTGTATCCAAGATGTTGCAGAGTATACAATGACTATTGTCTTTTAGAAGTTTTGCTACCTGTCTCATTACCCTGGAAATGCCTTTGGGATATTAAATAGAGAACAGTCAATCCCACTACCACCAAATAATCCTCTAGGAAATAAATACAGTAAAAAAGTCACACTTGTCTTAGCAGATGCTGACATAATTTTAATTTCATGGCTTAGAGCATTTAAAGAACTTTTCTGAAACTATTCAGAGCACATGCCTGTAATGGGGTAAATGGGTGGAATATGATTTAGCTTTAAAAGATCAGGCTCTGTAACAGTACATATCTCTAAAGAATATAGTCCATTATATCACCAGTTGGTTGAATGTCTTGCTGTGATACAGCAGCATCATGCTACTGTATATTTTGAAGGCAATTCTAAATTTAGACCCTGGCTCCAGCTGAAAGACTCAGGATGTCGTGACTTGCTGTTTGGGGCGCTTACTGTAGAGGAAAGAAAAATTCAGGGCCGGATCCAGGCCCAGAGTCCTCATTCTCCTGCTGCTGAGAGCACCAGTTTTGCCCTCCTTGTTTGACTAGGAGTGATTGGGACTGGTTTGGTTTTCTTCCAGACCGGTTATACTTCGCCTCATTATAGACTTCACCGTGTACTGTCCTTTCCCCTGTCTTATCTCCCTGTCTCCTTCAAGGGCAATGGTGGAATGCAAGAGGGGTGCTTTTACTGGGGGCTGTTCTGAGCTGAGAGGACAGGCAAAAATGACCCTTTATCCTGCTCGGTGTTTCAAACAGCTTCCGCCTGCGGGGAGGGGATGTATTGAGAACGTGTGAGAGAAAACACTGAAAAGGGAAAAAAAGGCTCAAAAAGGGAGGGGAAAAAAAGTACAGCAAGGAAGCTAGAGACAAACTTCAAGTTGTGGATTATTTCTCACCCAGGCTCTAATTAGGAAGCCTCTTATGGGACTGTGAAGCTGTCAGGCTGCCAAATGTCAGCGTGTTTATCGGAGATCAGGCGAGTCTCCTGTCTGCAGCAGCTACAGTTTGGTGCCATGAGCCTCCTGGGTCCTTCCAGCGTGTGTGACTCACACTCAACAGTAGCACCTCCGGGGGCTTCCAGGCGCAGTGGAGGGCTCTTTCTTCTCCCTTAAAAATCCAAAAATAAGCTCTTTCCTGAGATTTGGCCTCTTCATTCTGGTTCTGCACGGGGAGGGTTAACCACGGGGTGCAGAGCAACTTCAGCGTGTGTGACTCAGATTCCCAGGGAAATCCCCACCTTATCTGATGGAGCCTGTTAGTCTGCTAATTGAATAAGCTCCTATTAAAAGTGCAATGTTTTTTAATGACTGCTAACAACGGGGCCAGATTCTGATCTGATCTTTTCGCCTGGGATCATTTTTGCTGCTGGTGCGGTCCAGCTCTGATTGCAGCCGGGCAGCCTCCCCCAGCCCCACCGGCTGCCGCGGAGGCCGAGCCGGGAGCTGATACCAACACACCGGCTCTAGGGCTTTCGAGAGGCTGGGGAGCTACCGACCGGGCGTCAAAACTTCAGTTTTAATGAGCCAGGACTTCATGAAGTGGAACAGGCAGGAAGCTTTTAATGGGGATCTTTAGGAAGAGGCAGCAGGCTGCAGTGCAGCCAGCAGAGGAAAGCATTTTTTGGGAGACTACCAAGGACTCCATGTAACGTAATTGCTGCAGATATCTACTACGTGATTCGAGCAGTGCTCTGAGTAATTAACTTTCCCAGTGTTGAAATCAGGTTGATTTGTTGATTCTGCATGTAGGATGTTGTCTGCGTCTGCCTCGGAAAAATGTTGTGTGTGCCTCTGCATATGCACATTCAAACTCTAATTTCAATTAAAACTATGTGTATTACATCTGTATCTTCTTTTTCTCTATGGGAATTGACTTCGAGAAGGTATTTGCCTAACAGGAAAGTAAAAAAATGTGGTTAGCATTTAAAGTTAACTTAGTAGGGTTCCAGGATACTTCCAAGGCAGAGTGTAACAGCTCTGATTTCAGCCAGGCCCGGACTGCCCCAGGGTGGGGCTGAGCTCTCTTGCACGACCCTGTGACCACATTTGCCTTCTTTTTCTCACCTGAAACTCCCAGTGGGTTACCCAAGCCTATGTGACATCAGAGCCATATAAAGTTTTCTAATAAGAAGACTGGTTTTTTGTTTCTTCTTGCAAGCCAGGAATGAGAGCTTGCCGCCTTCACCCCCACGCATCTCCACACCTACTCAGTTCCTTTGTGTGTCTTTTCTGCTTTTCTCCTAGGAAAGTTTCTATTAAATGCAGGAGCTTCTTTTAGAAGGTCCCATATATCCACACTGACACTGAGCTGCTGCTTTAAAAGTTTCATAAGCAACCAGTAAGTGGTGGGTTTTTTCCACACGATAACAATAACGAAGTGTCAAAAATCGCAAGCTCCTGTTATCAGAGGCAGAATCTAAACCCCGTTTCTCAGGCTGTTTTCTATTCCCCACTCCCAAGTTGTCAGATGCTGTGACATGGCTCCATCACACCACGACCAGCAGTCCCAACAAACAGAAAATGATTTCCAACTGGCAAACATGCTGTTTACTTTCCAGAAAAATTGCACTTTCCCATCTGACAGCTGATCAAGGGATCTCCTGCTGCTGTCAGCATGAAGAAGTGTTTAAACACAGGGATGGAAGTTTAAACATTTTCTCATTATCACAGAATAAAAAAAAATTAAAAAATAATAAAAAAATAAAGGCATTGAGTCTCTCCGACCACCTGCTGTGCCAGTAATGAAGCGATGTCACATGACCAGCCGGCGAGGACTTTTATCTCTGCCCCAATATCATTACTGAAGTGACACCTGTCACATGACCCGCATCAGAGCTTTCATCTGGGCTCCCCAAATGCAGTTCTGGCTTGTGAGGGGGATTTTCCTGGCATTTCCCTTCCCCCCCACACGCACTTTAAAGAGCATTGCCCACTTGCGCCATTGCAGACAGGGGTTTGCAAGTTTCAAAGCCCTCGGATCTTTCCTTGGGCATGTATATTTTGGCCAACAAACTTGCTCCACGTTGAAGGAAAACAGAATCCTGGCCTGGGAAAGAAGTCATTTCGTTTACTTCAAGATGTTATTAAAGCAAATATTTAAGTCTGCTGTTAAACTCTCTTTAGAAGAGGATGTTAAAGGATTTCTCAAAAATCTCCAATTTGTTTTTAGTTTTTTAATAGGTGGTGAGAAGAAACAGTTTGATGACCCTTGAGCACAGTGATCTCCATTTATATGCACTTTATAAACTCTCACCTGCTTTACTAACACATCCTACCCCTGCCAAGAGAAAGCATTTGCTGGGGTTAAAAAGGAAAGATCACTCCTGCACCTCTCTGCAAATGTCTGGGATTTTTTGTGACGTGTTCAACAGCAAAAACCTAGCTTTGAGATGGGCCCACATAAATGGTAGCAGTACTGAGCACTTACTCACCAGAACCCACTCAGTTATTATCTCAAAACAACATCAGACATTCAGATGTGACAAGGGATGATCACCCTACAGGAACTAGATGTGGGCACATTGGAGATAAGAGAATATGAACTTTATGGCTTTTTCCAGCTCCTCCTTTCCCACCCCACACTCATCCCTGAATGAATTCTGTGACTTCTCTCCCTTCATAGTCTGATTCAGCTCACTAAAAAAATGACAAACTAACTCAGCAAAGGAGTCCATAATTTTTCACCTGTTTAGTGAACTAAATCAGTTCTTCAAGGGCTTAGAAAAGTGCCAGAGAGCAAAAAAGAGAAAGACATTCATGAAGCTTGAAGCAGGGAGGGAAATGGTGGACGCAGAACTGCCTTTTTGGGTGGCACTAACTTGATACATGAATTCAGATGTGTTTCATGTTACCTACTCTTTCTGACTCGTTACAACACTACACCCATTTTGCCTGAAAGCTTCTGCCCCCGAAATTGTGCAGGCCAGGGGATGGAAAATCTACTGAGATCAGTATTTTTAGTATAAATAGTATTCGCTTTAGTTTGGGAGAGGAGTGATTCTGAGGCAATTTTTCTGTCTGATCTGGCATGTTTAAGACCTCCAATGTTGACTTAACGAAGAGAAGACTGCTGGGTTGCAGCACATCCTTTGGACAAGGTCTTCCTGGCTTTCCACCCATGTAGATATAGAATTAGAAGGTATCATTTGACGCTTTGGCAGTTTAGCATGTAGCTAAATTTAGCAATGTCATGGCCATTATGGGGTAGCAGCTATGTAAAACAGCAAAGCCATTCTGTCTGCTGCTCCAGGGCAGAAGAAATTTACAGTTGATGCTCTGGATAGACCATGAGGAAAAGTGACTCAGTTCCCATCATTAGATCCCTCACTGCCCATGCATAACAAATCCTTTCATTTAACATCTCTTGAGCATTTAGTGCCTTATGACTGGGAGCAGACATTCAGCCATGACCAACCCATTGCAGGCATCAGAGATCCTGCTTCTTCACTGCTCCTAGTCCAGACATCTCCAAGAATGCAAAAGGAATGCAGAACACCCATATCCCAACTTGGGCATCATTTATAGCCGCTCTGCTCAGTATTGCAATGGGAGGTCAGGTCTTAATCACCTTGAGAGCGGTTGATGTTTGGAAGATCTGGGTCTGTGCAATCTAGAGGTAGAAAGACTTTTGGGACATAATTTGCCTTTTCATGAAGGCAGAGAACTTTAAGGAATGTAACATAAGGAATATCTTGTCCTCTTAACTGAGCAGTGCCTGCAGATAGTCTGCGTACCCTTTTATGTCGTTAATCTATACATTCCTGAAATTGTGTCTATAGCAAGGGCAAAGGGGAACATAAACAGCTGTGCTGCTTCCTGCCCAGATCTGCAGTGTGTGCTTAGTAAACGATGGGCCGAGGTGGGGCTGGACCTGCAGCTCCCTTACACTAAAAGCTCACCTTTCAGCTCTTTCTGTGGCTGCCACCCAAAGCTGGTTTTGTTACGGTGTCTCAATGTTCTGCATAATTCTTGCTCAGAGAAGTTCTCCCAGTCATGCCAGTGACACTACTCAGATGAATAAGAAGTATTCAAGAAAGTTTGCATGCCTGCACCTTAATGATTTATCTCTGTATTCCTTTTCTTCCCAGATCTGCTGTGGAGTTATATCATGGCTACTGGTTTATGATGTCCCAGAGCTAAGAAAAGGCATCCCAGAGAGCTGAAACCAAGCAGACTAGTACTTGAACACAGTAAGTTACTTGCTTTCCTAATTCTCCCAGGAAGAATTCTATGAGAAATTTCACAGTAACTGTAGTTGGGAAAGAGCTCTGTGATTTCCCTATGTGTCCTGATCAGCACTCACCTCAGATTAGCTTTACTTCTCATAGTCTGTCAGCAGCCCTGAGCTCAAGGAGCTTAAAACACCCTGGTAACTCATTAATGAGCCAAGACTCTCTGCAACAGCTGGACCAAAAATGGACTGTGTTTGGCTACATCCTAATTCTCTGCCGTCTCCCCTCTGCTCATCTGCACACATTTGGGATCCTGTATAAGAAGACCCCTGAATTCAGCTCCAAGCAACCAGTCTGCAATGCACATGTCTAATGCTCTGCTGGTGTGGAACCAGTATGCTGGTAATCCTGTTAGTAATGGCAGAAGCTCTCTCTAGGAAATTATAACAAATAGTCTTAAACAATTCCTTTTGTTGACAACTTTATCCAAGAGACCATCTTCCCTGGAGACTTCACTCAACTTTTGACTAATCCCCTCCTTCCCTCAGGAGCTCTTTTGTTGAAGGAGATTGTAGGCAAACCCAGGAATGACAGGTCTCGATAAGCCTTGGATCAGCTTTTACATTCTTTCAATTGTCAGTCCCCATCTGTCCTGTTTGTACATCGATCTTCTGGTCCAGAGATCTCTCTATTAAGTGACACATGGCTGAGTATATTCTGCAAGTCCAGTGTCCAGACTGTGCTGTTACATCTTCGTTGCCAAGTCAATCTTTCTGACATTGCTTTCTGAAAAACAAAAGGCAGGACATCTGCACGATTTCATTCTCTGCTAATGAAAGGTGATTTTTAAAAATACAACACCCCACCCCCTGAACTCTGTTTTATAATCTCAAAAATTTTGCATCATTTTGTCAATATCAAGAGTTACTTCAAAGGTCTTTGGTGAAATAGAGGGTACAATCTGCCCCTGTTGCAAAGGAATTCTGTTAGGATAAAAATCCATGGCCTAAGTCCTGAATAACAAAAAAAATAGATCCTAATTACAAATCTTCTGCAGAGTTATTGCCTTCAGTCATGTCTTCTTGGTAACAGCTGGTTTAAAACAAGCTCTCATCTTCCTGTAGATTCAACTACATTTAGCTGGTACAGTAGCACACACATATAAGAGGCACAGCATTATTTATCTGAATTTTGAGAGGCAGAATGAGAACAGTAGCAGATTCCAATGATCCATCTGTTCCTCCTCAGCAGGTAGAGGGAAGAGGTGGGTGGAATAGAGTAGAAAACTAATGGAGTGTTGGCATGGAGTATATATCATCCTGGGATATCAGGGATACTGTCAGTACCTCTCCCTTTCCTGAAATCAGAAGGAGAACAAGGAGGAGTCTGTGATGATGTTTTGTCCCTTGCTGTGTTGCTCGGGGCCCATGGATTCAAGATGGAGCCTGATATGTTTAGGGTTTTTTCTTTTGTCTATTTTTATAACTTAACTCAGGTTGGCAAGTGAAGGAAGGCTGGCCAGTTTTGTTAAGTTCCCAGGAAATTCCATTCTCTCTGTGCCAGCGTGAGGCTGTTGTGCTTTAGATGCCTATCTACCTCTCATTAGATTTGAAAAAGCATACAGAACCCCCTGCTTTCCATCAGTAGCCTATTAAAATGACAAAAAAATTACTCTTTCGTTTTTAACCTTGCTTGCATGCCGGAATCCAGATGCCGTTTTTAGAAAGAGAATTAATAATATGAACACCATCACTTTTAGAATGTTTTCCTGTAATGAAGTGCAGAAGAAAACTTGAGCTGACATTTAAGCTCACTTAGTGTGCTTTGTAAGCAGCTTTAAAAAAGTGGCACAAACACTTTGAGGTCAGGTTAATATAAAAAAAATGTTTAATACTATCTCCTACTATTTTCAAGTTTTTACTACTTTAAATGATGTATTTGAGAAATGCTCTCTAAATCAGTTGAAATGGGCCAAATACAAGTTCATTGAACACTGAAGCATGAGTGCCCTCCTCAAGGGAGTAGTCCGAGAAGCCTTAGTGGAACTGACAGCCAGCTTTTTTTGGCAGGATTAGTTCCTCTGTGATCACAGAGAGGGAACAGCCATCCTGTCTGTGCTTAGCTGAGCAGGTGAGCAGGGAATGCACTCAGGCTGCTTCCAAAACCCAATCTGGTCATAGGGCTGGCATTGTCAGGTCCTTCTTGAAAGGACTTGAGGCTTCCTGTCTGCCTGCTGTTGTCTACATGATGAGGGCAGAAGGGGTAGAGAGAGGCTGTGAGACCAGGCACTGAGTGCTGGGACCTGATCCTATAGCAGGTACCTGCCATCTCCAGGCATTGGAAAGCACAGATGGCTAGCTGAGGTGTGCCCTGCTATCACAGCTAGCTTACCCCTTAGCTTGGCAGACACTAAGACAATCAAACTAATTTGGCCTCAAGATCTGATTCCAGGTCTGCCCTTCAAGCACAGACCCAGCACTGACACTGACAGGACACATGGTGATAACAAATGCACAAAGTAAATAAAGAGACAGGATATAATAAAAGGGTATTTTCTGGTAACTTCTTTCAGTAACAGTGGTTTTCAGTGATCTTTTGGTCTTCTGTTACAAAAGGGAGATGAAAAATATTGATGCTGAAGCATCATTCTGAAGTGTGTCATATTAAAATAGCAATTAATTAAAACCAAAGATGTTAAAAGCTAAGGAGATTTTGCCTAGCTCTGCTCAGGTTCCAATGTGTGTGAAATCAAAACAAGCAAGCTATAAAATGTGAACTCAATAGGCAAGGACAAAAGAGAACAAAGCAATTTGGTCAGTTTAAGCAGTGGGGAGAGATGAAGCAATATTTTGACTGCGGAGGCATCAGAGGAAAGGGCACTCACTGGTCTGAGACTTGGGAGTATGACAAAACAAATCCAAACCTCCCATGATACCACTGAACGTTGTTCATTCAGGGCCATTGGCTTGCTGATCTCTTCTCTCTCAATGTGAGATTTCCCACTTTGTCCTCGTGATGCGATGTGATCATCCAGCCCAGGGTATGAGTTCTGTTTTCCCACCTTCAATACACAAAGGAATTCGTGTGCAAAAGATGATGGCAGCAGCAGCTTTGACAGTGGCAACTGTGTGCTTACCCAAGAATCAGTCAATCATCCCTACTTTCTACCAGAACTTGCTCGAACCTCCTGAGAGTTGGCCTTTTCGGTAAGAAGCAAACAGGTCACAGATTTCAGGTTGCAGTCTCACTCCTGGAACTGTGAGCACTGATTGTCCTGTGGAAAAATCAGGTTAAAGAGAAAGCTACAAAATGGTCCTTTTCCTTCATTGTGCTACTTTCCTAATGCTCTCCTGTGACATTAGCCACAATATAAAATAATTCAGGATCCTATTTCTCACAGCTGCATTCCTTCTGATTTTTTTTTGGAAAATTATTTCTTTAATCTAGACACCCTTCTCTAGAAATCTCATCTGCAGTTTCTTTTCTTTTTTCTTTTTCTTTTTCTTGGAGCAACCAGCAAAATACTATTTGGTAGAACAGTGATAGGAATGCAACCCACTAATCAAAAGGATTCAAATGGATCTGCATACTGCCAAGCTCTCTCCTTCCCACCCAGCAGAGGAGAAAAAAAAAAGAAAAAGAAAAAAGAGATAGAGCGAAGGCACAGGGCTTCTCTCCTTCAGCAATCTCACAAATGCAAAACCTTCCACTCCAGTGACTCCTCATTAACTTACCAAATCTGACAGTCTAATTATCGTAGCTGCTTCACGCTTAGAATAAATAAATACTAAAGTGGGTGTTTAAAGAAATTGAGCAGTGAAATCCAGTCATCTAGACAGTCAATAGAGAGTTTATTTTAAATTTTTATATTCTTATGTATTTATATCATTTTAGGAAAGATAATGAGATAGTTGTCTTTCAGGCTAATTGAGTTCCTATGCTCATGGTTGCTTGCTGTCACAATCTCAAACTTAGCTTTAACTTTTGTGCTTTAGAAACCTGATCACTACATCCTCGTTTACTCTTTTCTGATGATAACTGGGTGAAGTCAGAAGTGCACCTGAGGATGGGAAATGACTACACCAGACTTCCAGTCTGGATGTCTTTCACAGCAAACAAGCCAACTAAATCTTCTCAGATTTGCATTTAAGAGTGCTAAGGGGAAAATGGAAGTTAAAGAAACATCAGATATAACTTGCAATTAGACAAAATGCAGAGAAGCATCTGCTAACCTCTGATGCAATAGTGTCTGCCTCCATGAACGGTACTAACAGCGCTCTCCCCCAAGAGCAGTTCATCTCTCTGAACAATAAGACCTTTATAGAGATTCTCTGGCCTGAGATCAATGGGAGTCAGAGCATTTGATCCATGTCTGTAGGACTTTGTTTCCACAAGTCATGTGGGCCAAACTTTGCACCAGTTGTGCTTTTGCAAGAGCGGGAGCTGGGGAGCGAGCAAAGGAAACTTTCCTTCTTTTCCCATCTCGCCCTTCACCCTGTGCTCCTGAACAGTGCCCAGCATTTGCCAGCACAACATCTGCTCCAGAACAGCACACGGAGAAGGGCTCAAACAGGGCAACACGTCCGGAGTCCTGTGCCCTTGGCAAACATCTGCTGTGATGTTGCAATAGCTCTTTCCTAGGGTGATGGCTTAATGACAGAATAAAAAACTTTAATGTCCTGTCAGAATGTAAGCAAGCAGACCTTCCATCACGGGGGAGATCAGAGCAGGTGAAGTGAGAGGTGGCTTTCCTGAGTTAAGTGAAGATTTGCTTTATCATCTCATATATAAGAATGCTTCTGGCTTAGGAGTGGAAACTGATTTCCTGGTCAACACCAGCTTATTCTATACCTGTACTAAAACACATTATAAATCATATTCATATACCTGGTAGGAACTCACTTTCTAGGTGTCTGTATCTGATTTTCAGTGAAGGATATCTATTTGCTGTATAGAGAGGTGGCAAAGCACAGTGGTAAAAAAAAATTAGGTGTCTATATAAACATGTAGGAGAACCTAGGGCAACCAGCCAGCCCAAACAAGGTGTCCTGAAAGCCAGCTCTTCTTTATATGTACTCTGTGATAACATCTACCAGCACTGGCTAATCCCAACAGTAATGGGATTTTTGCTAGGCAATGGCTTGCAGCCTTAGCCTCCTCACTGCCCACACTGCCTCAGCTTCCCCACAACAGGCATTAAAATGACAGTGGTCTGTCAACATCAAGCTTCCTCCCTTCTCCTTGTCAGTAGGCTGTTTTGGAGAAACAGTACAGTGTCATCACCACCTGGCACACTGGTTTTGAGTTGCTGGTAACAATGAGAGACCAACTGTAGCCAAAAGGAGCAAGTACCTCCTAGTCAAAGCCAGGATCATATCCATGCAACACTCAAATCTCCTCACAGAGCACAGATTGGACTTAGCTGACTGCAGCACCTGCACTGTGAGAAAGGTCTCTGCTTGGTCCAGTGGGGATAGGATCTGAGGTGCCAGCTCAGGCCTCCCTGGCCCGTGTGCCTGGGTTGTCCAGTCAGAGCTCTTCTTGCAGTATGTTTTCTTGGGAGCACATTGTTGATGACCCCAAATCCCACTGCTTACCCTCCCTGCTTGCAAGCCTGCTCTGAAGCATTAGAGGGCAAAAGAGAGGGAAAATAAAACAAATCTATAGCTAAGAATAATAAGCTGCAATTGTTACTGTGTCTGACCTGTCTGACAACAGAGTGAGATACCTTCTCAGAAGACCCTTTGCACTTCAGGACTGACACTGAGTTGAGAGCACAACTCATGCTTTCTTGATTCAAGGATCTCATCTTTCTTCCAGGAGGGATTAATTGGACAGAAAAAAGTCTGCTTTAGCAGGTGGCAAAGGGTTAGACTGAAGTTTTATCAGAGCTGCTGCAGTGCAGGGCTGCACTGCACAAAGATAATTATCTCAGGATTGGCTTAAGCCAGAAAAAGGACAGCAAATGCTCCAGTTTCATAAAAGGTCATCACTGCCACCCCTTAGGCTACTAGGCACACTGAAAGGAAGCTGGAGGATCCCCTGCACCTCTCTCCTCTTGCTATATCCAGAGGTGCTGCTGGCACATGTAGAATTAAGGCCAACAAGACGATGGGGTTTGAACATGGGCCTTAGCATTCCCTTCTAGCCCTAGAGGCACAGGAGTGAGCAGCCATAGCAGAAGTCCATCTGTGGGCCAGTCCCACTCAGAGGACAGTCTTCTTCCCCCTTAGAGCATGGGCTACTCCTTTTTTCCAGCACTTTGCATTCAGATGAGCATAGCAACAGTAACCTGTTCCCCTCTGTAGGAGCTGACCACCAGGGAGCAAAGAGCCCTGTCTTCCCTCTCCCCCATCCCAGGGGCAGCAGCCAGCCTCTAGCCATCACCATTCCCCTCAGTAATCAGAAACTTGTTATTTGGATGGGTATTTACCCGTGAAACACTACATTCTCCAGTTATTTTTTCCCACGATTGTGGCAATAGGAATGGCTGCATGGGGAATTATCGAAAATTGCCCAATTTTTACAGGCTTAATGAGTCACTCTTGAATATGGTCTTGCATGATCATACTGTACTTGTCTCAGTCCTGTGCACTTTGATTCTGCTCCCAACACATTGGTTGCTATGATAACGCCATGCAGTTTCCTGTCCACGAGGTACTTCTCGCTGCAATATGGGGTATAATGAATATGGGATGGTGCCTAAACCAAGGTGAAAGGAATCTGTCCCCTCGCTGGCAGCATATCGGAGAGATTGACACATTATGCCAATCTGTTGTCTCATTCTTTCTATTTCTCCTCACTCTCTCCCTTTCTCTCACACTGTCTGTCTCTGTACCTGTTTTTTTCCACACTCTCTCTCTCTCTTGGCACTGACACTTTCATCTTCTCCCTTGGGGATTGGAGATGTCACTGCGGGAAGTGCTTGTCCGCCTCTCTGGCAGCAGCAGAGCCCTGTGGCTTTGACAAACCTCATTTAATTGGGAGGAAGCCAGGAGGGTTTGAAAGAACTGAAACATCCACGAAACTCCTTTTATCAGGCATAATTTAAACTCTGCATGGAAAAAACCCTATATGTATAAAGAAAAGTCAACTTCCCTCCTGCTGTGCGTGCTCCCCTCCTCCCCCCCCGGCACAGGCAGGCTCCTGCGAGATTCCATCTTTTCATTTTTCTAAAAGTGTCAAAGTAGATTTGTGCTCTGTGGCTGGGTGAACAGAAAAGGAATGCAGATGTCTCTCACTCATGCACATACACACACAGAGCACCTTCTGAAGGGCAGCAGTTTGGGGGTTTGGGAGAGACTCTAGCTGGCTGCTCTTTCACTTGGGATGTGTTGCAGGAGCCAGAAATTTGATTTTCCAATAGCTTGACAACACAGTTAATGAAGGCTTTCTCTTAATTGCCCCTATCTTAAAAAATACCACCAAACTAACTAGTGTAGAGGGTGCCCAGGAAGCAACAGGGAATGCAAGGTTCCTTTGGCCCGTTGCCCAACAGGAGGGAGCTTGGCCTGGTGAGGAACAGAATCTGTAGCTTGAGACACCCTGTATTTTTTGTCAGCTCAGGGCAGGAGGGGCAGAGCTGTGTGTGCAGCTGTGTGCTTGAAAGAAGGGAGCAAGGGAAGAAGAAAATAAAGCAGGTAAAACTGAGGGAGAACTGGTGTGACAGGGTACAAGGAACAGCTGTCTCAACATCAAAAGGGAGCAGGAGGAGCGGTCCAAGGGAATTGGGGCTAGCACATCATACTGAGCAGCTGGGAATTCAGGACATCAGGATGGACCAGCATGTGAGTTACACTGAATACACAGTGTGAGCCAGCCTGAGGAAAAGCTCCAGGCCCCTGGGGTTACATTATGGGGGAGAAAGGACATGTCGAAGCATAGGCACCTCTGCTTTGCAAATGGACTGTGGTAGCAGCCCATCAAGGTCCCCTCCTAGTATTAACACCGTGGTCAAGTGGAAGAAAAGAGAAAAACAAGCCGTTAAATTTGCAATGGGATGTAAACTTTGCAGCATACGGAAGTGGGGAGGGAGTGCAGACAGAAAAGAGGGACATCCGGGTGAATGGCACAGACTTTCAAAGTAGAGAAGAAACTCAAACAGCATGTGCAGTAGCTCTTTCTTGGTGAGATGAAATCGAGTCTTAACTTACCAGCAGGAACCTGATAGAGTTGAGGAGGCAGAGGGCTGAAGAAGCCATGAAGAAGCGCATCTTGTGCAGAGATTCGGCCCCGAGGGAAGGCTGTAAGCATCCTGGAGGCCAAATTCTCCGCTGCTGGCGCCTTGCTCAGCCTAGGAAAACAGAAATAAAAATAGCATAGGAGATGAGGACAAGCCAGAAAGCTGGAAACAGAACATGATCCAGTCCTTCCCAGAGCGTGGGGCAGAGATAGTGGAGGAACATAGGGGAGCTGGACAAACCCACCCCAGCTGTATAGCTTTCCAGGACATTTTCTTTCCCATCTGAGTCTGATTACTTTGGAGTGTATATATATATATATATACACACACATATATATATATATACACAGGAATTCAGCTCAAACTTCTGTTTACAGAGGAATTCAAAAACAAATTTCTATTTTGTAAAAAGAAGGCTATAAGTGAAAGGGGAAATGATGTTGGAGAGACTATATTTTACATGTTGTAACTGGCACACCAGAGGTTGGTGTTACCAGTTTACAGTGACAATGCAAGTGCAGAAAATAATCTGACCAGCCCACTGAGAAGACCAGAGGGTAAACTTAAAAAATACCATTTCTTCTTTTCCTACCCTAGTATCAGTACAGCAGCTGGTTGTAAAATGTGTTGGGGATTCACAGAGAAGAATCTGTTTCTCAGGATGAGTGCTTAAAATAGACGTAATACACATATGCTCCTTGCTCAGCAAATACCAATGCCAAGTGGCTGCTCTCTAGAGGAGCGCACAGCTGGGGGGACAAGGAAGTAGAAGAGAGAAAACAAACCAACAAGGAAACAAATAAAAATAGTAATTTAGTTTTACAGCTTTTACTTTGTTTGTTTGTTCTTGTCAAGTTTCAGCTTCAGGAGGCCCATCAGAGCATGGCCTGTTGTGCTTCCTCCCTTGGCCACCCATTGGTGCTTCCCCTTCAAGTGACATCAGGGGCTGGGATCCCCCTGCCCCTGCACTCCCCCTCCCTATACAGGACATTTGACACGCACACATTTTTGTTTTAAGGAGGTAAAATGTAAAATAAAATAGAAAAATAAAAAACAAACACAAAGAAGTAGAGAGAGAGACCCTGAGAAACAAAGTTATAAAAGGCATATGGCCTCACTGTGGTAAATAACTTTTGAATTTTCACCTCCAGCAAAATGATTCCAACCCCTGCTTCCCTGGGACAGGGAGCCAAAGCATCCAGTCTGAGGCTGCTTGCTAGAGCCGCACACCAGGCTGCCCCTGCCGTGGCAGGGTCTTACTGAAGACCTTCTGGCCCCTCAGTCCCCGTTGCTGCAGGCTCCCACACTGGGCAACAACACAGTTCAGTGCTTCCCACCATGGCTCAGGCTTCCTGGTGGTGCCGAGCTCTGCAGAGCTCCCCTCTGATTTCTTATGGAGAAATCATTATGGAGAGTCATGGCTGAGCAGTCTGTAGGAAGCAGCTCTTTCCTTCTCCGGAACTGAGCATGCCAAGGCAGTCTTTGGCCCTACCAGCACAAGGACTCTGTCACACAGAGCTGGAGCTGGCCCATTCGCAGCCCAGAGTGCTGCCGCAGAGGCACTGGGTCAGCCCGCTGGTATGGAGCTGTAATGGGGCCTGTCAAGGGATTATGGCCATAACACAGAAGTAGTATACAGCAGAGTTGCAAGGAATATACTTAATTCTTTGTTCAGGTTGAGAGAGGATTTGTGCTGTTCCAGGACCTGTGTTATGAGGGTTTGGGACATGTTGAGCTTTGTGTGTTTCTGAAGTTGTGTGTGAGAATGGCTGGCATTTCAGCAACCTGTGCTTTGCAGAGAACTTCAGCATGTTTGTTCAGAACAGCATATGGAAAACTCAGCTTACTTCCCTCTGAGCAGGGTTATTCAGCAGTCAGCCGAATAGATAATAAACAGCAGAGATGAAAAATGTGGTTATGTCCTCAAAGGATATTTGATTCTTGACCTCTGCCTGAACACAATCCTGAGGACAAATCCTGTCCCATCTTTTCCTACATATGCATAAAACCTCTTGTGTGCCTCAAGATCAGTATTGTGGGGATTTGACTTTTTAATGACTCTCTGAGCTGGGTTACGGCACTTTGCCTGATTATAAATTTCTTTCACTGATACATGCATATATTTTGTATGTGTGTGTGTGTGTGTGTGTGTACATATGTGTGCTTGAAAAAATACTCCCTTCTCTCGGCACACTAGGGAGTGATTCAGCGGTGCTGGTGTCTCTGGTCAAGCCGAGTATGTAACCATGGCCTTAGTCCCACAGCTTTTGGCCATTAAGAATGTGATTTTCCCCCTCCTAACTAATCACAAGATTATTTCATTGTCTCATGAAAATGCTGTCCTAGCATGTCTTCCTTACTGCTGTTGAGCAACATTCCTACAGTCTGTTTTCAGAAATTAAAATTGGGACAGTGCAAAATCTGTCTTCAGTCTGGGCAAGAGGGCTTGGGAAAGTACGATCTTCTGAATTGAACTGTGCCCCACAAAAAGCTGCACATAATGTCATTGAATCACCGCTTATCTCAGAATAATCACTACTCCTCTGAGAATAATAAACCCACTATGTGTCTACCTTTACTGCGATCTCTCAAAATCAGTTGCTTAACTGACGTTAGATCTGCTTGTTACTACAAAACCACCCTGCACTTCCTGAGCTTGCCAAAAGAGCTCATTTCAAGCTAAATGATTGCATAAAGAAACAAATAAACCCAGAGGCGATTTTGACATTGCCATTATTGGTAGCTTACCTGTCACAGATGACTCGGAGTCTCTGAGGTCTCCTGGAAGCAACCAGTTCTAGAAAGTGTAATACGCAACCACAAGATTAAATGAAAATCAAGCCAAATACCATTCTTTGAGCCCTTACAAAAAATATGTGCTCAGAATTTCAAAGGGCCCTATAGAATCTGTCATCTTAGTATTTATAAATATACATTATTCCTATAGGATTTGAGCACCAGCCTTGATTTTAATAAGGTAGTTCCAGTTCTGTAACCCTTTCCTTTCATGTATCTGTGAGTAGAGGCTTTGGGCCTCTTTCTGTTACAGTGCAAGTCTTAGCTTTGACTTCAATAAAAGCAGTACCAGTCCCTAAAGCCTTTGCACAAAGGAAGCAGACGGATGTCTGCAGGCCTGAATCCCCAGCAATTGCCTTGGCTTTCCAAGGGGCTGCTGAGCTTCACATATTGCCTTGTGCGTACATGGGGCTTTTCTGCACCAATGTGGCAGAAAGAGGGGACAGAGAAAAGGTGCTGGGGTCCCACTCTCTTCTTGCCCTCCCTCACTGCCAGTCTCTCATTAAGTTTGTTGTTTATCCAGTTAACCATTCTCATGCAGGCTTAGTACTTAATGATTATGAGATCTCTACCAGACTGGAACTTAACAGAGTTCACAGTTTTGTGAGGGCTGCATTCTTGTTGATGTTTTTCAAGGACATATTTCTAAACATTGTGGAAAATGTAGAGCAATACATTCCTCAAATGTTTTATTATAAAGCATGAATTTTCTCAGGCTTAGATATGAATGAATGGCTTAAGCCTGGAAAACTTTCCCTTAGAGCTGATCAACAGAGACATTTTCTTGCATCAGAAAGGCTGTAATTTCAACCCACCTACATTTTCCTGAGCACCATTTCTGGCAGCAGAGAATGAACGATGGTACTCTAGGCATGGAAAGGAGAGCAGGAAGGGTGGTGTCAACCTCTCTCCCAGCCCAGCCTGGACAAGAATTCCCCACAGCAGTGAGACCACTGGGAGGCAAGTGCCACTGGTTTGTTGTCAGTAGACTCTGAGCCAAACTGGGGTTTGTGCTGCACCGTCCAAGAGCATCTTCCCTCCCTTCCTGCCTGCAAGCACCAGGCACATCATTCAGGGACAGGAGCTGCCTGCTGCAGCCTGTGGGAGTCCTCTCTGCCTTTGCCTGCATAAGGCCATTTCCAGAGTGCCAGGCCCATGGGCTCTGTCACTCAGTGTCTGATGGGATGCACAGACAATTTGAAAAAGTGCAAATTACTGAACTCCCCGCCCTTGGCCTTCCCAGCCCTAATCTGTCACCACTAAACCAGGCCAGCAGATTGTTAAACCTGTCTATCACAGGGTAAGAACAGTTCACAATTGAAATGTTCTCCTACGCCCAAATACTAAGGTAATTTCTAGAGCAAGCAGTAAATGACAATGTAACTTGGGATGAGATTCATGTTTAGGTCCCAGAGCACTGGAATTATTGCCAGTATATGGAAGTTATATGTTAGCATTTTGAATACTCCCTTCCCAAATCAGTCACCATGATTAACTGGCACAACATTCCCCTTAGATCACTAATAACATTTTCACTGGATCATCTTTCCTTCTTTTTGCTCCCTTGACTGTAATAAATGTGTAGAAATACATTATCCATATCGAGTAAAGATGTAAAGTTTCCAGATCGAATGGGAGAAAAACAATTTAAAAAATGGTTTGGAAAGGCGTAAGATTTTTCTGTATGAGGTAGAAATTTTTGCCGCTTCACAGAGCTGGCCAAAATCTTTCAGATGTTATAGCTTTCTGCCAGAAAAATTTGATTTGGGAGATGGAAACATTCCATGATAATATATCAATTTCATTTAACATTTAGTAAAAATGTCAAGAAGACTGAAATATTGTACTTAAACTCTACCGAAATCTTTTAACATTAATATTCTTTAATGAGGTTAACATAAAATTTAAAAAATGCATGTTCAGTTGATAACAGCAGGACAAAATGTTTCAATATCTAAGTGAAATGTCACTTTGTTTTTATGGAGTGAGTTTTCAGGATTAATATTCCAAAGAGGAAATAGGATTTTCTTCACATTACTGGTAGAAATATCAGCTTGCTTACTGGGAACTCGGAGGAATACCTGAATTATAGTGTTTGCTGTCTTGAGCAAGCCTCTTGACTTAAATTAATCATTTATAGAACACGGATATTAATAATTACCTGCAAGGGATAGTGTAAGAGCCAGTGAGCCAACTATGCCTGTCCCTGACCAAACACATCTCTCAATGGAGAATTCTGCTTGAGTGAGGACTTCCAAACTTGCCACTTTGAGAATGCAGAGCTTTGATTATAAATGGAAGATATGGGTAAGAAAACAGTGCATCTCTGCTCAAGAATTTAATGCAGTTAACTAATCCACTTTAAATCAGTTCAGATTAATCTCCTGACTGATCCCATATAGACAAACCTTTAGAAAATGCCAAGGAACCATTGTGTTGAGCAGGGTAAAAACAGAGCAGTAAATATTTTCCCTACTATGAGATTAAGACCAATCTAAAATTGTAAGGCAATGTAAACAGCTACTCCCTAAAGGTAAGAGATAAAGAATATTTGGATATCATTCCAAAAACTGGATGAACTACTGATTTAATCGTCTCACGATGATGATCTAGACATAAAAATGATGAGATTGTGTAGGGCTGATTGGCTTTTTTAACAATATGAGTAGATCTGAAGAGGTAGCTTAGGTTTGTTTTTGCTATCCTTATGCAAGGCACTGTGTTCTAATGAGGAAATACCTTCCCATTTGAAAACCCAGGTGGAAGTGGCTAATGAACTGATAATGAGGCAAGCAAGCCAGAGGACAAAAGTTAAACTTCCCTAATTGATGAAGAGAGAGAAAGAGGATGCCAAGTGCTGCTGGATGAAGGCGCTGTGGTTGCAGGCTCACAGGGAAAATTTCTCTCATTAGTGAAATCTCTGTGGCTGCAGGACAGAAGCAGAGCTCTGTGTGTGTGGCAGGCTGGAAACTGAGGGCTGTGCCCGGTGCCACACAGATAGGAAGTTCCCTACACCCTGCCCAGCATATATTGCACATTAGTTACAGTGCTGCTCTTCCCTTTGAGATCAAAGCCACATGCAGTTTATTATGACAATAAAAATTTTATCGTTTTAGAATTCAGTTTTCAACCATCCCATTTCCTAAATGAAGCATCAGCATAAAAAGTGAGATTTAAAAAAAAAAAAAAAGGAAAAGCACTCGTAGTGTAGCCTTCATCTGCATTCTCACAGATGTCATGCGAAGTTTCCGTTACAGGGCCTGCTGCTTGTTGCCTCCATCTGCTGGTGACAATTTGGAAACTCAACAGACAATGAAAATCTGTACCTGGGAGCACAGGCTGACTCTGGAAAGCTTCTAAATTTCATTCTTTGTACCAAAGGGTGCAGATCCATGAAAAACTAGGCTCAATTTGAAAGTAATTGGTGCATCTGAAGGGTGCCTGTGCAAAACCTGTGTCTGCTACATGAGGTGATACTACCTGGCACAGGAGACTTCATCAATCAGCCTGTGTGATAAATCAAGGAGTAAAGCTCACTCATAGCGAGTTCATCATGTTCTAGATAGATAAGCACTGTTCCTCACTCTTTGGAATCCAAATGTAAGAAAAAGAAAACAAAAACTAACTCGGTACACTGGGCGCTCCAGTATTCCCATTTTGGCAAAAGCACCAGCCTAATGTCATGGGCTGTGATTCCTAATCCTTCCCTGCCCTTGACCCCCGCTGTCTAGATTCAAACTTGTAACCATTAATGGGGCTGGATCAAAACACTGGCCTTCTGGTGTCACCAGTGGTGTTTAGAGGGGATTTAAACTCACTGCTTTTCAGCGCAGTGAAATGAACACAGCAGTAGATTAATGCAAGGATTTGAGCTCACACAGCATGAGAGCTTTCAAAAATAGTGTTAACAGAGCTACAACTGCCTCTTTCAGGGGAAGCAAAATGAGGAGAACAGAACAAATGAACAAACACAGGGCAAAGCCTTGTCACTACGGGCAGGGCTGCTAAGCCCAGGGATTCAGGGAGAGGGCCAGCAAGTGTGCTGGGATATGGGGCAGGAGTTCTTCCAACCCTTCACGCTCTCCCGGAAAGGGTTCTCTAGCCAGGGTGGGGGGGGAAAACATGCTTTCAGGCCCCATAACTGCATGTAATTACCTACCCCAAGCATCTCCTCTCCTGCAGAGGGGAGATGAGATCACAAGCAGTAGGGTTGGTCATGGATGCGTTGCTCATCCATCCTTCCTGTTCACCTGTGGCCAGGCACAGGTTGAGATTTTGGCAAACTAGGCAGTGAGCATGAGGCTGTTTCTGAGCTTCTTTGTGCAAGAAGACACAGGTGGTCAAATACTCCTTTGCACATTTCATCCCTTGCCAGTTGCCTATAGAGGAAGCAGTGGAGTTGCTTTTCCTCCAGCTGCCCTGTGTGTGCCTGGCTCACATACCCCACAGCCCATGCTGTATCTTCTCTTCAGACTGCAGCAGGATGTGCTGAAGCCCACAGTAGTGACAGGAAAACATCTAAAGGTTTCCAGCTTTCATTTCAGAGATTCCTACTAACCCACCTGGTCCAGGAACCCTTCCAGTAACAACCTCAGTCTGGGGCTGAGCCTACACTGCTGAATCCAGGGGGAGTTTTGCCATCAACTTCAATGAGAATAGGATCACACCTCAGTGCTTTGTTTTGCCGGTGTTTGTTCCTTGCCTCGGGCAGGAACCTGTTTGTTTGTTTGCTGCCTGTGCTCAGTTCAAACATCAATAGGACTAGCTAAAACAATTCAAACCATCAAATTTGGGGAAGAGCTCCAAAGTTTGTTTGCTTATCTGAACCAACCCAGGCACCCAGATTCGCACAAATGGTCTGGGAATAACCTCAGGAGGGAAGGTTTTCTCAGCCAGACTCCACAGATTCCACTCGGGCTGAGCATGTCCTGGGGTATGAACAGCTTTTGTGCTTTGGGGAAGAGAGGGGAAGCACCCAGAAGCATGTAAATGGTAAATAGCTTTAAACAAAGAGACTAATTTGCCTTCTTACCAGCATCCCATCAAAAAGTGACTTGATTTAGTTCCTGAGTAGGGTAAATCGTCCAACCTTATATGACTAACCTTCTTCTGTTCAGACTGGTTTGCATAACCCAGGTGTGAGCCAAGCGCTTGGTTCCAGTATGTGGCTGAAACAGCTCACAGCCCCTTGGGCAGGTTCTGAGGAGGGGAAAGGGATGTTGCCTCTCAAGCTGGCACAGCTATTGACCCAAATACTGATGCAACACCCCTCTCCCATGTGTTTGCTAGCATGCTGGGATGCTCCCACAGAAAGATGTCTTCTGACTCCTGCATTTCTGCCTGGTCCAGCCACAAAATGTGCCAGCATCCCAGGATCACAGCACAGGTCAATTCTGGCCCTCTGGAGTCCGTCCATTAAGGGAACTTCCTAGTAAGTCTGAAAGCACTTATGATGACTAGACCTGACGTTACTGGAGCTTCTGCCATGCTGCCTGGATGCCTGTCCTCTCCCTCATGGCCCTGCGAAAGGCACCCTCAACAGCAGCAGAGGACAGCACTGCTCCTCAGACAAAACACAGCTAAGTGGGAGTCACTGCTCAAGGCACTTCTGGGCACTCACATTCTATGTCTGAACAAATTTCTTTGCTAGTGTAGCCTTCATGCTTGCACTTTTACGTTGTCCCTCTATATAGCATCAGGATACCTAATCATCATCACTGAGAGTTTTTGGCCTTGTGTGAGCAGATGACTGGCATTAAAAAAATTCTTTGTGATTAGTATGTCCCATAAATGAGCATTTCTTTCCTCCTAGACTACTCTTCTCAACTTCTAGACTACCCAGCCAAGCCTTCTTCAACTTAGAGAAGAAAATGCTTCCTCCAGCTGTCTGCTCTGTGCTTGCTTGCTTACCCAAATTAAACTTGCTGTGGACAGCGACACATTCCCATTTCACGCTGGTTTGATTAATGTGTCTCAGCTAATTGTGTGAAGGATTCCCGTCCTTTCGACTGTGAGACCAGCTTATTGTTCAGCCAATCTCGGCTACCATGTGAAAATGGGGGCTGTTTGGTGTTCATGAAACATAATCAAAGGAGGGGCATCTTGGACTGGGTCACAGAGCAACACCCACTTCTTTGAAAAGATGTTACTATGCTCTACTAAACCTGCAAACCTCTTGCTCAAAGCACGTCTTCTCCCTCCTCCTCTCCCCCCTGCTCTTTTTTTCTCCTTCCAGATAGACAGGCTCCCCCCACCACTCTCCTAGGGTACAAGTGAGAGAGAATGGCTAGATTGTAGATGGGTGAATTTCACATTCCAGGGTTTTTAATATTTCACTTTTATATTTCTTTTACAGAATGATCCTGCTGAGAGGCTGAGAATCAGTGCTCATCATTTCCCCCTCACTGACACTTGAATATATTTTCCCAGGAGAAAACATTAAACAAAAAGAGAAAGAGAGAAAGGGAGAAAGAGAGGGAGAGGGAGAGTGACTGAGCTAGCTTTTCAAAGCATACTTCTCAACCTGCCCACATCAAAATAAGAGACAACTGGCCCTTTGAAGTCCAGGACACAGACTCCTCTACCAGCCCATGTGGAAATAAAAGAATCCAGCTTTATAAATCACACAGATTTCTCACCTTGCCCACATCAAAATCAGGGACAGTGACCTTTAAAGCTGAGGTTTAAAGGTCCCCAAACCAATCTCCATAAAAATAAGGAGAGTTCAGATAAACTGTGTCTCCAGGTGCCTATCAGCTTTTCCAATCTAAACCAGGAGACACCGGTCCTTTGCAATGAGAAGTGGAGATTGTGAGCACTTGCAGCAATGAAATCTCCCATTATACTTACATATATCCAGCACTCAGTGAGGAAACTTTGCTGTGGATGTACCTTTGCTTGTATGCTAGGCCAGTCCCGCTGTTGTTGTAGGTCCTACAACACTGCTGTCATTAAGTAGCTCAAGGGATTTAGTAACACTGAAGCACAGGATTTTTCATAATGAGAATTACTGACCCAAAAAATTGAGTGGCTAGTGGCTCAGAGAGAAACTTGGCCTTCTTGTGAGTTAAATCCTACCTGGGTTGTAGCTGGGGAGCTTGGAAAGTCCCGGCCAGGTGTCCTCATTTGGGACCCCCAATACCTATGAAAAAAAAGAAAGAGAGTGAGAAGAGCAATAAGCTCTTTCTGCCAGTACTTTCCCTTGGTGTGGAGTTGGAGGAATCAGTCTCAATGCAGAGTGACTGACCTTTCCTGTAAACCAGCATGGAACTCACACTGCCCTGTCTGGAGCTGGATCTAATGCTGTGCATAAGGGACACTGACATTTTAGCACTTGGATTTTGTAGCAGAAAGGGTCCTGCTGAGATTGAATGCTGTTGCTGCTGGGAACATCAGTGAAGGCATACGCAGCTTCACTGCCAGGTGCCACTTCTGCCTGTGTTTGCCAGCCCAGGGCTCTGTTGAGCCCCTTTCAGTGCTGCAGGTGTCCTGCTGAGCCAGAGCTGCACTGGGGACTTACTCTGCCCACTGGCACTGGCAGCAGCTGATACACTCAGCAGCAGCACAGGCTGTGAGCTGTGACAGAAACCCCTACCTTCTGAAGTGAAAAAGAAAAGCTGGCAGACAGGTCTAGTGGCAGGTGCTGGAAAGCAATCCAGTGCCTCATCCTGAAGGATGCAGAGCTTCAGCAGCTCTGGGAATTGTGGGCTTCAGAACATGCTCCTCATTGAGCAAAGTCTGGGCCAGTAAAGCCTCCTCTAATCTCATTTTAGTTGCTGAAATGTGTGAGATCAAGCGCATCTGGATTTCTGCAGTTGTGGATGTTCAGTGTTATTATTTTTACTTAATGCATGTAAAAGCTCAGTGCCTATTGATATGTATGATTTGTGCTAAAGAGGTAAAGCCACATATTTGAGAAGACCTCACAGAATGTGAAATGGTAGTATAAATCAGTATTGCTAGCTCCAAGCACTCAAAGCTTATCATCCAGACAACCCACAGAATTATCAGATTTACTTAAAAAACAGTGACATTTTAACATGAAAAATTTCAGGGTTTTTATTCACTTTCTCTTCTCCAATATTAGATTTGTCTCACATTAGTTACATCTTGCATAGGATAGACAATCCCTGTTCCTTAAAATGTAAGCTGAGATAAGTGATATGGGGAACGCGGCCTCACAAAAACTTGTGGTAAGATTGCAAGAAAGCAGGCATCAGTAAAAAAATACATTAAAGAAGGAAGAAACATAAAGCCTGGTTGTTGCAGTTGTTAAGCATCTGGTAGCTGATTGCTTTTCTCACTCACAGCTGGGAAACAGCTGTGAGGACAATTACAGCTACCTGGAGAAGACAGCTACAAGCAGGGACTGCATCTCACAGCTGGAACATATTTGCATGGTGGGCTCTGGAGGGACGTGGTTTGCTGGGGCCCATGTTTCCAAACCGCTTATGGACTTAGCCTGCCACAGCAAAGAAAAAGGGGTGGGATCCTTGTCTCTGCTCACCTGTAAAATCAGTCTTGGGAGTTTTCAAGCTCTCTAAAGAGAAGGCATCTTGCAATGTTCAGCCATGTGAGGATGTGGGAAGGTGGCTTGCACCAAGATGAGAGGATGCGTTCGTGACTGGTGTTTGTATCATGTAAGTAGGGCGGGTCAGCCCAAAGCAAACTCTATATGCACAGGAAAGAGGTGGAATCTGAATTTGAATCCAGAATTTGCTATCTTTTGCTATCTGGTTAGACTTACAGGAAGCGTTAATGTGGGCCCTCATTCTTCAAGGTTTCTTGTGAGCCATTGGACATCAGTTCTAAAGGCATCAGAGGAAGCTAGGGAAGTTCAGTATAAAGTAAAATCATACTCAACAGGGTCAGCTCAGCACTCTGCTTCTTTTGGTGAAGAATTAAAAAAAATAGTTATTTGTGCATGCTTGTACTTTGCTATATAAGGTTTTCAGCAAATACTTTAATTTTGCTGTGTTGAGGTGTGAAAGCACTCAGAGGACCAATGAATGCCATATGAATTTGTATTTTCTGACCCTTTTCTTTACAAAAGATGCCTTTCCAACCCATGCACTTGGATCTACTTTTTTTCTCCAATGTAACAGGGCAAGTGATCTCCTCTTCCTCTTCCCCCCTGGACCTTTAGTGAGATTCCTTGCCAAATCAGTAATGCATTACATTTATTTAACTGAAATCAATTATACTCTGCCAATTGTTTTACCTGCTGTGTATCCACCCTAAATCTAGCTGTTAACTCTCTGGTCTATGCCATCAGACAAAGCAAAGCAGCTTCTCTATACTTCACTCTGTAGTGAAAGTTCTTGGCGCAGCTCAGTTCAGTCCACTTGGGAAGAGGCAGTTTCAGCCAGAAATGGTTTTACAATGCCTGTATTTCAGCAAGTGGTTTCAGTTGGTGTAAATCATGGTCCTCTCTCTCTGCCCTCTAACTGCTTGCTTCTCCTGTGACAACTTAGCTGAACGAATCAATCTAGCTGATTGGGCTTAATTTTGTTGGGAAGTTTTTATTCTATGTTTTATGTCAAGAAGCCTTGTAGCCATTCATTTGGCACTTGTCACATGTTCAGCGCAGCCCCAGAAGCACACTGGTGGCATTCTGCAGCCTAATCCAGCCCACACAAAGTCCTTCTCAGCACTATGTTAATCAGTAAGATGGAGTTTTGCATGCAAAACCTATGCCTGATTTCTGAAAATTTGAATGATGGACCTTAAGTTGTCAGGTTTGCTCACTCTCCATGCCATGACTGAACTGGAGATGCTGCAGTTTGCATTCATTCATGCCGTACGTCCATAACTAGCGCTGCCAGCCTTCCTGTCCCATTTGGCCCTGCTCCTGTGCCTTGCCTTCTTGAGTACTACTGGTCATTAATGCTCCTGTTTGTGCAGCCAGAGGATGAGCTGGGTAAAAAAAGAGCTGTTCTCATTTAGAGTAAGCAAGGGAGAAAGTTCCCCAGTTCACATAGCCCCACATGGGAGAGTTGACACAGGAGCAGCAATGAGCAGCCAGGGATAGAGATGAGGGATGGAGACTTGCCTCTAGGAGAATTGTTGGTGAAATGACAGTCAGTCAGTCCTGATGATTCAACAGGACAAGCACATTTCCCAGAATGCGGATTTTCCAGCCAAATATCTATACGGTGTCTGAACCATCAGTCCTACATGGAGATAAGCATGCTGGGTGATACAGATTCACGCACACAAATGCTGATGGTCTCTAAACCAGTGCAGCGGGCCTCTATATTATTAGTACATGAAAAGAACTGACTATTAGAAAACAGTAGGAGTCCCCGTTCTGAACCTCACACTCGGCAAAATATCTCAAGTTAGACATCGAAAGCCTCTAAGGAGCTTTGAAATCTTGGCCTAACACAGAGCCTCATTCCAGGCTGTATAATAACATAAAACCTTCTGTGAAAAACACTAATTATTTCATAGCTCTTAAGGCTTCCTCATGATTTTTAAATAAGGGGTTTTTTTGCCTTCTATAGCACAAATCCTATTAATCACGGTATTAGTTATAATGCCAGAGAAATTATGATAGTGCTATAACCCTCTAATGCAAACCCACAGGAAATGTATCCAGAGATTGCAGAGACATAAGTGTAACGGTACCCTTCATTCACACTCCGAGAAACTGGGCCCTGCCCTGGCTTTGAACCTTGTTAATTGGCCAAGTATGGATTTTTTTTTTCCTCAATAATTCTTCTTTTCCCCCGCTCTCTATGAAAGAAAAAGTCGGCATTTATTTAAACGGACTGAACTCAAGTCTAAGAACTGGATGCACTTGTCTGGCTTTTTATCACATTCTAGCTACAAGCAGAGAGGAAAACCATACCAAGCAGAAGTGTTTCTGGATGAAGGGATTAAGACGGAAAAATCTGACTTACACAGTCTTGAGGCTATAAAATAATTTCTCATGACTTTCCGAATTTCATTTTTTCTGTACTTTCTCCTTTGAAAACCCACGCCTGGGAAACAGTCTGTGCAGAAGAGTAAGTCCCTGGGAGGAGATGTGAAAGGACAGACACCTACAGCAAAAGCCAGTATGAGTCCATCGGCTGACCTTCCTGTTGAGTCAGCAAGAGCGGTCAGGAACACACAGAATCCGACAGTGCTGCCAACTGCCTCAGTTCCACCCAGCTGAACTAAGGACATGGCCCCACGTTTCTGTTTCCCCAGCAGAAAAAAACAGCTTAGGAGGCTGCTGAATATGTCTGCTCTCACTCACTGCTGCCTTTACAAAGTAATTTCACGCTTTCTATTATGCCAAACCAGTCTCTAGAGCTGCACCATAAACTGGATGATACAAAATGTTCCAAGCTAAAATGAAGAAGGATCTCTGACAAACCTCAGGGTTTTGCCATTTTCAAGGTAGTTTAAGAGCAATATTAGAGCTCCTTTGTGAGAATATGGTGTGATGTATCCTACAGTAAGTAAAGGATTTAACAAGGAGCAACAGAATTTGCAGTACCTGCACACCTTTTATGCCTTCAATTTGATGTCATTTTAATTGGCTTTAAATTTTTGATGAGATGACAAACATCAAAGGGAAATCATTTGATTTCCTCTTGTGTCTGTAAGAAAGTTGCCAAATATAAAATGGGTTACAAAGTCTGCTCTAACTTAGTACATTAGACCAAATTATTTCTGCTATTCATGGGACCTATGCCTAGGACTTCAAAATTAAGTAGGCTGGAGCAACATGTTCTTTTTCTCTCCCATTTCAGGGTGTATTTTACTCACCATCCAGATCTTCTCCAGCTGTTCATGAGTACCAGAAGTTCCTGCAAATATTGGCTGACCCTGGATCATTTCAACAAATATACAGCCTGCACTCCTGCAAGAAACCCAAGGTATTAACTCATTCACATACATGATATATGTAATATGACTGTTGGGATGGGCAGGGAGAAAAGTAGAGATATAATTGTTGGAATGGAAATGTAGAAATTCTGATTTGTAAATGTAGAAATCCTGATATAAACTGTAAATTCTGTATATATATTGCAGCTGAAGTCTGAAAGTACCAGTCTGATGCGTCAGTATTGTATATCCACCTCGTGTCATCTAGTGAGAGTGTGTGTGAAGCCAGGGGGATATGGAGTGTCTGTATATATGTAAATAAATAGAGGCTGCAGTGAAGACTGATATACCTCTACAGTATGGTGGTGGGCAGGATCTAGCATGATAAAAATGCTTACTGATTGTGGAAAGTCAGGAAGGTTTCCTTTGGGAAGGGCCACCTTGTGCATCCCTGATCTTGCAGCATGTTCTAGGCACTTGCAACTGGCTGTTGTTGCACGTTGTATGTAGTATCATTAACCTCATCCTAGTCCTACAGATTGAATCACTTGAATTGAAAAGCTCACAAGTCAAAAAGGACCAGAGCAGACCAGAAATAAATCATATTCACATCCCTCCAAGACTTTAGAAAAAAATAAGGCAGTCAAAGTTTCATACAAGTCTGTTCCTATCTCCTTTTTCTCATCAGCACCACCCACAAAAAAAATAATTCACCTTTCACCAGCAAGACAAGACAGGTGATATCCTTGGAAAAGAAACCCACTAAGCACCATCTTTTTCTTCCAGTGTGAAACAACTTGTTTCATCTCTCTGTCAATTAATTCTGTTACAAGTCATCTTTAAAAATGGGTGTGGCAGAAGCCTGAGGAATAAGAGGTTGCTTTCCATGAAAAAAGGGTGCAACATCAGAGTGCTAACAGTTGGAAAGATAACCAGAGAACTACTACACACTACACTGGCTCGAAGGATATAATAGATGCAGAAAGGACTCAGAGGTGCTAACCACTAGAGTGATTTTTTTCTTCAGAAGCAATTAGCTCTTCCTCGGAAAACTGAAAGCAAGATATCATAGCATAAAGAACCTTGTGACAAGAGCAAGCTAAAGTATTCTTATTTTTGTGTCATCCCCTGCACTGCACTTGTGCCAAAGCAAACCAGTCAGCATAAAAAACACCCAACACCTGCGAAAATGCTTAATTTTACTCAGGTGGATGAGTCCTCATGGCAATAATGATGAGATAGTAGTAGATAGTCAGGTAGACTGACCTATTTGCAGCTATTCCCATCTCTTATTGTATGGTGTAAAACTCCCCTCATTTACTTTTCAGTCATTTTCCTCAAAACGTTTTCTAGATTTTCTGTCTTTTCACTAAGCCCCATCACAGCTTTTTAGCTTTCAGTGTCAATCCTCTTTGATTATAGCATATCTGAGTCCTTTGAGTTCAAATGTTGAATCCTTTGATTTGTCTTACAAGCTCTGAGAGGATTATTTTCATTTGCTGAGCAATAACTGGTAATCTCTTCTGGTCATCTGTACTCATGTGTTACCCCTTGCACCTTGTTTCTGCAATACTGTAGTTGCTTTTCCCACCTGGCTGTGGTCAGTTGAAACCCTGGCATGTAACTCGTCTGTGGTATTCATTTTGGTCATACTTGCACACCAGCTGATGCCATGTCTATTTGCAGATCCGTATCTAATGCTGTTTCTACAAACATCTCTGCTGCACTTTCCCTTAGCTTCGTGTATCCTAACCTTGGCAAGCTGTGAGATGAGCTCCTTGCTTGTCTAATATGCTCTTACAGAGTCCAGGCATCACGAAACTTAACTCACAGCTGTTGCAACACAGATTTCTTTGGTGTTTCATTGCACTACCACATCACTAGATGTTATTTTGGAGCCCACAGATAGATTCTACTGAGACCAGTGTCATACCAACCCTCTGTTTTCACAGCTGATGTACATGCCCAAATGGCTCACCCTATTTTGCAACCACAGGGGCTGCTGTAATCTGCTGATTGCATTGCACAAGTTTAGCTATGTATGGTCACAGCAATTCAGGTACATGTGATTTGGAGGGAGAAGAGAATCGGCTCTGTGGTTTTGGAGCAAGTGATCCTGATGTTCACCCACAGTTTGCGTTCTGATGTCCCAGCTAGAAAGGGCGATTAGACTGGCAACAGCAGGAACTTCTTTTCCTACGTGCAGCCAGCATTTGCTAAGAATTGCTCATGAGTAAAGAGTTCACTAATAGGCAAACTGACAAACTGTCTGTTTGAGGAGAGGAACAGCTTATGGGTTGCTACAAATGTAGCTTGTGGTAGAGCTCTCTTTTGTGTTCCTGGTTTATTCCTATTGGTTCTGGAAGCCTGTAAATCTCAGTGTCTCTAACAAAGACAGAACTACCAGAGCAACCACAACTGCTGGAAAGGAGTTCTTTGTTTCTTGTAGCGAGACTCAGTCGACCATCTGCCTTTAGTGCCTGCTTGATATTGATTCATCAGTGACAATTATGACTGTTTCTATCTGTTTCCAGATCAAATATGTTTTTCTTCACAAAAAAAGGCCAGAAGTAGTTAGAACAACTGACGTATGGGTACCCCCCTCTTCTCCCAGGTATTTGTCTACCTGATAAAGCAGGACTTTGGTAACTAGTACTAGTCATCATATTAGCTTTGGAGTATAGGCCTTGACTTTCCTTCTGAGATACAGATTTACAGTTACTGCTCTAACAGTATTATGAGGATTCTTCTGATAATGATGATGATTCAAAAGCATTTACTTTTAAATATTTCTAAATATTTAAACTTGGCATTGTTTAATTTTTCCCCTTTTCGTTCTTACCCCTCTGATACTAAAGTCACGTTAGTCCTTCCAGTCTGTAAGTTTCTTAGAGAGTCTCAGTCCCATAAAGCTGCCTTGGGAAGAGATAGGGCAAAGAGAGGGATCTTTTGGGAAGAGGTCTAGACATGATGTTTTAGCATGTGCTAGATATGCACATGAATCAAAACAGTGACAGCTAAAGTAACAGGAGAGGTTATAGGGATGTTCAGGAAGTATAAGCAGATCTGGTTCAGACAGCACAGTTGTATCTGTCTGGAATCCCTGGGGTAGGTGTGAACACTGTACTTAGACCCTCCAGCTGCAGTGCTGCATCATGCAGTGGTGAGATGTTTTCATCAGGATGAAGATCTAGGATATCTCTATGGCATCCCAGAGTTCCCTCTCCATGTTTGGTTTGGTGGTTTTTGGTTTTGTTTTTTTTTTGGTGTTAGGAGATGGCAATTTTATATTTAACCTGAAATATAATCCATTCTCTTGTTCCTCACTGAGCATGGTCTGTACAGTGGAGCCCTTAGCCTATATCTCCCAGTTTGGCATAGAAGGGCAATGTGAACCAGGCCGAGGAGAGGGCAGGTCCATGTTAAATGACTGCATGTGAACTCCTATTCTACATGGATCTACATGGGAAGATCCCTGTGATTTTTTTTTTTCTCTCTTTTTTTTAAATGGAAGATTGTACAAGGAAACCCTGACTGAAAAGAAGACATGTCTTAAGGCACTCATGATGTTAGCAGCCACTAGTGTGGCACGTGCACAAAGCACTTGGTGTTTTATAAAAAAAAAAGAAAAAGAAAGTCCTTCTGATATACTGTGTAATCTCTCTGAAATCCCTTAATTGAATCTTCTAAAGTCCTGAAGATATAGTGAGAGAGAGAGAAAAAAGATACAGAGAGATTAAAGCAGCTTTTCTAGTTAGTCCAAGAGTGACTGAGTCTCCTTCTATATCTCTTTCTTCATCTATTCAAGGCCTCATTCACTTCCCATGTGCCTCCCACTGACAGTATTGCTGCTCAAGCACACTATGCATGAATTCCCATAATGTTTTATTTTGTTATAATTGGTTTCTTTAAACCAGGGCTTTGACACCCACTGTCTCATGCCATTACCGAGGGCATTCTGACCTGCCTTCATGTAAATCGCAGGATCCAAAAGACAGTTTTTTTCCTTTCTCCCCAATAGACAAGTAACATCTGTGTGAATTCACATTATTTTCTAATAGACAAAAATTGACCTTAAATGCAGTGTACATCAAGATAATAAATGACTCTTGTTAGAGGAAGTTACTGAATAGAGCTCACTGAAGTACTCTCTATTCCCTCAGCGTGACATCTTTCTTTAGGGCAAACACTCTGAATGTTGTTATTATAAGGAGGCGTTATAACAAAGGTGCCTATAGTCTGAATGTAGTTCAGTGGGACAGGGAGCACTGTGCTGTTAGAGCTGGTCAGAGAGCTGGATGGGAACTTGTATACCAGTCCTGTGTTGATATTCATTACACTAGAGCAGAGTTATGCAGTGGGGATGTTGGTTTTGCATAGGCAGAAATGCCACACTTCCTGTGCATAGCCAGCTTTGGACAGTGGTCAACTTCCAGTGAAAAAAAACAACAGGCTTATGTCTAATACAAAGCCTTCAATCTGCTAGGCAGGCATCTTCCTCAAACTCCACAGACATATCTGGGAGACTGTCTGGAGGGAAAGATGACAGGTAGTGGGGGAGAGAAGACAGGACTCTTTAGACTGGCTTAGCAGCTAGAATCCATTAGAATTTAGCAGGGTTTTCCTCCTTGGAGATATCTTTAAGCAATTAAATTAGCAGCAGGCCTAGGGAAGTAAACAACCTAAAAAGTCCTGTTCCCCTGGACTACTCTCCAGACTTAGGCCATTGGAGTGTCTGATAAGCTGCAGAGCTCTGGAAGGAGATACAGCCTCGGAAGACCTGGAGCTTTGCTGTTTGTAAACTTAGCCAGCCTTCTTCTTGCACATTCTTCAGCCTGCTGCACTCCCACCCTTCCCAACCTTTGACTCTGCACTGCAGTTAAGAAAAGTCCTGGTGGGACAGATACAGACAGAAGATTAACTGGTCTGAAGAAAGGGTGAAGCAGCAATACCATCTACGGATGTAAAATTGCCCAGAATAAGGAAGGTCTCCTGCAACTTCATGAGCTGCATGCTGTCCGTGAGTAAGCCGGGACTGTGTTGCTGGAAGTGGGCTTGGGCTGGTGCAGAAGTGAGCCAGAAGGCAGATGAACCCTAGGGCCCAGACACATGTAGGCCAGCCCGAAGGGCCCAGTGGGACCCCTGTGAAGCCCTCATGTTCTCCTGCTTTCTGCCTGCTCTCAGAGACTCCTCTCCCTTCATCTCTGCTATCGTGCTACTTGTTTCCTGTGAGTCCCAACCACATTTGGATTTTGGGGTAGAGCTCATCACATAACAGACACAGCCCTTCTCCTGTGTGAAATGCAGACTGCATCTGAGACATTTTCTTTGAGAAGAAGGACAATGTATTACGGAAATAATGAAAATCTCAGACACCCTTCTATCTCCAGATCCATTAAAAAACCCTTTAATGCCACATTTTGCTACCAAGGCCAAAGTAATTGATGGTGCAGTTATGGATCCATTTTTTCTTTACAAAGCTATTGCTGTAGAGAGCTACTACTAACTCAGCGGGCTGCATAGGTACAAGTACATTAAGCAAAGGTGTTCTGTTGCAAGACCTGAAAACGCTTCATACATGTTACCAAATGAGATGTACATCTCTCATGAATATTATCAGATGAGGTTTATAACACGCCATAGCTGAGATGTAGTGACATCATTCACAAAACCTTCTGTGAACCCAGCAGTACAAAGCTCCCCACTGCTCACACATTTTCTGCTCACAGCTGTCAATTCCTCTGCTTACAACTGTACCTACTGTAACTCTGGTTGACTTAATTCAGGTAAAGATGATTTTTCCCAGGGGACCCCAGATGCTTGGAAATTGGTCAGTACCAGATATCTATATCAGAAGAATAATCTGTAGCTCCAAGCAACACATCAGGAGGACGGTACCAAAGTGTCACCACTTCAGAGGAGTATGTCTGTCTGGGGATGGACTGGGCACGAGCAAGGCCTGCGAAAAAGAATCAAACAAAAAACTGCTGTGTTAGGACAGTTCTTCTACCTGTACAGTGCATAGATGACAATAATTGGAAACAGGACATTATTTTATCTTGGATTTTTAAACAAAAATAATCCCAAGCAATTGACAAAGGAAGTGTGTCTGGAATATAGCTCTGGGGCAGATCAGATCAAGCAATATGCTGTGTTTTGTAGGCCTTGACAATTTGTAACTGCAGCAGCCATCCCAAACCAATGCTAAGAAAGCCTTTTGATTCAGCACATTGCTGTGGATTCTACACATTAGATTATTTTCTGAACATAGAGAGGTTGGTTCTCTGTTCTCTTGAACCAGTTTTACGTGGCAGTAATTGCTCTGACTTAAATGAGGTTAATCCCTGCACGCCTCAGTATAAATACAAGAAACGCTGGACTGACCACAGAAATAGTTTCCTGAAGTTCAGTAAAAGGTTATGCTTCTGTGCCTTAATTGGCTGTGGATACAGATCTATATGCATGCTAAAGCTTTGGTCTGAGCAGATATATTAGCAGTATCCAAACTGTGACTCACCAAAGTCGGCTAATTTAAGCTCACCAAGGAAACTGATGAGCAAGTTCTGGGGTTTCAGATCCCGGTGAAGAATGTGTTGTTGGTGGATGTAAGCCAGGCCGCGCAAAAGCTGGAACATGAAGAGCTGGAAAAAGCCAACAAAGAACTGAGATGATTTTGTGTGACTTTGCATTGATATATTAACTCTGAACTTTAGGAGAACCCTGGAACACAGCAGAGACAAAGCAAGTAAGAAACCAGTAAAAATCCCCAAAATGAGTAGAGCTGGCTGAGAGGGAGAAAAGTGTGATGGGTTATGACTGCCCTACAGCTTTCTGAGGTTTTCAAAGTGGAATATTTGGCCAGGAGGTCAGTTTTACCATCCCTAAATGCACATTTTGGAAATTTAACTTCTTTTTAGAAATGGATTATTGATTGCAGGAGCAAGGTCAGCTCGCCAAAACACATACCCAGCTTTCAGAACAGCAGCTATGCTTATTTCAGGGTTCAAGACAAAGACACACACCCAAAAAAACCAAAGGCCTAAGGAGCTGAAGCTTTGTCCGTTTGAGTGAGATGGCACCAGCTGAGGGAGCTCTGTGGCTGCTGTACATGCTGTCAGTGGAGCAGGGAGCTGACTGACCTTTCAATGGGAACAGCTGGCTTCAAGCTGGCAGAAAACATCAGGATATCTTTAGACAGACACAGCAAATAAGACAAGATGAATGAAGCAAGCAAGCAAGAAAGAATTAAAAAACAGCAAGAAAGCAAGCCAAGAAATAAATACCTAACTCCCACCATTATGGCAATGTAAATAAGCCTGGGTTAAAGCAAGGTGGTCTGAAGCAAATTGTGAAGTTGGACAGTGGATAGAAGCAAAACACAGCAAAAGTAATTAGACCTCACCAGAGAAAAAATATTTTTCACCAGAAGTTTAATCTGAAGAGGAGGAAAAACAGTGACACCCATAGGTCATTTCTGTACCAGAAAGGTGTCCCTGTAACATTCTGCACACTTGCATCATATTCCATAGGAATCACTCAGAGAAAAAACAAACAATGTTTGCCAGCAAAAATGAAGCAAGTTATATGACCCTCCTAAAGGAGCAGTAAATAATTTTGCAGTTCAGATCCTGCTGACAATGAGGATTCCGGACAGGAAAGCAGAGCAGCTGACTAGTGTTTACTCACAGAAATGCCAGTGACTACATATTACAGCCATGTGCTTCATGTGCTTTATGAGCCCGTCTGGTAGCAGAACCATCAAGATCTGTGCCAAAACTCCAGCACTGCATCTTGGACGTATCTGAGTTTTAAGGATGTTTAAAATCTGAGGCCACAAGAAATTTTATTACAACTGGTGTTGCTTAACAACTCTCTGGAAAAAGATGTGAACAAGGTGGCAACATTTGAAGATGACAGAAGCATTTAGATTAGTTGTGATAAGAAGTGACAGTGAGGAACTTCAGAGAGATCTGACAAAGCCAGATGAATAGGCAGTTTGATAAGATACAAAGTTATTGTTGACAGCTGTAAGATAAATTAACTGAAGCTGCTCAGGAAAAGGACCCAGGCATTCACTGAGGACATCTGCACTGAAACCTTAAGCCAATGTGCAGCAGCAATCTTGAAAGTTAATTAAATGTGAAGACGCATACAAAGGAGAGTAGGAGACTATTATAACATCAATCTATAAAGTAATGGTACATCTTTCGCTGTGTTCAGTCAACCAATCCCAAAAGCTATGGTAGAAACAAAAATGACTGCAAACATGAAGATAGTTCCAGATGAGGAGAGAGGGAGATCTGAGAGTGTTTAATTATAGAGATGAATAATGTGTTGTAATGATAAGAGGATACAAATTTGTATAAAGACAGATTTCCTTGCCACAAGATGTTATTGTTCACAAAAGCTGACTGTCCGCTTGCAGGCTCAGAAAATGGGAAGAGGGGCTAACTGGATAAAGGCTTGGAGACTGAGAGGGAGGTTGTTACATCTTTATCAAAGGCAGCTTTTCTCCAAAGTTTTTGTCACATATGTAAAAATATATATAATAGTAAGCAATTTACAGGGACCATACATAGTGGAAAATAACACTTCCTCATGCTTCAAGGAGTATTAGTCTTCTAAGGAACTTACCATAACATTGCACCAGTGTAGTCCTCCAGGATGCTGGCCCATGTACTGTGCTAGATCTGTGTGCTAAATAAAAGAGGAGAACTTAAGGCAAAGCTACTAGTGTAAAATGCTTCCACCAACAATGCCTCCTCTGTAAATGGAAAAAAATTGCAGCCACTACAAAGGTGTCTCTTTCACCTTGGCAAGCACCTGGTCTGGTGCAGCACACCAGGATGTGCTTAAGTGCTGGGTCAAATGAGGGACCTGGCTGATCTGTTATCTCACCCCCGCCGTTTATGAGCTGGTAGTGCTACCAGCTATGAAGCTGCTAGTTAACAGAAGTCATATTTGTCCTAGAATTAATCATAAAGCTGCAGTAAGAAGACATAGCTTCTGTATTTTTTTTTTATAATTTGGTTGATAGCTATCAGCAAAAGCAACAGAAGTAGCAAGACTCATGTGGAGAATTTTATTGGCATCCTGCTCTCCTCATGAGAGCAACACACAGCTTGGTCGTGGTGACCACTGGGGTCAGTGCCAAGTCTGACCCCAGCTGGGATGTGAGCTCATATCATTATTTCCTATCCTTGCTGTAGCTCAAGAACAGTACTTTTATTGTACTGCCAAGGCAGAAATGGAGGTAAATAGTGTCTGCCACCCCAGTGGACACAACACGTGGAATCATTTTTGCATACAGCTGTCGCATATACAGAAAGAAAAGGGTAAGGCTGTGTGGCTCGAAAGCAGGAGATGAAGAAGGAAAATCAATCATTGCACTAAAGGATTACAACTGGTTTCTTTGTAGATGTCTCATAATGCAGTAAATTCATTATGCAGCCGCTTGCCAATACTTCCCAGTATGAGCTCCACAGGAAGCGAGAAAAACATCAACTCACCATGTACTCAAAGACAAATGTTAGTGTCTCCTTGGTCTGGATAATGTCATGAAGCAGTACAATGTTGGCATGTTTCAAACACTTGAGAAGAGAAGCTGGGAAAACACAAAAGGAAGATCAGCTTAACCACTGCTGCTGGAAGTGGAAGGACATAGTGCACAGTGAAAGTAAAAAACCAGGGAATAATAGTCCAGGCTTGGAAGTTCTGTAAGAAGTGGCAGATATGGAGTCTGAAAGAGGATGGAACAGGTCCTTAAAGAAGCAAGCATCAGTGCTCCAGGCTTGGCAGGAACCCATCCTTCTCTCAGAGGTGGGATCTTGCCTCTGTCAGAAATAGCAGTTCACAGTTCCCAGCTGTCATAAACTGAGGAGAAGTAATTTCTTCAAGGTAAATGCTGAAAGGCAGGAGCTGGAAGCTCCCAGAGCCAGAATGCAGCAGCCCCCAGCCTGTCACTGAGCTTCTCCCATCCACCTCCTGGCATGTGCTCCCAGCAAGGCCCTTAGGAGAGAATTTTGGGAAAAGCTGAGTTTCTACCAGCTTCCAGCTTCACAATAACAGGGGGTAAAAATCTGCCAAAAGAAATCACTGTATATGTAAGCTGAATACTGAATTTTAGTTCTGTGCATATTGGTTACTGTTTCTGATTTAAAACTCTAAGTACGGAGATTATGAAATTTCTGAGTGAATAGTAACTTGTTCGTATATATACAATTTGGCACAATTTTTTCTTTCAGCCTAACTGTCTAAAGGCATTATTACAAGTGTGTGTCCCTGGTCTTTAGGTCCTGACATGCCTTTGTCAAGCCTCAGCACATCCAGGGTGTGGTGATGGAGAGGGCAGCACATAGAAGAGCCTTTGCCTCCGTATAGTTCAGAGAGCACTGACTTATGCTAAGACAAAAGCTACGGCCCTGTGAGCCTTTCAGGCATGCCTTAAGTTTGTCATGGTAGAGCAGGCTCCAGCCGGCACAGTCATGAAAGCAGCTCAGCAGAAAGTCTCTAAGGAAGTCTTTACGGGGGAAGAGCTTCATCATTTGCTACCTTAGCTGTGGGACAATAATTGCAGTAGCTCTTTACAGAAGAGGGATGTGGGGAAGAAGTGGAGCTAGGTTTGCTTTGCCTGTAGATTCCTGGCACTACTGAAGAACCCTACCCAGCTGTTCACAGAGAGCAAACACAAACTGCAGAGACAGAAGCCCCAAAGCTCAATAAAAACAGGTGTCCCTAACTCCAGATTTTAATTTAGCTTCTGACACGGCAGAATAGCCTCAGAACTGTTCCAGACTTACCTTTTCCTGCTGATTAAAACCAAATTAGTTTACTGTCAGACCACACAGTCCTACAAATTTCATTCAGATAAGGCCTGGGTGTACAATCTTGTTCCTGCTGAATTAGCTGAAGCACACAATACATAGCTTAGGCCAGTTGTGGGAGACAGAATGGGTTTTGCTCACAAAAAGCTGATTTTTTGTTTTTCAAATGATCTAAAAAAGATATTTGAAGACTTTCATGCTGGCAAAGCAAATTTATACTGGATTAGCACTTTGCCTTTTGTGACCATAACAATTTCACCTGCTTCTGAAAGCCCTGCTGCCAGAGATAAACTGTATGACAGCTGTGGCCCAAGCCTATATCAGTACCAAGACTACTGAGCAGTCAAGCAGCCTGATTCAGCACAACTACTGGAAAGAGCACAGACTGTAAATTAAGTCTTGCACAGAGCTTAGTGCTGCTGCAGCTAAACTCCCTCTACTACTTACGCTAGTCCATTTAGCTATTCCCAGTATGTGCACATAATTGCCTATGAACTTAGTAAAGATACTATGGACAGAGCCCATCAGCTGCAGAAAAAGTCTGCTCACCTGGCTCTGTGATACCTCAGAAATCCCATATGACCAGAGCTCTTGCTCCAGAGGAGCAGTACAAAGGGTTCACAGTAATAGAGAGAATTCAGGCCTCTGGGAACTGCTCCTCACTTGGTTGCTTCTACAACCCCCTGCTGGGGTGTCAGGTGCTACTGCCAGAACTGAGCTTTAAGCATTTTGTCTCTGTGGGGCTTCCTGGGGTGACGCGTCTCTTTGTCAGGGGAGCGCATTCCTCCAGGGGAGCAGAGAATGCGCCGCCTTAATAAATCTTGTGCTTTGTTTTTGCTACTGACTTACATTGTAAATTTGAGATGTCAGATGCTGCGAAGCTCAACAGTACACAAAAGACCCATTTCAAGTAGACCCTTCATAGGATCACCCTTGTTTTCTCCCATAATGAGTGAAGTTAAGACTCTCAGCCTGTCCAGTAGAGCATGTTAAAGGGGTGCTGATCTTTAGTGCATCATTAGTTCAATGTAGATGAAGCTTTTAGGGCTTATTTTACTGGTGGGCTACAAGTGTAAACTCAAAGCAAAAGCACCACAGCAAATGAGTGTACAGGAAACTCTAACACAAGCCATTCTGTAAATAGGCATATTTAGGTATCTCTCTGCTCTCACACAGAGCCGGACTAGGGATTTTGTAAACCTTCTTGTCTCAATTACACTATTATAAACCTGGAGTGGATTCAGTGACCTGTCTCGTTATTCTGAGTTGAATTGTATGAGAGCCCTGTGCTAGGGCTGCTCTGTGAAAGCTGGCATATCTGGTCCCTCACTTTCCATCCCTGTGGTGACAAGATCAACCCTAGTTTTGACCTGCAGTAAGAATAAAAAACCAAAATATGTGTGACCTCTTACATTGATAGTTTTAACTAATAGCAGACAACAGGCCAGCACAAAGGTTGCATATTTCTGTGTAAGGAAGAATCCAGATTATGATCTTCTTGGGATTACACAGCAGATGAAAATAGAAGCCTTTATGAACTTGGTCTGTAGGGACCTATAAATACTTTCAGCCAAAATCAAGCGCTTAAGTAAAAGCATTTCTTTCTCAAAGAAATTGAGAAAGTTGCAGACATTTTGCCCAGTGCTCCACAAAGTCAACTGGGATAGAAAGAATTTCTCACTGAGCTCAAATGATAGATATTATTAAATACCAGTTTTATTCAGGCTGGGATCTGTGGTGCTCTAGGTATCAGCCAGGAAAGTGGCACAGTTGCGATAACAGCAAGTAGAGATCCTGGTGCAAAGGGCACTTCCAGTCCATAACTGCCCAATGTAAAAGCAGCAAAAACTGTGTAGTTTCTAGCGGGAGTGAGAAAGCAGCTACAGAGCAGGTGGCAGGCAGGAGGTGTAAAAGGGCCCTTACACTGCTAGAAAGGACATGCTCTGCTGCAGTTGGCACTTTCCTTATCACAAGCATGGGTGCATCTGTCACAAGGGCATACAACAGAGGTTCCTCCTCTGTCCATCACATTCCGACTCTGCGCAGCACAAAGACCTCCTCCCTGAGGGAAAAGGAAATCAAGAGGTTTGGGAGAAGGACAGCTGCCACACTGAGTAGGCAAGAATGGACCAAAGAAGGCATCACACTGAGATTTTTCAGGTAAAACCAAATGCTCTTCAAGAATGTTGTTCCTCAATGCCTTACCTTCCCGAATGGCTGTAAAGGGCACTCCCTCCTCTGTCTCCAGCCTGATCACTTTCAATGCCACCAACTGGCCGTTGATCCTGTTGGGTCACAGTGGAAGGTCACACAAAGTGCCTCAGTGTTTGGCATGACAGCATTGACAGTCTCCTTGGGTGCTCTACACTTACCCAAGCAAAATTTCCAGGGCTCACACACTTACCCAGACCAAGTTCAGAAAGCAATTACAAACCTACTCCGTCTTGTCTCCATGAGCAGCGAGCCAGAAGCCAGCCCACTCGGCTAGAGTAGTGACTGGGTTTTGCTAGAGCACGGCTTTGAGCAGTGTTCCCAGACTGCCCTCTCACAGCTTTCCTGCCCCTGTGTGACGGCAGCATGGCCTCACCCCCAATTTTTCCATCACTGAGATCCCTCACTTCAAGGAAAACCTTCGCTCTCTCCCTGGTTCAGCCAGACAATCTCCTGACACACTGCTGTGGACCAAAGTGTCTTCATGGAGCCTCCATGGCTGCAGCAGCTTTGCAAATATCCTGGTTAAAGGCAGAACTGGACTTTTGATTTTCCTTTATCTCATGTAAGAGGTGTTTTCACCAGGCACTGAGAAGGCAAAAATGCTCACCTGCTGATCCCCTTGTACACAGTTGCACAGGATCCTTCACACAGCTTCTCTAGATGTACATAGGATGTGGCAGCTCCAAATGGGATGCCTTGTCTCTGCTTCATGAAGAAATTGGTATGTGTTTTAGATTGCTGGGTAGAACAAGATGCTACTAGCATGTCAGTCAGTAATTAAATATTGATTCATGGCTGGAATAATCATAGGATGAAATATCTCCTGTCTGGCTCTGTGGATGCTGCACACTCACCCATTTGAACCTCTCCACAACATCCTGCTCCTGGGAAGGATCAGTGTAACTCCAAGGCCTCTGTGTCCAGCACCTCCAGCTCTGGAGGGTGTGAAGCTGCGGGGACTGCAGTGAGAATAGAAAAAGGGATTCTCTGGTTACATATGACAGCTGGCATAAGAAAAGCTGACAAACTAGGTCAGCGGCAAAACACCATTTTACTGATGTGATTCTTTCCTTTCTCCTTGACTGCACTGGCTTTGAGCATTTCACATAATTTTCATCTCTGTCTCCACCAGTCATAGATCTCCAGAACTGTTTCTTAGCTCCATCTATAAGGGGAGCAACTGTCTGTGTATTCCTGTGTTGGTAAATGGAAGCACTCACTCAGAACACACAAACTTAACTGCAGAGGATGTTTCTACTGGTATCATTCTAAATGTGTGTTATTCCCCCTTACCCTTAACTTACTTATCTCTAGATAACAAGCTGTTAAGGCAGGGACTAAAAACCAAGTGCAGGAGTGAAATTTCAGGAAGTTTACATTTAGGCATTCTTCTCCTCCTTACTGCCCCCCCACCCCCTTCCTTGCCATTGCATAATTTACAGAGCCTGTTAATTTGGCCCATACAGCATAGCAGTGCCATACCCTACACAACTATAAAAAAGGTAGTAATGAATGGCCGGCAGGCTGCAAGCTCTTCCTGAGCAGCTACATTGAATGGGCGTCTGCATTATAATTTGACTCCTATACAACACAGGATTTGTAATCTACGGCATGCTGCCTCCTCCAGAACTGTAGGTTGTTGGCTCCCTCCCTGTTTTACAATCCCTCATTGGCACAGAGCTCGCTGGAGTGCAATCTGCTCTCCCTGTTCATCACATCAAAGGCATTTATTGTCATCTGAGGCATGGATTCTTTCAGTAGCTTCACAAGCCTGAAGCTGCAAAGTTTGATGCTGTCTGGTTAGAAGCAAATGTGACTATTTTGCACCCCCACAATTGGAAGAACCCAAGCTTAACCTATCTCAATGCAGAAGTATCATGATGTGATATTAAATACCTCTGTTGTAGTCGCTGCTTCCGTGTGCTGAAGGCGTTGGTTATGTTGGGAGCCCCTTCTCTCTGAACAGCAGCTGCAGCATCCTGGTCTGACAGCACTTACACACAGCATGTCTCCCATGTTGTCCTGTTTCAATTAAAATGTATCTCTTTTTTCTCCCTTGCTCTTCCTCATCCCTCTGTAATAACAGTTCATATGACCTGCATGAGGTCTCTGCCTCAAGCAATCTTGTGATTTCTGCAGTTTTTCTTTGAAAGTCCAAATTCACCACTGGAGTAGCTCCATTGATTCCAGCCTTCCAAAAACAGCCAACATTTTTTCGTATCTGAAGCTGAAGAATTAAGCAGTAGAAACAAACTTTCTGCTCGTACACATTTCTTTCAGTTAAGCAACTCTCGGTGTAATATGTTGGACAATGAAGTGATAGGTCTCACAGAGGAACAGACCTTGCCTTCTCTCCAGGCCTATAGCAGTTACTATTCCAGGCTTCAGGCTTTAGCCAGTGGGCTCTAAGCTGAGCTCTCCGAGCAGTGTGGCTGAGCTGTGTTTTCTGCAGGAGCTGCACAGTGACTGTCCTTGCTTTGGCATTTACATCAGCATGGGGACCGTCTGCCCCCATTGTCCAGGGGATGCCATGAGCCGATAGAAAATAGTCTTGTCCACGTGTCAAAGTAGCCAGAGCAAACTGATTAATCCAGCCCAAAATAGGTTCCATCAATTATGTACTGAGAAAGGAACATGCAGCGGACTTACCCTGGATGTGGACAGACAAAAGTCCCCTTCTTTCAGTCCCCCATGAGTAGGGCTGATTGTGCAGCTTCCTAGGACTAACATCCAACCCACATAGAGAAATTGCTGACAAGGGTGAGAGAGTAGGCATCATAATGTGGTATTTTTATGCTGACCCCTTAGGTCTTTCGGTTTTCATTAGACTGCATCATGTGAAATCTTCCCTTTGCTTCACTGTTTTGATGTCTAAGAATAACACTCTTTCTTTGAGCAAAAGGATTTTTTTAAAGCAAAAATGTCCTGGGAAGGCAGGAACAATTTCTGTGTCTTATTGCAGAAAAATCACCAGCCTTTGCATGGCTAGCAGAACACACCTGGAAAGCTTGATCGCTTTCACATAATTTTCTTCTGCACTCCCCAGTTAGCCACAATTTGCTAAATAGCAAATTCATGGACTTTGGTCTTCTCTTTATTTTCCACATATTCTTTGAGCCATCAGAAAACAGCAGGAATTTGGATGTCCAGGCATGAGAAAGGCTGTCTAGATGTCTAGTAACAAACTGGTTGTGCAAGCACTGTTTGTACATCTACACAAAGGCTCTTATTCTGGAAAACGTTTTTTATTGTTATGACAGAATAATGCTTGCATTTTAATAGAATGGAGAGATAAATACACAAATAAATAAATAAAATATACATATTAATTAATATGAAGATTACAAATTTTAATCTTGGGTACATTTTGTGTCAGGGAATAGAGGGGAAATACTCTGTTATGAAGAGAAGTCATCCAACTTTCGCCAGTTAGCAAGAGCTGATAAATGAAGAAAGCATGGTAATAGCTGGTGGCTGTGGTTATTGAAAAAAATATGGAGTGATCATTCCAGTCAGCAGACAAGACACTCTAACAAAAATTTTTAATAGCTATCCTTAGAAAATATAAGAATTTATAAAGGAGAGCCTATACCTGTCTTTGGAACCATGGTTTTTAAATGAAGGCTTCAGGCAACAAAAGAAACACTCTGCCAAGAGCTGACACGACATTAAAAGTATGTCTTATAAAACTTGGTTGAGGAGAAACAGGTGTATAGTGTGCATGTACCCATATAGCTATATATATATAGAGAGAGAGTGTATACAACCACCGAGATGTATGTATATATAGTGTGTGTATGTACCCATACGTGTATATATATATATGAAATGCGTATATACCCACACAGCTGTGTGTATATGTATATAGTGTGTATATACACATATAGGTGTATTTACCTCTGTGTACTTTAACCTTATTCTGTGAAATTTATGCAAGCAGAAAAACATACATAGTTGTGCGTCCGATGCGTGCAAACCGGTGTGCCGACACGCCTATTCAGACCAGGCTTGTCCCGAGGGGAGGCTGTGGTGGCCGCAGTTGCAGCAGTAGCTGAGCGGGGGTTTTGCGGAGCCGTTCCCGTTCCCGTTCCCGTTGCCGTTCCCCGCGGGGGCTCAGCCGGGCCCTCCGCTCGCGCCTCGAGCTCCCCGGGACACGCGCCCACGTCTCGCTCCCGCCTCTGCCTCTCTTTTGGCCCGGGCGGGGACCCGTCCGCGTGCGCGCCGGCGCTGGCCCCGCCCCCGCGCGCCCCGCGCCCCCGCGTGAGTCAGCTGAGCACGAGGGGCGGCGCGAGAGCGGGGCGGGGGCGGCACCGG
>VZRE01014216.1:528808-594037 GCA_013396775.1 Cephalopterus ornatus
GCGGGGTCGGACCCGGCGGCGCGGCTGGGACAGCACGCTGAGGTGTGGGATCTGAAAGGTCTTCTCCCTCTTGCTGCGAAGAGACCTCTAAAGTGTAAACAGTGTGTCCTTCGTCTTTGCTTCGTTTAATGCTCCTCTCCCTTTGCATGGCGTGGTTGCTCAGGAGTAAACGCAGTAAAAAAAAAAAAGTAAAGGTTTTGGAGTGTATTGAGGGATGGTCTCAGTGCGGTTGCAGTATCGCGTACAGGTGGCGTAGCTCGCTGTCACTGTCACAGACCTCCCCTCCCAGAAGGAAGATGTGTTGGTGAGGCACTGGGAGCAGCTGGAGTGGTCGTAGATGATCGGTGATTAATCACTGCTGCTGTAGGGCAGCAGCTTAGAAAAACTACCTATACTTAAAGTCTTCCAGCTTCTGCAGAGTGAACTGTCTTCAGAAGGGGAAGCACCTGAGAATGTGCTCAATTAGGGTGTAATTTCAAAAGGAAAAGGGGTAGAAGGAGCTTCAAAAAATTTTCGAGTCTCTTATGAGTTTGGTAAATTTTAAATTACTAATTGCAAGCCGTAGCAGATAACTTTCAGCTGTGTACTTTTAGCTGATACTAGGCCCTTTCTTTGTTGTCCTTGGGGTTTTTTTATTTTTTTTTACTGCTTTCTTTACTGTTGTATTTTGCTTGCTGCCATCCTGCACTCACTGGAACTGGCATTAAAAACTTGGAGCCCTCATCTGAAGGGCTATCTTTCAGTAGCAAGTTGTTTTGTTTTGTTCTGAGCAGATCTTAATCACACAATATTAAAAGCAGTGGTCAGACCTAGTTAGTGCTGACCAAAACACAAGGGCTTCTTGAGCTGGTAACTCATTGTAAGTTAGCAACAACAAATGATCTGTGTAGGCCAGACTGGTGTTGACAATTCTGGTTTGAATGAAAAAGCTTGGAGTAGGTAGTTCTGCATAACAAAGATGCAGTCTTGGTCCTGTAGGTTATTGCTAAATATGATGCAACAACTGGATTAAAAATATATTTGGCAGTACGTAGGTAAACATGTCTGAAAGCTGTAAAAGTATTTGCAATGTTTATTAACAGCAGCAAGTAAATAAGCACATGAGGCTGGTGGGAGTTCTGGTATTTCTGAAAGTCGGGGCCATACCAGTTGTTGGTGTTGAGCATTCAGTGTAAGGTTACCTTCGTATCTCTGATGCTTTTGTAGAAATGGTCAGTGAAGAGCACAGTCCCACAGTAACGACAGTAATGTTTGCTCCACATCATTCCTGGCCACAGCAGTTATTATGGTGTGACACTGTTTGATTTCTGGAGAATTTGCATTAGCCTTCTACTCCGCGAGGGGAAAGTATGACATCAGTGTCATGCCAGTGACCATCTGTCTGTAGCACAAATACATTTCATAATTGGCACTCTTTGGCACTCCTTGCTGTGTTTTCCTCTTGCAGTCTTGAAGCGAAAATGTAGAAAGTGAAAGTATAGGCAGAGCAGTGAAGGTGCTGGTATCACTCCAAGCTTCCACGCCACCAGAGTGCTGTGTTGTGCCTGGCTCTTCTCTTCTTCACTTCTATTGTTATTTCTAATTACAGTTCAGGTGATCGTAGTGGAAAAGAAACATGCATCTGTAATGTTATAGTGTGCTATTATATGAATGTGAAAATCAGCAAGGAAAATTACATATTTCTACTGGGAGTAAGAAACTTGCTATTTACAGTTACTTCACTTAGTTTGTAGCTGTGGTGAAGTGACCTGTATTTTGTATTAGCTGGAATAATGTTGTGCTGTCCCAGAATTGAATGAAAACTTGCACTGAACTTGCAAGTGATTTTAAAATGCCTTAAAGATGTCTCATCTGTGGAAAAAAAACCCAGTTGGACTATCATTTTCCCTTACATGCACTTAGTAATGCAACCTTAAGCGTGAGGTTTTGTAAAGAAAAGAAAATCTATCACCGTTGTCATATCACTCTTTTAATTTCTAGTTCACCACTATTGCAGATTTCTTACTTAATAATTAGATAAATTGTTTTTCAGTTTGGCCTCGAAGGGAGATGTTGCAAAACAGCTGACCCAGATGCCTGGCTTTAACTTTATTTTGCTATAGTCAAAAGGTTTTGTGACAATTACAGTAAGTTTTTTTTGCAGTTGAAGCTCAAGAAAAAGAAAACAATTCTTTGAGCCCTTAAAAAAAATCCATAACTTATAGAAGTCAAGAATTTTAAGCCTCAGTTCCTTGATCTTAAATAACTGTGTGCAATGTAAATCATGTAATTGTTGGTATTTCGATGACTCTATCAAAGATTTCATCTTTTAGTCTGATTCATGGATCCATTGGATGTTCTTACGTGAAACTAAGAGTTCTTCACAGAGGAGAATGCCAGCATTGTCAAGAGAATGAATTGTAGGTTGGGTGGTTTTGAGTAGGCTGAAGAAAACCACAAATGTACTTACTCTGAGCAAGTTAAATCACAAAGTTAAGGTTCCAAAACTGCGCTTCCATTTTCCTTTGATGTTTCATCAACACCTCTGTTACTGAAGCATTGCATGACAGTTTCCTTATATTTGTGAGACTTCCTCTGTTAATATTTTAAAAGTTAACTTTTACAATTGTAGGTGGTTTTTTTTCTTTTGTAGTTGAGGCAGGAGAGACAGACACATCTTGAAAGCAGTATCTTTCTGGTGTCAAGTGTTTCTGTTCCTAGAAAGTATGTTCTGCTTTTTCTTTTAGTTTTTTTTTTTTTTTTTAAAGCAAGGTGCATATGACTTATCTCAATACTGTTCTATGAAATTAATTTGATTTCATATTTTCATGGCTCTTTATCTTTTTGTAGTATGTTCTTTGCCAACCCCAAAGCTCGAATCACTATTTTTAGTGGCCTGTGTTTGAAAAACTGGAAGTGTTTGGTATGCTATGTTATTGTTTCTGTCTGTAAAAGTCTGCTTGGTAATTCATTATTCAGAGCATTCTAGTGGGAAGCGTTGGAGGTTTTTTTAGTTATTTTAATTATTTATCAACTTAATGATTACTGTTTCCAAGTGTGCATTGAAACTTCTGTATGAGAGTTAGAGGTTTGCATCTATTGTCTCTTGTAATCAAGACTGGCCGTATTCTATTTCTATTTCCCGTGTGCAAGAGCTTCAGGCTACTCATTCTGTGTCTTTATTGGAGGTATATCATCTTAAAAGACTGTTAGATTAACAAAATTATTTTCTGATTTTGTTACAGTGGATATCAGACAGCAACTATAATAAAGCAAAAGGTCTAAAGCTTTTATGAAACTTATTAAATATGATTACACACATGCGTTAATGTAACTAAAATTTTTAATACTTCATCAAGTACAGCAGTAGATCAAGGGAAATTACAATTCTTTCAATATTAAAAAAGCCAAACAGCTTGTAAGAAACAAATATTAACTGTAGCTTTGTTTTATTCCAAGAAAAGTAATACGAACACATCTTCACGGAGGTGGAAAGGTGTGAGGGTAAACTTATAAAATTCGAAATCTGAAAGAATTAAATCATAACTAGAGCAGTCACTTTTTTTCTCTCTGTCTTCTGTAGTCGTATCATACCTTCATAGTTACTCTGCTGCCAGTTTGCATGAAGAAATGTTTTGAACTCTTTCTTGGCTTTCTGCATTTCTGCCCAGGCTTTGACAGAACTGCACCTTTAAATGGTGATGTGTGCCTTGGTTCAGGAATGAAGTTATGAACTCAACTCCTAATCATTTTCTGCTCATGCAAATCTGTTTACCTTAAATTTAGCCAAGCATAGAATTCTGTTCTATTTAGATTGAAAATGGGTCAATTTGATGTTTCTTGAGCGGTATAATGAGAATTATATAGAGTTTGATGTAAATTTCTGCCTTTGAACTAGGTTTTGTTCATTCTATCCTTACAATAGACCCATTGTGAGATGAGTAGGTAGGACAAGTCTGGCTGTTTAGCTTTTGTCTGCCAACTCAGTGTGAGTGAACTAAATATAACTACTTTGACCGTCCTAGTGTTGTGTAAGTGCTTATTTATTTAACACAGGACCTAAAGCTTTCTGCTGTTGTTGTTGTTGGTTAACGTTATTTGCACTAAATAGCTGTTTTTTATGTTTCCCAGTTTGTGAAAATTCTATTGTTCCTTTTGTAAGAGGAACGATTTGGTGGTGATGGAGTGCTGCCACTGACAGATGGACTCACAGGAAAGAAGGTGAGAATTAGCAGCTCGGTGAAACCTCAGAGGCTCCCTGAAAAATGTCAGCTAGGGATCATCCTGGAAAATTAAGTGATATCAGCATACTCTTTATGTAACTTACACTAAAGGGAAGAAGATTAACTTAGCTACAGTTTCAGTTGTGTCTGAGCACTAAACTTATTACAACAGCAACTTAGTTTTAAGTAGATTGTTGGAACTTGTGAAGGCACAGCCAAAGGCTAAAACCTTGGAAGTAACATTTTCAGGTGAAAGTAACTCATATCTCTTGCCTGCACCTGTGAATTTTGATCCTGGGTCAGTAGCCCTGCAGTAGACTATTCTTTCGTTCCTTGTTTGTTCCACTAAGATACCTGGCAGAGGTCAGATGTTTTTGTAATAAATCCTGTTACGTGAACTGTTTTCTGAAGACTTATTAAATGGATAAAAGCCCAAACAGCAGGACTGTATTTAATGCACAGTATGTTGATGAAAACTCTCTGTATTACTGTGTTGTGTTCCTTGGTGTTCTTTGCCCATCTGTATTTTGATTTTAGGTTAAATGTCCTAATATTGGATTTTTTAACTTTTTTTTTCCCTGGCCTGTATATTACTTGATGGGTTCCTTTTTAATTTACTTCTACTCTAAACACAAGTCCTTTGTGTTTAAAATGCAAGATGGACTCTGCGTTTTAATTCTGTGTTTGTTTTTTGGATTGAATAATGGACCTGAATTTTAGAGGAGTTCTTGACTGTCACCTTTTTTGATTATTTTTTTTTCTTCTTTTTTTAATTTCTGTCTTGTAGAAAAAAGTAAAGATATTGGGGATGGGCTCAGGAGCTAAGAGAGATAATTTAGTCTCTAAGTTATTTTCATCTTGAATGTTTCAGATGCACATTGTGTAAACATATTGTTCATCCTGTGCACCAAAGTTAGCAAAATTTGTAGTTTAAAAGAATGTAAGTGTGCATGAATAGAGCTGCTTGTGTAAGTTGTCCCCAGGGCAGCCTATCAGACTAGCTTTTTCTGGGTTTGATTCAGGTTTGGAGTACATTTTATTTCTTGTGCCTTTTCTTCTAGACAAAGATTGCCATTTCATCAAAGCTTTTCTTGCCTGTCTTATATATTTATAAACTTCACAAGTTCATGCCAAGCTGCAAGAACCGATTTATGCAGGGAGTAAATGACTTGACTTTTGGCAAACAAGGAGCTAAACCTACTTTTCCCTACAGGGTATATAACAATCTATTCTGTACAAAGTTTTCAATAAATTTAAAGACGACAATTTAACTTGAAACACTGTCAGTCTATATTGATGCTTTAAATGAGTTTTTGTGTTTAAATCCATGAATCCATTAATTCCATGAATTGTTAAAACTGTGGGTTTGTTATCAATGTTCTGAGGAATTTCTTTGTGCTGAGTTGGAGAAGTTGCTGACTGAGCATTCGAACGAGAGTGTGTCCAAGTGTTAAACCAGCTTTGGATAGTTCCAGGCACTCCTGCAAGCCCAGATACTTGCATTGTGTTTCAGGATTTTTTTTTGTGGTTCAATTGATTTGAATGACTGGCTTATTTGAATCTGAGAAACTCATTAAGAATTAAAAAAGGAAAAAACCCCAAACAACCAAAACCTCGTTTTTGTCTCTAAGGGTAGAAATAAAAGTATATAAAGGATGAGCTTTTACAGGTGTAATGTTTTGATTGGGAGCAACTGGTACATGGTAAAGTATAAATGAAAAAGAAAGCTAATGATTTCAAATAGAAGATACTTGGTTTTTACATTTAAATAACATTTAATTTACAAATTGATAATTATTAATATTAATTTAAATATGTTGGCTTCCTGAAAGTGAAACAAATGCCTGAACTGCTAAGCCTTTCCTACATATGTGAAAAGCAAACTGTGCTTTACTGAACTACAGAAAATTTCATGCTTATTGTGTTCCAATTTCTGCAATCTTTGTAGCTCAGAAGAGGCAGAAGGAGCCAAAGAGAGAGGCCTAGTCTATGTTTGGAAGGCTGGTTCCTGCTCTGTAACTCCAGAAAGGCTTCCAGGACTCAGTGGCAAGACTGTATTGCAGGCAGCCCTTGGAATACATCATGGGTTACTTTTAACAGAAGGTAATAAACATAGTAACTGTAAATATCTGAGGCAATAACAATCTTCAGTTATTGTCAAGTTTTCTTTTAGATGTTCTCTTCATTTTTTCTGTGTCTCGTGCACAACTTTTAAATGGCTAGGTTTAACTTTGCCTTTATTTCCTCCTTAGTTATGAATTATTTCTGTTTCAACACAGTTTTACATGCATGGATTCTTCTTTCATATTATTTTTTTTTTCTTAACAATGGCTCTGGATTTTACCCTCTAAAGATGTTAATGTAATCTGAACCATCTTAACTCAAAATGACATTTCTTTTGAAGTCTTTCATTCAAAAAAGTACAACAAGAGGTTTCTCTTGATCTGTAAGAGCTTTGTGTTCTTTGCTTCTGGGAAAGTGTGTGGTTGGTACATGCGTTAGAGAGTCTTGGTTTGCGAGCAGTTTGAGTCTGTGAATCAAGGTATTTCTAAAAGCCAGTTCCGTAAGTGTTTGTGTACCTTGGTCCTTACTTGTACTGATCATTGGGCATACAGTTGTAAAGACTCAGCTGGAAATTGCTTCTTTAATTTTTCTTTGACATTTTTGAAGGGAAGTTTCCAGGTTATTGGTGAGCCTGCTCTAAATACCACTCCTCTAATGGAGTTGTTATGGACCTCCAGTGTTTTTTTTAAAGAACATGTTACTTTCGTAATTTGAAAAGGACTTTTTGCGTATGTGTTCTTACCCCATGAGGGTTGTTGTTTTTCGTTGTGATTTACCATTTTTCTATCACTGTGAAAACAACTGTTAATTTTAAAAATTAACACACCTTCTCTCACTGATAGGGCAATCCTGTTTTAGTGCAGGGTGACAAACAGTACAGTTTGGTGATAGCAGATCTCTGTTTGGGAAGATGAGCTCTGTACTGTGTCGTGCTCTTCATGTGCACATGAAGAATAGAAAGGGCCAATAAACACACTTAACTTGACTATAGTAGAATTTTTAGCAGAAAAGCGTTACTCATTTCAACAGTGCATACGTGCACAGGGTGACACTAACATGAGGTATAGAATTTAGCAGCAATCAGAGAGAGCAACCAGCAGTCTTCATATATCAATAGCCATAGTTCTGCTGAGCCTGGAGTAAGCTGGGAATTGATATCTGTTTATCTGAAGTGTCTTCAGATTTTTGTGTTGGTTTAAAAATTGCTTTTACACTCATGCTTAGATTTTTTTTTTTTTTTTTACCCCTTCCAGGTGGAGAGGTCTACAGTTTTGGAAAACTGCCCTGGAGATCAGGACTGGAGGATTCAAATGTTAATAGCCCTATCTTAGAAAATACTTTGCTTGGACATCGTATTATTACAGTGGCAGCTGGCAGCTTCCATAATGGAGCCGTGACAGAAAGTGGTGTGGTGTACATGTGGGGCAACAATTCTGCTGGCCAGTGTGCAGTGGCTAATCAGCCGTGTGTGCCAGAGCCACAGCTCATCAGTATTTGTGATTCTGAAACAAGTCCTCTGATATCAGTAAGGATTCTGCAGCTGGCATGTGGAGAGGAACACACACTGGCACTATCTCTAAGCAGAGAGATATGGGCTTGGGGGAGTGGCTGCCAGCTCGGGCTCATAACAACAACTTTCCCAGTGACAAAGCCACAGAAGGTGGAGCACCTGGCAGGACGAGTTGTGCTCCAGATTGCTTGTGGAGCCCACCACAGCCTGGCTCTGGTACAGTGTCTCCCCGTGCAGGAAATGAAGCCTATCCCAGAGAGATGCAGTCATTGCAGTCAGCCTCTTATTACCATGATGGACAAGGAAGATCACGTAATCATTTCAGATAGTCACTGCTGCCCGCTGGGTGTAGCACTGTCTGGTAACCCACCAGAAAACCATGTCTTGTGTCCCTCATCAGAGACCCTTGAAGGAAAAAGTGTAACAGGTGGCCTAAGTGATGACAGTCAGAAACCACTTGTGGAAGAACAGAGGCTTGTTGGTTTAGAATCTGATGGGCCAAGTGTGCTTTCCAGTAATGATGGGCAGGAAGGTAGTGCAATTTCTAGTCCTGGAAATATTCTGTTCTCAGACAAAAAAGAGGTGAAAGAATACTTAATAGGTTTGTCAGATCACTCATTAAATGAGAGCCTGGATAAAAACATCTGTACAGAACCTGAACAGGTTGGTACCTAATTATTCGTTCATAATTTTCTATGACTCCTTGCGGATGTGACAATGTTACTCTTTTCGAAAATGAAAAAGTGTGATGTAGCTATGGTGTTTTTGTAGTTTCCAAGTGTTTTTTCCCTGTGATGGTTCTCAACTTTGAAGTGGAAGACTTTTTTTTTTGTCCTCCATCCATGTTCAATTGTGAACCTTTAATGGGAGCAGTCTTGACAGTGCTGTAGTCTCTGCTGTTCATTGTCTGCAGTACCAGAACCCAGTAAGCTGATTTCTGTGTTTTGTTCCATGATGCACAGGCTTCCATTTGCGTGGGGCAGTAAGCTGGCACTTGTCTGATTTACCTTTAAGATCAAATTTTGTTTTCTGTGCATGGAACTAATCCCTCGCAAATCTGTCTGATTTCAGAGTCAGGTAAAAATTCTAGATTGCAAGTAAAGATTGTTAAACATGTTGAACAAAAGGTTTCTAATGTTAATAATGGCATAAACTTATAATTAGGGATGGGAAACATCTAAGTTTTTATGGTGTGGAAAATGATTCAACAGCACTGTTTTGATGCTATGGCAGAACAGTCAAGTACTCCTGTCTTGGTAAGCATCAGAAAATGCTCAACATGAAGGTTAAAGAGCTGTTTGCAGCTCCCTGACAAAATACCATGTTTTCTGGGTTTTTTGGGGGAAAAAACCCACAAGAAGACATATAATTACAGGTGAAGGGAAGAAGTTAAACCCCAAAATCCACTAGACAGAAAACTAATCCAAAGTCTTGCAGTGCAGTCTGGCAGTCCCTATCTAACTACTGTCCTGTGAGGAAACCTGCCACTCTGTGGCCTAATATGCAAAATTTACAGTGGAATTCTGAGAATTTCTTTTGTCATTTCAAGTGTTGTGTAGACATCTATTTCATCTTTTTTTTTATAGTTACAGTAAGAAATTTTTCACAGTGGTTCTGAGAGATAAAATTCACAGTACCTAGTAAATAATTGATTTCTGTTATCACTTCTGATTGCAACGAAAAAAGTAATTTTAAAACATGTCCAGTAACTTGGTAATTCAGCAAGTTATGTTTTCTTATTCTGAGGAGAACTTATTTCAGAGAAATGAAGATTGTGGGAACGCAGTTGTTCTTTCTTTTGCTTTTTGCTAATACAAATACATTCCAGCAGTTTTGGGCTCCTCAGAATCTTGCAAGAACTCCCACCATTGGGTGATGATTGAAACGTGTAGTTTCATGCTCTCTGTTTCTCAACTCCTCATTCCTGGAATATTTCCAGAGTACTATTTTCCTTGCACAGTTCCAGGAATCAACAAGCCTGGAATCGGTTCAGTCTTACGCAACTGAGCATACATGCGAAGAGCAGAGATGAGGTCTAATGTAATGTTTCAGCATTAGTAAAATCCTTCATTTCTCTTTGCTTTCCTACACAAATCGGTTTTCTTTCCTATATTGCTAGGTATGTCTTTTATAAATAGGAAGTAAGTAGGAGCAGTCCCAATTCTTTAGCCTAGGCTTTCACAAAAATAAAGAAGTCAAAAGATTGTTTTTATTTTGGTAGAATAAAATGAGCTATAATATTTGTAGTAATACTGTTTCCCACTATGTATGAGGTGGGAAAATGGGAGTTTGCTGTCTTTAATATTCAAACCACTTGACAAATATCATCTTGTGCATTATTTTTTATTTGGTGGGTCAGCTGGCTGCTATTGTAGGAAATGGTGTGCTGGTCCTAAGAATTGCCTTCAGTCAGTTTGTCCCTAGTGTGACTTGATGATTAACTAAGCTTTATATGGATACAGCAGTGGCATAAGGGGACACAGCCCAGACTGGTTTTAAGAGAGACCTTGCAAAATGAATCCGTGAGTCACTGTTTTAACATACTGAAGAGAAAACTTGTCCCTTTGTAAATATGGCATGCTCACTGATGCACTTTAATTGGTGGCAAAGAAGTTAGTAATAAGCCTAAAATTATATCCCTTTTTATATTTGTTTGCAAAGGTCCTTTATTTTTTTGGTATTAAAAAACCCCAGACCTACAGTCTTTTATGGACGAGCTACAAGACAAGAAACAAAGCACAGTCCATGTAGAAATGGTGCTTGGTCCTACCTTGAAAAAAAAAAGATTCAGAGCAATAGATGCACACCTAAGCATTAAAAACATGTATAATTTACATTATATACAGTTAAAACCCATATATAATTTACAATAAACATTTATAGTAAACATAATATCTTGTTCAGTATAGCCCATTGTTTGAATAGTGAATGTGTATATTGTCATCCTACTGCTGTGTGCTGTCTGGTGTGATAGTGTTCAATTTTCCTTTGGTTTTTAGCCTTCCCAAGAAGAACAACTCAGTGCTTGTATCCCTGGTCCTCCAGGTCCCAGCACATCCACCTTGAACAGCCTGGTGGCCTCCTGTGCCTCAGCAGTGGGTGTGAGAGTAGCTGCCACGTACGAGGCTGGAGCACTGTCTCTGAAGAAAGTCATGAACTTCTATGGCACATCCTCAAGTGAACCAGGATCTCAGTCGGGCAGCAGGTCCCCAGGGCCTGAGGCTCTCAAAGACAGTCGAGAAGAGCAGGTCAGACTGGAATCCATGCAGGGGAAGAAGAGTTCCAGTTTAGTAGATATTAGAGAAGAGGAATCTGAAGGAGGGAGTCGAAGGCTTTCCCTGCCTGGCTTGTTGTCACAAGGTAAAAAAGCACATTGGTGGAAAAAACGCTGGAAAAATTATATTAATGTGAAGGTTTATAAGTGAAAAAAAACAACCCTAAACACTTACTGAACACAAATCTAATGATCTGTCAAAGGTCTTTATGAATTCTGAGCGATATCTTAGGGCTTGAGAGTAGTGGAGGGATTAAAGACTAGCAGATACTGCATGCTGAGAAAACCGAAAGCATAGTGGGTTTACAAATGCTCTTTATTGGTAAAGTGGGGTAAAACAAGCATGTTGGGGTAGCCTGGGCATCGTGCTGCCAAACAACACTAAGGTATCTTTCGTGTCGCTTGTGTAGCAGATAATCTGTGTGGCCTGTAATCCCTCCTGCACTGAGCTGGGTTTGAGCCAGGGACCTCTAAATATTGCAGTTCCCACTGCCAAACTTCAAAGTTAATGACCACCTTCCCTTGCAGATTTTAGTGTTGTTAATTGCTCTGAATGTGTAGAGGGTTTAGTTCTGTATTGGTCTTGGATCTGAGGGGAGTTTTTGGGAAGTATTGAAATCTTTTGTTCACTACAAGGATATATTTTCTTTCAAAACACTTTTTTTAATGTATAGTTTGTTTTGGTTCATTTGCTTCATTGTAACTGCGTGGTTCTCATATGCCTATTATCCTTTAGCAGCTGCTAAAAACTCTTCGGGATCTGCCAGCTTTAGCACCTACGTTACTTCGGTGTATCTGTAACCTATTATCTTGCACGTCAGTCTTGGTTCTCAATCTTAAATTAAGACTGCTTTAAGAAGTGGTGACCCATTATCTCAAGTAACAGTGTAACACACAGTCTGAGCGATCTATTTACCAAAAATGCTTAGCAATTTCTCTAATTATCGTCTTCTGTTCAGTTTCTCCAAGGCTCTTACGGAAGGTGGGGCGGGCAAAAATGAGGACTGTGGCTCTAACTCCAACCTACAGCGGTGAGGCTGATGCTCTTTTGCCTTCTCTAAGGACGGAGGTGTGGAGCTGGGGAAAGGGGAAGGAAGGACAGCTAGGGCATGGTGATGTTCTGCCAAGGTGAGATTTCTTTGATAAATGTTTTTTTTTATTCATTAGATCACTAGAAAATTTTGAGTATTGAACTGTTTTAAATTCTCAAATTTAAACATCTGCTTTGCATTGTGTGCTTGTTCTTAAAAGTGTTGTGACCTAAGTTTCTCCAAGTAACATGTTTTAGGCTGTCTTGTTAGTGAGCATCAATCAGTTATGACTTTTCCCCTTATAATAACTATGAGTTTTGGTGATATTTTGACTTTGTCTACATTGAGGTGAGGTTTATCATCAACTTTTGCCCTTCCTGACCATTTTGACTAAGTTGGTTTATTGCCAGAAGACTCCATGGGTGTTTGGTTTTTTTAAATTACTTTGTGAAAAAAATAAAACCTGGAACATATTCTTTGTGTTAAGAATACTTCTGTACCTCTGATAGTATTTTTTTTCTCCTTCTTCTACTCTCTCTCCCCTTCCCCTGCCTTACGGGTTCTGGGGATTGACAGGCTTCAGCCACTGTGTGTGAAAAGCCTTGATGGTAAAGAAGTGATTCACCTCTCTGCTGGTGGCCATCATTCCTTAGCACTCACTGCCAAATCCCAGGTACAAGTGATTGTTACCATTTATTGTTTTTCTGTGGCACAATTGTCATGTTTCGTCTTTTCTAGGTTTTTGTTTCTTTTGCTTCTAAACTTCTGTTCCTGTTTATGGGATGCAGCATCGAAGTTGTGTGGAATCTTAATTCTGTTCTTGACCACGTGCTGCATGTACTTTCAACATTATGTTTAAAGATTGCTGTGACTTTGGTACATTCCATTTCTGAACGTGAGAAGGCAATTTGAGAATATAGGAAGACAGTGGAAATAGGGAATTGCTTCTTGGTGCATGAGTCTTCTCTCCTTGACTTGTGTGTGTTTGCACACTTGATGTATGGACACTTCAGTATGTGTCCATGTATATAAATTTACATTCTGATGTTTAGCAATGCTTCTTACAGGTGTATTCATGGGGCAGTAATGTCTTTGGCCAGCTTGGTCACTTGAACTCCCCAACAACGGTCCCTCGTCTTGCAAAGGTACTTTAGTTTCTGTGGTTTTCTTTTTTCAGTTTAGGGTCACTTCTTATACCAGTGAGTGCAAAGTAATTTCTAAGAAGGATCTGTGGGCTATATAGTACTAGAGCCCTTGATTTCTTTGGCTTATACTTGTGAAAATCTACCCAAGAAATCCTTTACGCAGAATTCCACTGGTTTTTGACCACAGTGAAGTTCTAAAACTGAGAAATGTGACTGGTTGTATCTTCTTATCAAATTTCACTTTCACCTTGTATTTCGTGCAGTGCTGTAACTTTTAAATACTTTGGAACTGTTTATATAGATTTCCCAGTTAAATGTAGAGGGGAGAATAGTGTCCCAACCTAATTCAAGCTCACTTGGTGCCCATTTAAAAATAAAACTGATTTATAATTGAAGGGTAAAAAAATCAGCCATTAGAAAGGAAACTGAAAAGAAAGATAATTTTCAGTCTGCGTGCAAGGAGTTTATTTGTTAAGAGACACTGAAGTTGAAAAATTACCAGTTATTGCAATACTTTTTCTTGGCAGGTGTATTATATACTTGAGTGGCTACACGAGTGAAGTATTCTTCTCTCCTTCCAGCCTTGGGTGATGATTCCTAATGTTTTCCTTCCTCCTGAATTTCAGGTGTGCGGTGATGGTGTTTGGAGTACAGCAGCAGGACTAGATTATTCCCTCTTCTTAGCAGATGAGAAAGACTTCCAACCTGGATTATATTACAGTGGTCAGGAGACAATAGAAAATAATTTGAATGAAAATAGCTGTACCAAGAGTCCAGTTTTATTACTAGCCTGTAGTAAGGTGAGTGTTATTTCCCGGAAGTTTGTACAAATCCGACTGATGCTCTTTGGAAGTAGCACAGTGCTGGTGGTTGAACTAGCCTTAAGGGTGTCAAGTCACGTACCTGGTTCCTAGCAGTCAAGTCAGGAGCACAGTGTGTGCAGGGCAGAGAGGAGGCCTAATCAGTATGTTCTCTTCCCTCTCTGTTTCTTAGTATTCCTTTCTGTTTGAGGGACAAGGAGGTGTTTTCCAGTGTGTTTAGTCCATTTCCTTCCATGTCCATGTATGTGCACGCAGACACACACACCTGGATTCCTTCTGTGAGATTGTTGTTAGCCTTTCTCTTCTCTTTTAGGGTGACTGCTAGGCCCTGGCATATCAGAATTGGCCTGTGAGTTGCTTGTTGAACAGCTTTGGCTCAGTGTTTTTAAGGAGTCCTCTATTTGGCAACCAAGGAAATAAAAGTAGAGCTCAAACTCTGAATTACTCTGTGGTATTGCATGTCAACCAGTATTAGTGAGGAGCCACAATCCATCAGTGGCGTTAGTGCTGACCTTACAGAAGAATTTTGCTTTAAACTACTGTGGAAAGCAAAGATACTGCTAGTAATATTGCAGTATCAATAAACTGGACTCTTATCAATAAATTGACATATTCCAGGTCCAGAAAGGACCACAGTTCAGAGCACAGTCATAATACTAATAAAGCCTTGTTATTCTCTCTTCATATTTAATGGGAGAAGCAGTTGATATAATAATGCTATTTAATATCAACATTGTAGATATAAGCATACTGCAGTTCTGAAAGTCACTGAACTTAAGGTCACTATCTCTTAAACATGGAATGGTTGCATAAGTCACCTTAAAAGATGGTTAATTTATTGTCTTTTAGGCTCTGTCAGAGTCAGGAAAATGAACAGCAATGACTATAAATGTTTCTTCAACTTTTGTCATTCTTGTATTAAGCCAGTATTGAATGGGTTGTTTGTCACTGAAGGTAGTTAATACTTACTATCACTTAGTGCTCGTACAAATATGCTTTATTTTGCGTTACTCTATTTTTAAATTGGAGTGTAAAAAGAAAAATATTGAAATGGCTGTTTTGTCTTTTCTCTTTTTCATCTTTCAGATAGGGTACATAAGCAATGTAATAGCTGGCGGTGACAACTGTTTGGTCTTAGTAGACAAGAATGTAATGGGATATATTGCCAGTTTGCACGAGTTGGCTTCTACTGAGAGAAGGTTTTATTTCAAACTGAGCGAGATCAAATCTCAGGTTCTTAGACCTCTTTTAGGTTTAGGTAAGACCCTCTTTTAATATTTTCTTTGATGTTGTTTCCCCTATGTTCCACAACAAATCTATTTTTTGCAAAATTTCAAAGTAATTGCAGATTTTTATATATTTATATTTCTATAAAAATTGTACACTTATAAATTACATGTTTTTAAAATAAAGCTGAGGTCTTGCTCTTCTCCCTTGTTTGGATGAATGGGTGAAATACAGCTGCATTTTGACATCAGCATTCTGTTGTTAGTTTTTGCCCTTTCCTGACAGTTTCACCTGAAATAACTTAATTATTTGATCGGTATGTAGCCTAAAATCATTGCATTTCTGGTTCTGGATAATGTAGCCATGAGGTGAAAGTGGTGATAAAGCATCTAAACAGCACCATGTGGTAACTCTCTCTGTTAATGGGTGCTGCTCTTTCCTAAGGTAATCTGAATCGCTTTCTGGTCTGTTACAGATAATTTGGGCAATGCAAATACAATCCAGTTGTTGCAGGAAATGGCAAGCAGGTTCAGCAAGCTGTGCTATCTCATTGGTCAACATGGAGCTTCTTTAAGTAGCTTTCTTCATGGAGTAAAAGAAGCCAGGAGCTTGGCCATCCTGAAGCATTCCAGTCTCTTTTTGGATAGTTACACTGAGCAAGTATCCAATTCCCTCTCATCTTGAGCCTCTACAGTCTTAATCTACTGACCATTACAGACCCTGAGTGAAGGGAAAGTAGGTCATAAGAAAAGCCACATAAGTAACTGTTGTGCAGACTGTATTGTTGCAATTTAAAATGTGTAGAGAGTTAAACGAACGAATTAATTTTTGTAGTCAGATGTGCATTTCAAAATCTTCACCAGTGGAGCACACTAGGCACCATCAGCTTCCCTCGGGTACAACTCTGCATACAAACTTCTTTGGCTGCTGCCTCTAAGCCCAAATGTTGATTACTTCCTAAGGCTATTGTAATATAATGTGATAGAGCTACCATGGCTAGGCTGCTAAGTAAAGCTACCTTTGGGGGTTTATTGTGGTTACAAAATGCTTTTTCAATAATCATTAAGTAAAAATTGTCTTCCAGAAGAACAATTCTTCTGTCCTCATACTTGCTAAATAGCATTACACCTTTCACCCAAAAGCTGGAACTGCTTTAGTGCTCAGAACTAAGTCTGAGTTATCCTGGTTATTGTTTTTATTGTTTTAGTGCTTTTGGGAGAGGAGGTCTGTGCAGTCAGGCTGTTTCCTGTCTTTCCCTTCAGTAACTTCTGTAGTTCCTAGATAATTTCATCTAAATGTATCAGGAGGTTTATCATATGTAATCACAGGCTTTTGTGAGAAATATTTGCTTGACAGAGAGGAAAGTTCAAAAATGTCCTATCTGAATGTAGTCTTGGTTACCAGACATTCTGAAAATATCTAAGGAAACAAAATTTCAAGATCAACTTCAGTTGTTACACAGTAGCATTTTGAATAGGCGACTTTTTTGGAACACAAGCACAACAGATAACACTTTACTGGGTGTGTGATGAACTTATGCTGTATGACCCTAAAAGAAATAGGGGTTGTTCATAACTGTAAATGTATTTTCTCCTTTTCTTAGTCTTTGATTTGAATTTTTCTTGTAACCTGGATTTCTAAATTGGTTCCTATCACTCAGAAGGGCTTCATTTCTTCTTCCTCAGTGTCAAAGACTGAAATACCTAATTTCTGTTTTCATTATTACTGCTTGTCTTCTGCTCTCCCCCTTTGCTTCCTGTTGCTTGCACATTTTTCTGTGCATGCCATCAGAACCTTACCACAGTGCCATGAGCATCTTTCAAGGATCAGTTAGGCAACATAAGTGTTATCTGTTAAATGGGCTAAGCAGAGACCTCTTCTCTTGGAGAAAGGTGCAGGGTAAAAGTCACAGGTAGAATGCTGAATACTAGGAAAAGAGAAAATTCCTATCTTGAAATTTCCATCTTGGCTGTAATTAGAAGCTAGCAGTATTAAATTGTTGAAACAGATGGTCTATTCTGTACATGCCCAAATCTGGAAGAAGCAAAAATAAAATTAAAGTAAGCTCTCTGCATTGTGCTAATGGCAGTAGAAGCACGGAGTAGTGTAATGCATGTTCTGTGTTCATGTCGAAGGTGAATGCCAAGTGATCAGTAACACTGAGTGTTTCCCCGAGTACTAGATAACTTACATAGTAAAAGGTATTACAGCTCTCGTTATAAACTGTTGGAAATTACAACAGTTGCTACTTTCAGGGATGTTTTGATTTTGTAACTGAAGATCTTTTTCTTCTCTATATTAGGTATTGTACTTCAGTAACAAACTTCCTTGTAATGGGAGGATTTATGCTCCTTGCAAAGCCAGCAATGTAAGCAAACCTTTACCATTTTCTGGACTTTTTGGTCAACTAGCAAAGAACTGTAAACAATGGAATGTGTGTGTCTGTAGTAATGAGCATGAAGAGACTCAGTGTGCTTGAGTACACTAATTCCTTTCCTGTCAGATGAAGAGAAAGTTACCTCAACTGTGATAAAAATTTAGGTTAAAATGCTGCTGACTGAGTTCAGTTACTTTATCTTGAAGATGGAGAAAAGAGGAAAAAAGCATAAGTGATTGCAAATTCCTTCAAAGAAGCGTAAATAGAGTTCAGGTAATGATTTTTTTGAAAGCTTAGTTTTGAGGTTAAATGTTCATCATTACTCAGTGTTTGCTAGTGTTTATTTCAAATGTTCTGTCAAGAAAATACAACACAGGAATTAGCTAGAGTAGATAATGTGAATTCACTTTCATTTAAATTCTTTATGTTTATGGAAGTGCTTTAAAATTATGCAAAAATAACATTTCTGCATGTGCATCTTCTCTGTCTCTCAAGACTTCTGTACTCTATTTCATGCATAAATGCTTGTCAATGTGAGGAAGGAATTGTACTTTAAGGCTAGAGATACTATATTTGAGGTTTCTATATCATAAAGTAAAGCTTTTTTCTCATTTCAATAGCATTTTTGTCTAGGAAACAAAGTAATGACACTGAATCTTTCACTTAAGTGCTGAGGGTAATTTTTAACTAGTCTGTGGAACTGCTGCCTTTCCTTCCTAAATTCTGTAATCTGGGGGTAATTGTTAGTGTTTATGAGACTCTTTGAATGCAGTGTAAATGATGGTATTTAAAGTTCTTTGAAACACAGGTACCTCATACAAAGAACCTTCTGCACCTGAGGACTAGTGCCCAAGTCTAAATACAAAATCCCACTGCAGAGAGGCACTAAGAATCTTTTTGCATTGATCAGGATTTTTAAGTTGACTTAAAGGAAATCTTAGTTCAAGTATAAGCTTGTTTATAGTTCATACAGAAACCACTCATACTGAATTCATCACATCAGTTGTCACTCTCAGGTGTCACAGCTTCTCCTACTGCAACAGGGTCTCATTAGGAGAATAACACTTCAGGGAGGAGCTGTCTTACAGGTTTGGTCCTGTTCCTTGCAAAGGGAAGTCAAGAATGTCTTTGCTGATAATGAAGGATTCCCCCCCACTCCCTTCCCGAGGGTTACTGTCTTAAGTCAGTGGTTAATGGTGTCAGCCTGTCTTTCGGGGATGTTCTGCAATATGAAGGCATTGGATGTAGTCCCAACTTTAAAAGTGGCAGCTTCAATGGAAGGCAGATTCAATGGAAGTCTCCATAGCTGACAGGTTTTTCAGCATGTGCTCTGAAAGAGTAGACGAGCTGTACTCAGTGTTATGAATCTGTTATTATTTGATGCTTTTCTACGGAGAAACCTCCATATGAGGATCTCAAAGCACTTTAAAAAAGGGCGTAAAATTAAAATAAGGAAATACAGTCTTCTCTTTAAAGAAGACTTTATTCCTAAGGCTTGTTCAGTAGCGGAGTTCTTAAATATCATTAACAGACCTAACAAGGTACCTTATTTTGATGTGTGAAATGGCATCTCATAAACCACGTAGCACTCTTAGGAACCCTGCTGTGCAAATTTGATCTGTTTTGCTGTCCCTGGGGCCTGCTCTCTCAGCCTCACCTGATTCTTGCAGCTTGTGGTTTAAATGCTTCCCAGCTGGATGTGTTTTAATGCACCTGTCCTATGTGCCAGCACACGTGTGCACACAGATATGGTGAAGGAGAGGGAAAAGTAGGTTTGTTTTCCTTTTAATGAAGAAACCCTCGTTTTGTGTGCTAATGCATTGTCTTCAGAATCATTTCCCTCTTCTTCTCTGAACTAGATTAGTTCTCCCTCTTGGAAATCAGACTGAGGATTGAACAGATTTCCTGCCTTTCCTTGAGGTAGGATGTAATTTTTGTAGTTAGGGGAAGAATTGGTCAGTTGCCTTGACAGCAGGGGTGGGGAAAAAGTTACTTCAGTATATCTAGGCAAGTGCACTAGAGCAAAGCTAAGATTCTTTCAGGCCTTCTTGTATGAATCAACAGTGTTAGAAACTTACTGCTCTAACAGTAATGGGGAAGTCATTCCCCCTGTTTGCTCTTTATTAATCAAGTGTTAAAGGGCAGAAAGGAAATTGGGTACAGTCCAAGTGGGGCAACATAGTCAACTTTCTTTAAACAGTTTAATGACTAAGCATATGAAATTAGAAGTAAGGAGCAAGTCCCTTGTTGCAGTTGTTAACTTTAAGTCTTTACTGCTGTTCTTCCTCGGACTACATTGTGAATAGATTAGTAAGCAGCATGGATTTGCCTTTATAATTTTGATTGGTTTATGATAATCCAAAAAGGGGCATTCTGAGCTCATTCATATTTCCATAAAGCATCACTTATGTCTTGCTGTCTTCTTTCTTCTCTCCTCCATTTCCCAATGGTCCCATCGTTTAGAGACTTCTTGAGTAAAAACCAGGAGCTATTACAGAAACTGTCTGAAAAAAATGAGGAAAACCTCCAGCTACTGGAAGTTCTGAATGCTCTGTTTTTCATGCCACTTGGACAACTTCATAATTATGCCAGAACTTTGCTAAAGCTTGCCACGTGTTTTGAAGTGGTAAGATTGCTTTGTTATCTATAGTTCAGTAAATACACACATGAAACTTATGACTTTGAAGTAACTGTGTGAAGCAAATGCCAGGTAATTAGAAATAGCTTAGTCCTCAGAGGAGCTACCTCAGACTTGTATTTGCTGCAGGGAATATCTTGTAAATTTATTTGCACAATCTTGCACCACACCTGCACAGGTCGCATGACAGGTAACTTGTTACCCTGCCAGAGCTTGTTTGTGTGCCTGAATACTTAATTGCAAATATATTGTTTTGATGTTTGCCTGGTGCTTTTCAGTTTCATCTGGCAGCATTGCTGTATTACATGGCTGTAATACTCTACTACAAATACTACATATATATTAGGTAGACTGTTACCACTCATTTAGTATGTAATTGCTTTGTTTTGAAATAAAAGATGACTAAACAGGAGCAGTAACTGCTTGTACATTTAGCCCAATATAGTAATTTAAAATACTCTCCTGCAATTATTAGCACTATTTCTGCAACAGCTGCAAGAAGGTAGATCATGTAATTGTGTATTAATCATTCTCCTTGTAACATTCATGAAACTTCTTGTGATTTTTAAAACTCACAGCACACCAACAGAACACGTGCCACAAAATAACTCAGTCTCCTGTTTGTTAATCACACCAACTGTCATGTATTTAGTGCTGATTTAATAAAGTGAGCAGTTGTATTGCAGCTTGGTCAGTTATTGTTGGTACAGGTGTTCAGGAACACTCTCAGGTCTGTCTTACCTTGTGCCCTACAGGCATCTCCAGAATACCAGAAGCTACAGGATTCTAGTTCGTGTTACGAGAGCCTTGCTGTCCAACTTAGCAGAAAAATAAAAGAAGCAGAATACACACTTGGCTTCTGGAAGACCTTTCCTGGAAAAATGACGGTATAATGACAATTGTCAGTCCATTAGCATCTTGAATTTCTGTTACTGATGCTGCTGTCCCAGTTGAACTTCTCATTTTTCTGATCGGTGTTGCTGTAGTACTCTTTAGAAATAAAGAGTTGTGTCTTTACTCTGAAAGACAAATAGCACTGACCTGAAGTCACAATCAGTGAGAAGTAAGATTCTGTAATTTTGTTTTTCACTCTTCCTGTAGGATTCCTTGCGGAAGCCGGAGCGTCGTTTAATCTGTGAGAGCAGCAACCGGGGTTTGTCTCTACAGCATGCTGGAAGATTCTCTGTAAACTGGTTTATTCTCTTTAATGATGCTCTGGTACATGCTCAGGTAAGACAGCTTGTATCCAAGGAACAAAACCTTTTCTCTGCTTCAAACAACACAGTATATTTTTCATATAGTGAAGTTTTTGCACTGTAAAAGTAAATTTGAATTATGTACTTTTTTAACATTTGATTGCCACTGCTGTGGCTGGCATGGTTTCTGCTTGCTATTTCTTGGACCAAGGGGATACAAAGAGACCGTAATGCTTAGTTTTTCCTAGTCCTCAAAGAAAGGAAAAAAAACATTCAGGAAAAGCGTGGGGCAGGGCTAATGGATCACTACCTGGTCAAGTGTCCCTTCTCTTTTCCTGCAGTTCTCAACGCACCATATTTTTCCCTTGTCCACACTGTGGGTAGAAGCTCTTTCAGAGGAAGCTGGTAATGTGTGAGTATTCTTGTTTGTGATGCTGAAGTAGTCATTTATCTTGGGAGAGAAGATGAGCATTTTGTAACCTATTATTGTGAACTAGTAGTGGAATAGTGTGATTGCAGTCGTCTCTACCCTTTTTTCTTGTTTCAGAAAATGTTGTATTTCCATGTCTTAAAAAAAAGTTTTATAAACATCAGAAAGAAGACGGGAGTTGAGAGGGAAGAGAGTATTCTTTCCTGCTGCTTCTTTTTACTGCTAACTTAAAGGGAATGCTTGCTGGGGGAGGGGAGAGAAGATACAGGATGGAATTTCACAGATTAAAATACTTTCCCCCCATGTAGGAACGGGTTGAAGATTACAACACCAGAAGAACAGTTTGTTCTTGTTTCTTCAACGCCACAGGAAAAGGTGGGCACATCTACAAATTTGGCACAGCTTCAGTGATATGAATGAGGTTTTCTCCCCTACTGTGAAACCAAACTGGGAGAAGGATTGCCTAAGTATTCCCTAAGAATGAAGTCTTCCTGCAGCTTGGTGTGCAGGTTGGCTGTACAGGGTGCCTGACTGCAGCAGTGCTCCCATGCACAGCACTGCACTGAGCAGGCAAGGAGAGGACTGTGTTTGCTCTAAGAGTGTGATTCAATGCAAAGACAAGCATTAGCTAAATTCTGTCATGACCCACTTTCTGTTTCAGACCAAGTGGCTGAGGGCAATAAGCCAAGCAGTGGATCAGGCCCTTAAAGGGACTTCTGACATAATTCTATATGGAGCTGGTGGGAATGTGCCAAGACAGGAACCTCCTATTTCTCGCAGTGCCAAATACACCTTCTACAAGGACCCTCGATTCAAGGATGCTGTTTATGATGGGAGGTGGCTTTCAGGAAAACCCCATGGCAGGTAAAAGCATGAATGTTAACAGTTGAGAACAAAATGAGGTGGTTGCTGTATCAATAATAGGCTCACTCACAGAAGTTACCTGGGAAGTGTGAAGTGACCTGATTATCTTATACGCTTGTCTGGCTTTGTATTTTTTTCCAGAGGGATCATAAAGTGGGCAGATGGGAGAATGTACTCTGGGACTTTCCGGACTGGGCTGGAGGATGGGTAAGATGTTCTCACTACTTGTGGAGCCAGAGAGCAAAACATATTTTTTGTTGTAATTAAAGGTTTTGCAATGGATCTTACTGAGTCAGGATTATGTACATTAATGTTGATATACAGATAATCTCTCATTTATCCAGAGGTATGCTAGTTGTCTTCACAAAAGACTGCAGTTTCTAATGATTAAAAACTTGCTCTTTCATAAAAACTGAAACTAATTGGGGTACTCAGCTGTAGGATGGAAGAAGGAAATGGTAAAGCAGCCAAGAAAGAATGGGGGCTAGGTGCCATCTCATAGGGAGAGGAAGCCAGTTAAAAAGTCTGCAGTCATCTCTCTGCTGCATAGGTAACTATTAACATCTTGTGTTGCAATGCTCTTGCAAAAGTTCTGGTATTGGTGATTTTATCCTTTTAGAAAATTCAATGCCTTTCATACAACGTAGTGATGCGTCTTCTCTAATGTTTTCTTTGCTGTTTTTCGGGTAGAGTAAGGGTTTAATAATTCAGCAAAGAGCCAAAATCTCGACTTCATGGTTTGGGTAATGAAAATAAAACTAGTGAGAGTATGTGATCCTGATGATGAAGATAACTAGTACAGAGGAGACTTGAAAATAGGATAAATGGAAGTTCTAGACACTATCAAGCTATGTGGTTAAACAAAATAGGCCACTTGAAAGTAACTTAGTTTATTACTCAGCTTTGAATTGATCTGTGGATTTTATTGCTGAGAATCTGCTTAGAGCACTGTTGATGCTGAGAGGTTAACTTACTTCCAAAGGCATTTTTATAGGCATCTTGTGAGCAGACATGTCTGTACTGGGCAGGATAAAAATGTGAGGAGTCCTGTTGGCTTCCAGATGTATTTTTAAGTATTGAGTTGGAGGAGAAATTGAAACGTGGTCTGACTGCAGACAGCTTTTTAAAATTCCTCTTTGCTACTGGTATAATGTCAAACTATAAAACCAGATTAGAACTTTGGTCATTTGTAGCTAAGTGTAACTAATCCTGCTGATTTTAGGGTTGTTGGAGATGGAAATATTGCAAACAAATCCCGACCAGAAATTAAAGTATTGGTATTTAGCTATAATTGCTGAAATTATCAAATGCATATACTTGTATTTCAGCATGCATGTTATAGTCTCAACACTTAACAATAATGTCTTGTTGGGGTAGACATGCTCTCAGGAGAACCTTCATAACTTCATTTAATCTCCTCAGGAGATTAAAAGCAATAAATAAAGTTGTATATCTCATTGGTTTTGGGCATATTGAAATTGTGAATAATTCTTTCCCACTCAGCATAATTGGAAGCTAGCATCCTTTCAAAAAATATTTTCTATAGCAATATATGTTCTCATCTTTCCCTGGAATAAAGGTGTGCTTGAATTATCAAGACCCGAAGAAAACAATAAAGTTAGAAGCAGTCTCAAGATTAGAGAAGAATGAGAAAAATGCTGCAGTGTGGTGGAGAGGGGTGTGTGTACAACATGCCACAATCAAACAGGAGAAGAGCAGTGTGGACTAAATTGACCTAGTGATGCTGGAAGACTCACTTTCTCTTAAAAAAAAATCTGTAACTGCTGTAGTTAGAGATGTGCTAAAAATGAAATAGAGCATTCTGACTTTAGAATGGGTCTGTGATATGTATCTGCTCTGTTGTTCATGAGGTGTGTTAGCATTATAGCTGCTTGTGTTCTGTTCCTGTGCTCTGGCAGGTATGGTGAATACAGAGTGCCAAACAAAGCACTGAATAAGGATGACCATTACGTGGGCTACTGGAAGGAAGGCAAAATGTGTGGGCATGGAGTCTACAGGTAACATGTGGCACTTGTTGCTGTCACTGCAAAAGGGAGAGCAGAGCTAATGCTGCTTACCAAGCCTCTGTGCAGCTTTGTGACATTTCAGACTTGTGGTTGTAGCTAGCTTGGCTTATTTTCTGCTTTGCTTTTGGTAGATTGCTCACGCTGCAGACTTGTACAGTGATCTGTTATTAATGTCTGTTCTAATGTTGCTGCCACCTTCCAATAATACAGGGTTCTTTCTTCTGAGAGAGAAATATGTCAGCTAATGGCCTTGCTCATTGTGGAGAGAGGGAGTTTAAAACAACAAAGCGTCAAAAGACTTGTATTAAAGGATTGCTTTTATTCCAAATATATTTTAACTGTAGCTCCTGCTTGATGTGTTTGTAATGCAATTCCTAGAAGGAAAAAGAGAGGATTGGTCTGATTTGGGGAAAGGTGGAGGAGGGGGAAAGTACCCAGTAAAAAAACCAATCAAAAGCCCCCAAACCAGCCCCCCAGCAGAACATTAGATTCTTCTGTTGTTGTTACAGCTATGCTACGGGTGAGGTGTACGAAGGCTGTTTTCAGGATAACATGCGTCATGGGCATGGGCTCCTACGCAGTGGGAAGCTGACCTCTTCCTCTCCCAGTATGTTCATTGGCCAGTGGGTAATGGACAAGAAGAGTGGTTATGGAGTCTTTGATGATATTACAAGGTAATGCTTCCAGAAACCCTTAAAACTCCAGTATGACATGCAATTGCAAAAGGAGTCGGAAAGGACTTGATTTCTTAGTACCAGTAATAGTGCAAATCTCTTTCTTCTTTATTGCTAGGCTTTCTGGGTTGCTGGTCTAAAAAACTGGGTCTAGAGACTGCTTTTTTGGTGTTGCTTCTGGAGTAAATGTGGGGAGGGAGGGGTTTGCTTTGGGTTTTTTCTGTCTTCCTTTTCTATCATACTTCTGCCTGAAAATGAGCTCTGAATATGGTGTCTTATTGAGGTATCATGTTGTGTGTGTGCTGAAAGTTTTATGAATGTCATGTGAGGCGTATTCTTTCATCTCAGGCCTCTAAGACTGGGTTGTTCAGTGGTGGATACACAGGACTCAGTGAATTTCAGCTCATGCTCAGGTTTTCCATTTACTGTCGATGCAATGGAGGAAAAATGCTTTCCTCAGGGCAGAGCACTGAAATGACCATCTCAGAAACAGAATTGCACTACATATGTATATAAATGAACACTGAGCAGTGATAAATATGGTCTGCTTTTCAATCACCGGTTTATTATTTGTTTCTGAAAAGAGCTTTTGGTGAAAGCCCAAGGAAGTGTTTTTGGTTCGACTGAACTGAAAACCCCCTTCAAAAGCAGAGTAGACAAAAAATGTTATTTCCACAACATGATCTGTTTCCTTGCAATTTTTGCACTCTAATATTTCAAAAATGTCTTGTATCACTTTCTAGGTCTCCCTCTTATTCCCCAAATAAAACAACTTGGTTTCTTTTCTTTATTTTCCTCTCAATTAGAGTCATCTGACTAGGTAAAAGGAATAAAAAACTTTGGCAAAATGAAAATCTAAAATGAACTTCATTCATCTTTTCTAAATAACTATAAAATACATCAGATGGATGCCTGATTAAGTTTAAGATCACCTTTCCAGTGCAACTTAAATCTTAGATAAAGCTGATCAGAGCAGCTAGAAAGTTTCCCTGTTCTATATGTGTTGGAGCTCCTGCTCAGGTTCCTTGGGGTGTGAACTGGGCTTAACAGGGCTTCAGCATTGTTTCAGATCATCAGGAACAGCTTACTTGGATGTGGCCAGTTTGAAATGTGAACTGTGAAAGGAAGTTCACTAATTATTTCTGTCCGAAAGAGTCTATTTCCATGGAGCTGGTAAAACTAGATTGACAGACCCAAAGCAAGTGCTGTATGACTCTCTCCTGATGGTTTCTGTAATGGTCAAATATGGCAGTAAAGCCAAAGAGAGAATACAAATGTACTACTTAGACAGTATTCTTTGTACTTCATTTTTCCTCAGAGGAGAAAAGTACATGGGAATGTGGCAAGATGATCTTTGCCAAGGTAATGGAGTTGTGGTTACTCAGTTTGGACTGTATTATGAAGGAGCCTTCAGCACCAACAAAATGATGGTGAGTTGGACACTGGACCCTGGGCTATAGTGACTTGTCCCCCAAGTGTGGCTGCTTTCTGGGGCAGATGAGTGTATGTTAGGCTGTGTAAACCTTCTGTTCTTCTAACCTTCTGTTGTCCAGGCTTTTAAAACTGTCTTTATAATCTCTGTTTTATGTAGGACTACTTCAGAAACTGCTTAAAAGTTTATTATTTGGTAAGAATTAGTAACAGGTTTTTCAGTGTATCTTTAGATCTGGCCTTGTGTTATAATTACCACTTTGTGTTCTTTATGGTTCTTTTGTAGGGGACTGGAATTCTGCTTTCTGAGGATGATACAGTCTATGAGGGGGAATTTTCAGATAACTGGACTCTGAGTGGAAAGGTTGGTATTACAGTTGTCACTTGTAAACTGTTACTGTCTAAAAAAAGAAGAAGTTTGCTTTCCTTGTAATTTCTTTCCCAGTGGATTTCAGTTAAATTTTTTTAATCATCTTTTCTCAAGGGAACACTGACTTTGCCAAATGGAGATTATATTGAAGGTCTCTTCAGTGGAGAGTGGGGATCTGGGATAAAAATCACGGGAACCTACTTCAAACCTACTTTGTATGAGAATGAGAAGGACAAACCTAAAGCACTGTGAGTGTTGAATAAGAAATCATTTCGCATATTGGTTCATATAAGTAATACTTAGGAAGAGAACTATTGTCTCTTTTCAAAGGCTAGTTCTTCCAGAGTTTTGAAAACAATTTTCCTCTTTCCTCCTGCTCATGAAATGAAACAAGATAAACATCTTTTTTATAGCTATTCTTGCTTTAATGACTACTTGAATATGCAAGTAATGGCATGAAATTACAGGATGGCTGGATGTGCTGCTGCTGTCCTGTAACAGTTCAAATTTTTTTTTGTTTATATTGGAACTGACTGTTAGAACCTGAGTTCACAGGTTCTGCTGACTTTTGAGGTTCTAGAGTGGTCAAGTTAATCACAGACCTCTTTACCTTCTGCCAGTTATTCTCTTGGCAAATGAATTCATTTAGTATGTTGTTTAATAATGCTAGCAGGGATATATTTGGACAGAATTGGCTAAATACTACACATCTTTCAAACCATGCATAAGAAAATAGGAGAAAATTGGTCAGTTGCAAAAGAGCATTTTAAGACCTTGGCAAAGATCACTTGGAAAAGTATCCATAGAACCCTCTGTGTAGCAGATGCGTTAGGTCAATTTGCTTAATTATTTCTGGGGAAAAAAATACATGCTTAAGTTATAACTGATATATCTTTGGGTAGAAGAAATCTAATTTAAAGAGTTGTTGGTGAGATGTCAGTATTTGGTAGCACTATATACTGATTTATTAATTGCTGTATGGGATTCAGTATCTTTGATGCACGCTCTCAAATTTCAGATGAAAATGGGAAACACAGCTCTAATGTTTTCACGTAGATTTCTTCTCAGGGTGCTTCCTGAAGCTTTCACTGGTAATTTCTTTTGACAGTGCTGACACCTACAACAGCATGCAAGTTAAGCAGGCCTCCCTGCTGAACTGAACACTTGCAACTTTAGCAGCTGTCTGCTTTTTACCCCAGTAGGGAGTCTATGAATAAATGTATGTACATATTTGTGAGGATTCCGTGTGAAATAAGGGTTTCATCTACCCTTTCAGACTCTCTTGAAGTTGAAAATCTTGTGGTATAATTTGTGAAAAGGCTTTGAGCCTGCTTTTTCTGCTTTGTGAAACTGGAAGCATGGGGAAAGCCAGTGTTGCTAGTTCTCATCTCAAATGTGGTAGAAGAAATATTAATGAAAGGTCTGACAATTTCTGACACTCGATTTAAATCAAGAGAGAACTGTTAACCCTGACAGCATTTGTTTGTTTTACAAAAGCTTTTCAATGTCCTAAATTTCATCATATGTCTGAGATATCTTTATCTATATATATAGGGAGAACAGCTCTTGGCTTTCTTATAGCTGTAGAGGATCCCTGAGCATTGTCTGTCAGTGAAAAGGTGCCTGAGCTGGTTTTACTCTACCAGCACATCCCTGGCAGGTCATGTAAAACTGTACAGTCAGAAATTGTGTATCCATCCTTGATATTTCTTTGGATAGCTCTGCTACTTGTACATTCCAGGATAGTGAGATATTTGGGACATATTTGTACTATCTCCTTGCTGCATGAATGTGTCCCTAACTTTCTGAATGAATACCAGTGGTGAAGATAAGCGCCACTCCTTTTTTGTGTTTAAGCAAACAGTTTCCTGGAAGGCCACAAGAAGTAATAAAACTAGTAAAGTTCATAGTTTTCTCACATGTAGGTATTAAAAATATTTGAATCTTGTAGCATTATAATATATTACATGGATTAATGTATGTCAGTTGGCAAGGGAAAAAAATTAAGGATATGTAAGGTTTGCAAGGTTGTGTTTTTTTTTTTTTTTAAAGGCGTTAGTTAAATAGTAGGCTCTAGGTTTATTCTTAGTGATAAACTTGATTCACAGTAGAGTCTGTGAAGTATATCAACTTTTGGTAAAATAGTGTGAGGTGTTAGGCTGACATTAGCCATGGGTGGTTGTCATAGCTGAATGTGTTGTTTCATTACTATTTGATTTTAACAGACCAACTGGTCATTTTATTAGGCGGAAACTTGGGATCCTGGCAGTGTCTCCTGATGAGAAATGGAAGGCAGTATTTGAAGAATGCTGGAACCAGCTTGGTTGTGAGAGCCCTGGCCAGGGGGACAGGTGGAAGGCTTGGGACAACATCGCAGTGGCTCTGACCACCAACCGACGGCAGCACAAGGACAGGTTGGTTCCAGGAGAACGTAGTCAGCAAGACAAAACAGGGATGGAGAAGGAAACTGGAATCACGTTCTACTCTAGGTTAGAGAGTGACTGTAAAGCTTTAGTTTAAACAACAACAGCAAACCCTAAGCAAAATCATAACTCTTACTACTCTGCACTACAAACCCTTTCAGAGTCATACTGGCGTTTAGAACTAGTTCAGTTGTTAATGTCAGAGGTTTTTTCCCTACTGTATGTCTCAATCTGTGCAATATCTTTGTCTTTTTAAACTGCAGCCCAGAATTATTGAGCCGCTCACATACTCAGACACTGGAAAGTTTGGAGTTCATTCCACAACACATTGGTGCCTTCACCCTGGAAAAATATGAAAATATAAAAAAATATTTGATAAAGGTATGTGATTGAAATGCTCCCATAATAAGACATGGTTAGACATGACATCAAGCTCACTTTGTAATAGCTTTCCTTAATTCCTTCCATATTTGCACTCCTGTAATCCATATATTCGTTCATGTCTGCCCATAACTTCTTAATTTTTTGAAATCCACAACTAAGACTAAAAACATTGAATACGTAATGGATGCTCTCTTAAAGTCAGTTTCTGTTCAGTTACTGTTTTCATTTTTACACACTGGATCCCAGCAAAGCACCTTGAAATACTTGCTAATTATTGCATGTTAATTTTAAGTGTATTGGTCAGATGACTAATCCAAGTAATAGCACAAATTCTTGTACTGTCTTGACTCCTATGAGCTGTGTTCAGCTGATGCATACATTTTATAATCCAAATGGCAATTTGTTAAATATAGCTAATTTTTGGGGTATTTTGTAATACATTTTTTTTCTTGAATTTGTCTACCATTGATCTATCTGACTGTCCAGTTAATATCCTTTACCTCAGGCTTGTGATACCCCTCTCCATCCATTGGGCAAGCTGGTGGAAACACTGGTAGCTGTGTACAGAATGACCTATGTTGGAGTAGGAGCCAATCGCCGATTGCTGCAGGAGGCTGTGAGAGAGATCAAGTCCTACCTCAAACGCATCTTCCAGCTCGTTAGGTAACAAGCCTCTCATTTGCAAGTCAAACTACTGCTGAGTTAATTAAAGGTGTCTAGTGTTCATACACTCCAAGTGTGCCGGCATTGCTGCTTGGTTTTGGAGTTTGCTTCTTTTTCCTTAACTTTTTTGAGGAGTCTTGAATATTTTGTCAAAAATGGAAAAATTAAAACCTTTACATCAGTGTATCACATCCTGCCTTGTCCTTCAAAATGTGCCTGTAAGAAGCTCATCTTGTTTACGGATTTGCAGTTTAGTGTCAGTGGATATTGGTGCTGTTGGAAGACAGTGTTCAAAGGGTATAAAAGACTAGTGAGGATGGAGATTCCCCAGTGTATTCCATAAAGTTCTTATCAACATGGATTGTTCAACATGGATGAATGTGTGAAGGGCTTGCTTAGGTTCTTGAGAACAATTACAGCTGTAATTGGGTCCTGCCAATCTGAAGGCAGAAATACTCTAAATTACTATTAGAAGCCTTGTGATGTCAATGTAGGAAGGGTCACCTTGGCATTGGAAGTGTTTCTTCCGGGGAAATGGTACTGTGTGTGTCTGTTACCTGTGCTGTCCTAGCCCACTGTATATTATTTCTGCTGACTTTCTCCTCTCCAGTCTTGCCTTCTAATGCTGTGATTTGTGGAAACTTCTTGAAATGAACTCAAAAATTATGTCTTGCCTTTTTGGTTCTTGTTTCCTGATCTGCCGGAAGAGGGCAGCACCATTCCATTTCTGGAACTGGAGACAAAAGGAAGGCGATCATTTTGCAGTGGGAAATCCGATTCCAGATCAGAATCTCCTGAGCCAGGGTACATAAAGGAAAAAAAGATGAACAAAACAAACAAACTAAAACTAACAAAGGCTTTCTTTTATTTCTGTTCCAGTTTTTTTCTTGAGTGGGGGGAGAGAGATAAACACATGATGGATATAAGCAGTGTTTATTTTCCCTTTGGTTCTGATGACAGATTTTTATAAGCAAACTTCCATGTGATGTTTGTAATAAGCATTTCATCCTTGTTGCATGCAATGGTTCTTTAATTAGGTTTTTAAATGACTTCCTCTACAAACTACCCNCCATGCAATGGTTCTTTATTTAAACTTTAATTTGTTTTTATCTGTTATGGGTAAGCAAGTTTTATTTAGGGGAAGAGCACTGAGGGTAATTTGTAATCTCTTCTTAGCAGAGACACCCTCATAGAATAGGTTCATACTGTATGAAAGGATTGTTCCAATGATTATCATTCCATTTTTATAGATAATTAGGTTTTTTAAATGACTTCCTCTACAAACTACCCCCTTTTTTTTTTTTTTTTTGTTACAGCTATGTGGTAACCAGTTTTGGCTTGCTGCTCCCTGTACTACTGCCACGACTCTACCCTCCCCTGTTCATGTTGTATGCCTTAGACAACGAGCGTGAGGAAGATGTTTACTGGGAATGTGTTTTACGTTTAAACAAACAAACTGATTTGGCTCTTCTCAGTTTTCTTGGAGTGCAAGCGTGAGTATGCTCCAAAAATGAAACAGAAACTAGAGAAGGATTATGGCATGTAATTAGATAAAGCAACTAAAACAGACTCCCTGTTGTCTAAAGTATTTTCTTTGATTAAAATGCATCTAAACCTGTCTTCAAGCTAATTAGGGTGGCTGAGAGAGTGAATCAAAACTTCCTTCTTCCAAAGAGGGGAGGTGGGAGGGATGAGAAGGGGGTAAAAAAGATTGGCATTGCTATTGCTACAGAACCAGAGACATTTCAGACTGTTTTCTGGCTACTTGTGCTAGATGTAGTTGATCCTGTAGGGAGGGCTGCTGTGTCTCAGAGAAGAACATGATGACTTCATTTTCATAAGGTGAAAAATGCTGTAAGACTGTGCTCTCTCAGTAGACTGTGTTGGGTTTCTTGTAGGAAATTTTGGCCAGGAACTGTATCCGTCCTTGGAGAGAGTAGAAAGGTATGTTTACTGGGCCTTGACTTTCAGTATGTTTTGTTTCTTTCAAGAAGCTGAGACCAAGAAGCAGTCAAAGAATTTTTGACCAGGCTTTTTGCTTAAGAGATGCTGTGTTATCTTGTTTCTTTAATGTTTGGCTGCTACTTCAATGCTACATTAGTAATTCAGCAGGGGTATTGGACTGGATGATCTCAAGGAGACCCTTCCAACCCCAACCATTCTGTGATTTCTTACGACAGCTGTTGGTCCGGCTTTGTCACCTACTGCCTTATTTGGTAATGAATTCTAATTCAGGAAGACATTGGCTTGATCTCCAATTATGAAAGTGTGAGAATAAAAGTATAGCAAGGACATTTTCAAGTTGCTAAAGAGAGTTATACCATTATGTACTTTCTGATTAGACAAGTTGTATAATTTTCAGTCATTAGCTGACAGGCTGAATGCTGGTCATTAGATGCACAGCATATCTGTGCTGCAGTAAGAGTGGTTTAATAATCATAACTCTGAACAACTTCAGTGTTTACAGTATACTCTTCTTCCTCTTTTCCTCTCCAATGTACTTACTTTTCCCGTTTTATGGCTCGTGCAAAGTCTGTAGTATGGCTTTCCTCAGAGTAGTTGCTGCACATGGACAAGCTGATGTTCCTTGGTAGAAATTATTAAAAGTTTGGAATAATAACCAAAGCTGCTGCTGGACCCCATCCCTGAGAATATGGGTTCCCAGCATGAAAAGTCCCTTTTTCCCAAATCATGAAGATTCACCTGAGAAAATATGATGCAGACCTCCACTCAGACTTCAGAAGTTACAAAATCCAGCAATAACATGTGTCTTGAGCTACTTCAGATCTTCTGTATTTTTAGGTACTGGGCAAAATTCTTATCAGGTGTCTGAACCCTCCACACTTCTGACTGAAGTTTTTTGGGTTATCGAGTAGAGCCCCTCCACTGTGAAGTACTATGTGGCTTGTGTCTTCTCTGAATTATGCAGTACATGCCCTCTGCAACCATGTTCCTTATTTGCTGGGTCATTCCTTCCATGAAGCAGGATGTTTTCAGCCAATGCATCATGTTCATCTCTATTTGCTCTGTCCAGTTTCCTCACTTCTGTGGATTTCTCTAAGCCTTTTTGCATCCGTTCCCTACCTGCTCCATTCAGAAAGACTTAAGCCAGTTGCATATGAAGAGCTAACATTTATATTTGTTCTTTTCTGCTTGCTCCAAACCTGAGTCTCTGCTTATTGACTGCTATGATTTTTTCCAGGTTTCAATCATTCTAGTCTTACAGTTCCCTCTTGATTGTTAACCATTAAGATCAGTGATTCTCAGTCTTACTTGACCTGGAAGGTATTCAAAACCCGATTCTTGTAACATACCAAGGAATTCACTGTAGGCTTTTCTCTAGTTTTAATGAAACTCCTACAAAATATAGGTAGGCAGATTTCCTGAATGACTGTAGCATCCAGGCACAGTCCCCTTTGCTTGCACTGGAAAACTGACAAAAAAGTCTTTTATGCCAGTGTTGCACGTTAGTCTGCTTTTCTTGTGCTGCTGAATAGGGGGTTTCCAAACCTGCCTGATAAATCCTATGATTGCACAGGTATCATCGAATACAAAAGATGCCTGCTTTGCCTCTGCAGTTGAATGTTTACAGCAAATCAGGTAATTCTCTGACATTTGTCTATTAGTGTTTTACTGTTCCTGCTGTAGAAGTGTCTAGTTTATTTGACTGTGATCATTTACCCGTCACCTTTTTTTATTCATCTCCGTAAGAGAAGTCACCAAGAAGTTTTCCAGTTCCCACTAAAAATGCTAGCAGCTTCTCCCAATGGGGAGGTGTTGCCTCATAAATGTGACTGAAGGGTGTGTCCACGGGACATCATTTAGAATCAAAGGCATGAGGATATCTATCAAATACACATGGGAATTTCTAAACAGGTGTGGTCAAATGACCTGTGCATGGGAAGTTTTTCTGTGTCTGGTAGCTATATCCTGTTGTAAGAATTTAAGCAGAAATTAAAAAGACTTTTGAAAGGAATTTTTCCCCTTTTACCACTTTATTAAAACATCTTAAAACTGTGAAGACAGTCTCCCTTGCAGTAGTGTGCCTTGGTGTGGTACCAAGCAGCCTTGGCAGCTGTGGCTGTTGTGGTGTGAATGGTCTGACTTCTCTTCTTGGGCGTGGGAGGGCTGTGCTGGCTGGCAAACTGGCTTCCTAATGCAGATGCAGATCCCGAACTTCTTATTGTTATCCTGTTTTGCTTTTGCTCTCCAAATAGTACCACATTTACCCCAGCTGACAAGTTGAAGGTGATCCAACAGACTTTTGAAGAGATCTCCCAGAGTGTACTTGAGACCCTTCAGCAAGATTTTCTGTGGTCCATGGATGACTTATTTCCTGTATTTCTCTATGTGGTGCTACGAGCCAGGTAGGTACTAAGGTTGCCATTGGTCATAAGCTGACATAAGCAGTAGGAGTACTTTTACCTGTATTAAACACTCCTGCTGCTTGTCATAGGACTAGTTGCTACCTTCTTGTAACTGGAAATTTTCCAATTTGACTGTTTGCTTTGGCCTGAAAAAATCTTGTACAGTTCACTGTGAGGTGTCTGTGACTGAGGTTAGGGACAACCATGGGTTTTTGCACAACACCATGTGCAAGAAGTAAAAAAATCATAATGGTATCTTTTGTTCTCCTGTTCATTTTCCCTCTCACATATGACAGGATTAGGAATTTGGGGTCTGAGGTGCACTTAATTGAAGACCTGATGGATCCCTATCTGCAGCATGGGGAGCAAGGCATCATGTTCACTACCCTGAAGGTATGAAAATTATTTCTTTGGAAATGATCAGCTTTTAGCAATGAGGATCAGCTTAGGACAATTTCATGAACATATTAGGTTGTAACTTCTTAGACTTTTTAATTGAAACTTTTAGCTAGGATGAGCAAGGAAACTTAAGGTAGAGCTCTGGATAACCTAACAATTGCAAGTACTGCTAATAAAATGGAGCATTGTGCAAATGTACATTATTCAAATGTAACATTGGGTGCTGTGGACTGTTCTAAATGCTCACCTGGAGCTTGTCATTCCCCTGCAACTTAACAAGCCTTATTTCCTTTATAAAAATGGAAATGAAGTTCTTCTTTGGAGATTAGTCTTCCAGTAAAGCTTAAGCCTAACATTACATCAAGACTCTACAGGAGTTCAATTTGGGGGGAAAAAAAAATTAAAAAATTAATATCACTCTCCACATTTTATTAAGTACTCTTATCTTTTTAAGTATGGGAAAAGGAAGAGAATCTGTTTTGAAGAATATCCTCTTGTACACTAAGACCTTCATAATGGAAATATGTTGTTTTGGTACCTCAAAACTGTTCAAACAAGTACTTTTCAGTCTGAGTGCTTCTGAAATGCTTCACCCCTGCATCCTTGTTCTGTAAGAAAATATTTTCTTTTTTTGAGTCCTTCTGTCAAAGGGCAAAGAAAGACTTGTGAGCAAAAATGTACTTCATCTTGGCAAAGCTGGGAACTGTGAAAGTATTTAGAGCCTCAATTAATGCTATCTTGCTTGATTAGGAGTTGGATGTCATTTGTAAATTAGTCTCCTGTTCTTTTTGCTAGCTTACACAGCAGAAGATTCACAGGTGTTGTGTCACTGTAGCATCACTGCTTGTAGAGAGCCTAACCTTCTGTTTTCTTGGATAGAAAAACATCAACCTTTTCACATGTGCTGCTTTATCAGGTTGCTGTGAACTCGTATGTACACTAATCTGAACTTTGTTTTAATTCAGGCATGTTACTACCAGATTCAACATGAAAAGCTTACCTAGACCATCATTGGCTCTGTGGGATAATCTACTCAGTGGAACTTCACTAATAACCACTTCTTCCCTGAAACAGCCCTTAGAAAATACTTGGTTACAGTTCTCCTGCTACAGAGGAAAATACTCATTTGTTTCTTCTGAACTTTCAGTTCTAAGATTCAAAAACTGCAGCCAGAGCCTAACTATGAAGTGGTGATGAAGTTAGAGACTTGGTTTGTCAAGTACCTGCCAAGAAGAAATACTTTCCTATTCTAACAGAAAGATTATTTACTCCTTTTAAATGAACCATGCTGCAAAAAGGCATGGCACCTACATAGAACACATGTGAAAGTCTGGACTGCATGGCTTCCAAAGCAGGGGGTTTGTTTTTATTATTCCTGCTTTGTCAACAGAGACGTTTAAAGAGAATGAATTGCACCACAGAAGGCATTTGGTCTTCCTGAATTAAGCTGTTATGTTTGTTTATTTAATAAAATAGAAGTATATTAGTATTTATAATGGGTATTGTACTGTGTTTGGCTGTAAAGGTTTTGAGGCATCTGTTGAACAGCATTGCTGAATGCAGTATTCATGTGCTGTTGTGGAAATAATCACACTGTTATGGACTTCTCTGTTTACTACAATTGTAAATATAGAGGCGATCACCCTTCTTTCTGTTTATGAAATAAATAAAAGGCACTGACCATTTCAGATTTTGGCACTGAAGGAAATGCTCTGCAGTGTTCAGTTTGATTACCCTGAGGTCAGAGGACATGCTTTCTCTGGAAGCCCATGTGGTAGGAGGTGAGAAGGGTGCTCTTGAACAGGTGTGGTGGGTTTGCCTTGGCTGGACACCAGGTGCCCACTGAGCTTTTCTATCGCTCCCCTCCTCAGCAGCAAGCAATGTCTGGCCACTTCCCAGGAAGCAGGGCTTCAGCATGCAGAACAGCTGCTCCAGAGGCGAACTCTTGGCACTGATTTCAAGGCCTTCCCACTGTAGGAATGCTCCTGAGCACTGCCAGGCTGCATTGAGCTGGCTGTGACAGCGAGTTTGGAGCTGCCACCGTCACCCCTGGTCCCGCCTGCACCGAGGCACAGCTGCCCCTCTGGCACAGCTTCAAGGCTCTGGTGCTTCCCATTCGGATGGGGGGCCCTGGGCTGTCTGTGTCGGCACTAATGACATGGTCTTGCTGCTTTAGGAAAGCTCCCTGTGGTCCCTCAGCACGATCCGTGGCTCCTGAGCACTGCTGGAGTGGTTCACTTTGGAGACTGTGGAGAACAAGTAATTTCCCTGGGCAATTTGTGTGTGTGTGTGTGTGTGTGTTCTTCTGTGGTTTGTGGTTAATTTTATGTATACCAATGCCACTAGTGGATAACAAGAGTATTTTGGGTGCTGTTCTTTACAGGACTGACTCAAAAAAAAAAAAAAAAAAAGGAGAGGAAAAAATAGATTACAGAATGGCTGAAGTTATGTCAGACTGCCATAGATAATGGCACTCCTACTTTGAAATAGTAATCATGGCTGGTGTATTGGCACCTAAATGGAAAGAAACCATATGCCCAAATAGTGTTTTGAGCAGTGACTGTAATGTAGCAATTTTCAGAATAAAGTAAAACTGATTGGTCTTCTTGAAATTATTTTTAGTTTTATTAGAGGAGGGGAAAGTAAGTCTGGAACGCTGATTTCTAAAACTGTTGTTAAACTTGCAACAGACTAGAGTGATAAGGGAATATAGGGAGAGTAGATTCATGTTTGCAAAGAATTTAGTGTTAGCTTAATCTTATTTTTTAAATTATGCTGACTAATTCAAGGAGAGTTAAGCAATAATATAAAGAAAAGGGAAGCTTTAGAAAGTTAACTTGAGAAGGTGGGGGGAAGACACATAACTAGCGGTGTAGAGGATAATGAAGTGTAAGGCAGGAATTTGAACACTTCATCTGTTGTGCTTGATGCAGCCTTTCCATGCAATAATCTCTTAAAACTCACTGTAAAAAAGAAATAAACTGAAACCTGTAGGAACAGAACTGCTCTTTGAAAAGGAGCTATGCTGAACAGCTGAGTAAATCAATGGCAATAACTTTCATCTGCAAAAGGTCTGAATTCAGGATTTATTTTGCCTTTTATAGGAGTGTTATCATGAAAAACAGATTTGGGTTGGTTTTTTTCCCCCGTAACTGTTTTTTATTAGTGTTTGTTATCTTTGGATGTTTCAGAAGAAACTTTGTTCAAATGACCTGACTCCTACGTGGGTTCTGTGCCTTAAACAGAAAGTGTAACTAGAGATGGGAAATTTTTCCATAATCTTCCTGCCTTTCAAGAACAAGGTATATCTACAAATATGTAGCACCTTCAAATGTGTAACTTCATTTACTATGAATGATGCAAAGCTGAGAATTCAAAAAACCAAAGAATACATCTGCCTTTACTGATATATATATATTTATATCTATACAAGGTATGTATATATACACACAACCTCTTAGAGAAAGTAATGATATCACGTATGAATTCAGCTTGCTGATTAAGGAAGCAGACAGTCTGGGCTGGATTATTTTTGGTCTTTCTGATGTATAGCTCAGTTATTAGCTGAAGAGAATCCTCGGATTAAATGTGCTTCTGACACAGATTCCACTTTACAGCCCATGTGGGCTGTGCTGCGTTAGGAAATCAGTACAGACCAGCTTTGATTTGTGTATTGCTGTAGCTAACAAAGAAATGAGTTAACCTGTAGGACCTTTTCAGCTGGATTGCTTCATGGTAATTACTTTTTTCTCTCTTCCTTTTTTTGCCTTAAATTGAAAGTCGGGTATTTCTTGTGCTGCAGCAGAAATCCCAGCAACAGAAGATCAGTGCTACGGTATTAGAGATTCTCACAGCAATCACAGGCACGGTAGCTGAAGACAGACCCCAAGAGATGAGTGCCCTACTGCCTGGGAAAGTTACTGAGAATAAGAAACTACTGAAGCGAGAGACAATGTAAAGTAGGGGTTTTATGCAAGAAAAGGGTTAAGGGGATTTGTTCTCTTCTCCCTGGTAATGAGTAGTTCTAAGGTTAGGTTTCTGCGGATTAGAAAGGAGAGGATGTCCGTAGATTAGCTAGGGCAGTGAGGTTACTTGCTCTATGAACATCCAGCAAATACTCTTTCCTTCTGGAAATTCTGCATGAGCTGAACATGGCGTGTTCTGTGGTGTCTGCAGGTAAGCAAATACGCACTGAACCCGTTGTACTGCAAGGATGCATTTCCCCCCCGCAACTGTGAAGTTAGTTTCTTCTCATAGCTGTAGCAAAGCTAATTAAACTTGTGATATCTGCTTAATTCCCATTAGCTAAATAGTAGAGGAATGTATGAAAGGGGAGTAGGAGCTTGAAAGAGAATTTTTTCCTCACTCATAATCTTCACAAAATATTCTGACTGGAATGCCAGGTGCTATACATTACTGATACATTTTGCCAGAAGTAGGTTCACTTCTTAACTGTACTTGTTTTTAGAAGCAGGTTAGGAAACTACCTGTTCTGGTATGTTGGGAGATAATGAAAGATGTGATGGATACAGGACTGTAAGACAAATCCTTCCTTTGAACTACCTAGGTATGTGCTTCTAAGCTGATTTAGCGTCAATGTGGTGGTTGTTTTTTTAGGGGGGTTTTGGTTTCTGTTCAGTAAGCCCAAGCTGTTGGCAGTGAACAGCTGGAAGCAGAGCTGGCTGCCCCTCATGTCAGTGTGCGCTGCACCCAAGTGTTCTCTGGGTGCGCTGCCTTTAGGAAGCGATGTTTTAGTGGTGTTACCCCCTGTAAACAAGAGGCTCTCACCACCACTGGCAACTGGGAGGTTTTGCTTCAGGGGAGGCAGCGTGAATCACTACTGAATGGATCTGATTACAAAGAGTAATAGCATAAATTGTTCCATCAGCAACCTTTCGTATGCAGGCGTGATTCTGCGAAATCTCACAGGATGACTTACATGAACATCACATTTTTTAGTCTTCTCTTTCAATCTCTACCACCTCTGACTTGCGTTAAGTGGTTCTGGGGTCAAGATAAGGATACACAGCTTCAAAGTACAGGTCTTCATCTCTGCTTAATATGTGTCAACTTATTCCACTAGTATTTAGGGTTGCTGTTGTAGCTAAAACACTTCCAAGTCTCAAAAAGTATACAAAAAAGCAAGACGGTTCTTTACACTGACTAGAAACGGAAGCTGACAGACTTCAGTGATGAGATTGGCCTAATTATGTTTATTTTATGCAGAACAAAAAAGTCCTGAATAGGGCATGTCATTTGAGGTGCTGAATATCTCTTTTTACTATTTTTTGCCTACTCAGTTTGCTGATTTATAGTGGCTTATTTGGAAAAAAGAGTGTACCTTGCCCTCAAGCTAATTTGCAGTCTTCAATATGCTGAATCATTAATTTTGGCAAATTTAAAGATACGAGTAATTTTCCTTGTTAAAAGTGCTCAATAACCTTGTCAAGCACATTAACCAAAGAAGTTCATAAGAGTGGGGGGTGATGTTCTGGATATCAGGTTCCCTGGTGTCTTCTTTAGAGGCTTCACAGCATGCAAAATTGTCTATTTAAATTGTCAATTCTGAAAACTGTATTAAAAGCAGAGCTTGGGCCCCCTTGCAACTCTAGCCTGGTATCAATAAGAGCTTCTGGTCTGTCTGACAGATAGAGTCAAGGAGTTTCATACTCTGCTGCTGAAGGAAGCCCTGTAGCCCAAAATTGGGGTAACTGATGTTTGTAGACATGAGGTGACTAACTGATTTTAACTCCAGGTTCTGGTACACGCAGCATGGATATCCAGTACTGTCCCTAATAACAGGCAAAAAGAAAAGTCTTCTATTAATGAGCATCTGTAATTGCTTGCAATACGTGTGAATGAGAAGGACCTCACACTGGCTGAGAGATTAGTCAGGTAAGCCTTTTAGCAAGAATGTCCATCTAATTTATTTAGATCCCTGGATGAGGAGACCCTGAGCTCGGGCCTTAAGAGTCTGCATAGATAAAAGTCTTGGGAGATAAAGACACAGTAGTAATTTTAAGTTTGTTTGAACTCTGATCTTTTGTCTTTAAGCAAGCAATCTAGTAGGTCTCTTTCTAAGGCACAGAAGCCAGATGTTATTCTTCCTCTCTTCTGGTAATGACTTTTTCATCATCTGCTGCTGCTGACAGCTTCTGAAACCAGGCTTCTCGGTTGGAAGCTGCTTTGCTTTTGTTGTGTGAAAATATGAAACAGTTACATGTAACAGACTGAGGTGAGCTGTGTTGTTAAGAACTTGATAGATTTTGATGTTTAAATGCTGCTTCTGCTAATGAGATCATAAACTCTGTAGTTTAAGATGATAGCAATGGATGGAAGGGTTACTACATGTTCATTATTATCCCTGGCAGCTCTCCGATAGCTATATCCGAGGGTTTCACCCAACAAGGCAAGCAATCACCATTCCGTAGGTTTCCCAATTTTTCTGGGAAATCTGAGGTCAACTTCCAAGACAAACTGTCTAAAATTTCTAAAGATACTCAAGTTCACCAGAATCTGTAATGCTCTATGGGGAAAAAAATTAATTCCTTGAGTATTTTAAAGGGGAAACAATACTGTTAGTATTTTAGCATCTCCAGAAATGCTGTTCTTTGTCTCTGAATGCTTTGTCTCTGATTAAGAAACAGGTTTTCATGAGTAGATTTATATGGCCTGGTTGGTTAAATCCATCATTAGGCAGATCAACTAAGCTTAACAAAGGGGAAGGCAAACTCTTAAAGGAAAAGAACTCAGACCATTGAAAAATATTAAATCATTACAGCTCAAACCTCAGTTGTACTGGGGGAGGATCAAACTGTATTTTTGTGAGTCTTTGAAAGAAGTAATCATGATTTTAAAAGCAGTCTTTGGATTAGAATTTCAATAAGATGTATCACTGAGTATCCTGTAGCAGTATCTTGAAATGAATTGCCCAGACTCAGTAATAAAATGTTTGACTTCTGACTTTTTTCCTCCCTTAATTTCCACTGCCTTTTGAAAGCAGTTTTATGATTTAGCAAGAGAGGGAGGAAGCATGTTCTAAAAATAAGTATTGCGTGCAGTAAAAGTGACAGTAATGCCTCCTGCTTTTGTAAGCAGATCAAGATAATACTTTTCCTGCTTGTACCTTTGCTGTTGTCTGTCCACAGAGCAATCTAGAGGAAAATGGCTGCCTTTCTACTGTACTAGTCCAGGAGATAAACTACTGTATATTTAACAGAATTTGAGAAAGCATTCCCTGTGTCACACTGTGGTTCACTACTGGCTGCAGTGCTCAGGTATCTGATGTTACAGTTCTTTTAACTTGTAGCCTGAATCATCTCTTGAGTGGCCAGTTGAAATGTTTAACTCTTAAAAAGTAATCTTACAATACTGGTAATCATAACAATAAATTTGTATCAAGTGTGATTTGAAGTTAGGTCAACTAAGATGTAATGAATTAGGATTTAGTAATTACTAGGATGTAATGAAGATTCTGGATGCTCTGGGCTATAAATGCACCGTGTGGTGGTCCCGGGGGAATTTCCATGCTTGTTTCAGAAGAAGAGTTCAGAGAATTTTCCGTAGCAATCCTGGACTGCATTGTTTCCTATGAACACCAAATTGCAGAACTTCCTTCCTTTTTTTAGTCTTAAGGGAACATTATAGGTTAGTGATAAGTTATCACAGAATTTTAAGGGAGGGAAGGAATTTGGAAGAAATTCTAGAAGGCTTATATTTTGTATATGAAAAGGTCATGCGACATGGATACAGATTAATTACTAAGTGTTGGCTTCCCTCATCACCTAAAAATGCCAAATTTAAAATTTAAAAAAAAAAAAGGTAGTTCCATACTGCTTTTTATAATGAAAGAAAATAGTTACACTTTTTTTAGATCAGCAAATAACATCTTTGATTCCATCTCTAAAAGTAGCAACTGATTATAAATTGCCTGGGAGAGATGATGATACCAGTAAGGTAAGGAGTGTGATTTTTTTTTTTAATCTGGTTTTGGGTTTTTTGAGTTTAAATTCACTGTAAGGAAATAGAGAAAAATGATTAAATCTTTGTGGAACAAATCCTTCAAAGACCTTAAACTCCAACAGTGATAGAGACAGGGATCCCTTTTTTCAAAATCGTGTCTCTGCTCAATGAAAATCCAGTAGAAACTCCATATTCTTTCCATTTTAATATTGTGTCAATAACAAGAGGAATTAAATGTAATATGTTCTTGAATATGATTATTTTCCAAGCTATGTTGATATAAACCAAGATATAAGTATTTGGAAAAAATTGAAACTTTCCATGGTAGTGCATTTAAAAAGCTGGAGAACAGAAGGTGTACCAAAAAGCTTACTACTTTAGATGACTTAATGAAGCAAGCAAATGAAAATTCCCTAAAGGAAATAAAATGCCATATTGCAGTTGAGGTTCATCTGTCTGCATTGTGAACGCTGCTGAACTTACAGGTGGGACTCACATATTTAATTTATTCTTGCAACCTGTTGTGCACTTTAAATATCAATGATTACCTCCCCTTGTTTGAAATTCTGCTTTCTTGTCAATCTAAAATACCTGACAGTATTCTATGTGTCTCTTTTCCCTAGATCAGCATCTCTCTTTGTGAAACCTAAGTGGCGTGAATGCCGAATTCAAAGAGGTTGGAATCTCCTTGAATAAAGGAGAAGATGGAGGTGCCAACAGTCTGCAATAAAGATAATGGTACTCATAACTTTTGCGTATCTTTGCCAGTTTTCTTTCTCTTTGAAAAAAGTTGTATTCCTTGGTCTCTGTAACTCTTTTTCTACTGAGTCATGAGAGAGGTGAATGTGACTAAAGCATTAGTACTTAATAATTGGAATGATTCTTGGTGGTATGCAGTTAACTTAAGAGAACATCAGGAGAGAATATAAGGCATTTGTTTCTGGCTTATAAAGACAAGAGTTTTTTCTTGTTTTACCTCTTCTCAATAGGAGGTACAAGCTTGAACCCAGATTGATACATGTGAGATTCCCTATGTGTTTTTCACACAGGTCAGTTGTAGCTTGTTAGTATTCACCTAACCCTGCTGGTTAATAACACAGTAAAATAACTCTCATGCAACAGAGTTGATTGCAGGGGAAAAAAAGCAAAGCAGACAGAAAACGTTTGTGCATTTTGGAAGTATAAATTGAGGAAAGGTGCTTTTTGAAGGCCTGGGTCACTCTTTGGCTTTGCTTGGTCTTCTCTTTGTACTGAAGTGTCTTGCGCTTTTCTGTTTCTTGGGCTCAGGTGTATCTCATGTTCTGACTCTAGTGCTGCAAGAACTCAGTTTGCTCTGTAAGAGAGATGTCAATGGCGTTGGCATGTTGTATGACCTGCTCAGATCTCGCTGGCTACAAGCACTTTTAAAGGTAAAGTAATATGTAGCTGTGAAATCAAGGGCTACCAAGAGAACAAGCTCTAGGGAATAGCTACTTTATTTGGCCATATCAGAACAATAAATGCTTATTTACACTACGTGCTGATAGTCCCAAAGTCAGTCCTAACATCAGCAGTCAAGGTGGCCAAAACCTTTTTGCTCTAAAGGAAATGTCTTGGACATTTAAACTCTTTTACTTTACATGTCTGTACTAAGGCCAGGGACAGAGACATAGGCTGAACACAGTATTGATCAGCTGTCTTTTCTATTCTTAAATCTCTAGATGGCTATGAATCCCACTTTTTGGCTTGTGAAATTGTATTTCTTTTATTTTGCATTTCACTGATCTGATGTGCAGTTGAAGATTTTAAGTTGTTAGAGAACAGTTTTGACTGATGTTTCTATCCTGAGCAGAATTGTATCCCTGAAACAAATTCTATACAAATTCTACTTCTCCTCTAACAAGGATTTTAAAAATCTTTAAATTTTAAAGAAGAAAAACTTGTAGTGGATAAGAATGTCCATAAAGGCACTTTAAATACAGGAATTTGTTTTAACTTAAATTTAGTTTATTAATTATGCCTGCAGCTAGAGGAGGGAAACACACTATGAATCAGAGAATTGACACTATCAAGCTATTGAGCTGTGTAATCAGCTTTTCTTACTGGAAAATTCAAAACTACAGTATAACTGGCTAGCTAGCTGATAACATGGAAAGGCAGTGAATTCTAGACTCAATTCCAGATGCATTAGACATTAAGGATTTAGATTGCAAGCTCTTGGGCTCTAGCTGGACTGAGAAATTTCTAGAAATACAATGTTGTCCATTGTGTGTTGTGTATGTATGTATATAACCATATGAACAGATCAATGTTGTCATTGCATTGTCTTGTCTGTCGTGGCCTGCAACAGATTTATGAATGCCTCCAACACTATCTTGGAAAAAGACCAGTTCCTGTGATGCTGCAGGCACGTGCATTGAATCGTGAGGTGAGGTTGTGTATACAGAGTTTATTGCTTTACTTACTCATATCAAATTAATCAACTTAGCTGCAGGTAAGTGTTCTGGTATTTATTTTGTGTCTCAGGTGATGTCTCATGATACAAAGTTGAAAGATTCTCTCCTTGCACTTTTTTAAAACTACTTGACAACCCTTACTGTGCCAAGAAGGGGGGGCATGAGAAATGGGTACAGCTGTGCTCACTGGACTGTACGAGTCCTGGCCAGTGTAATGAACACACACTATTTGCTTTAACCACTGACCAGGTGTTTTTCTTTCCATGTAGCTGTGTGGTTCAGTATTAGGGCTACAATCAAGCAGTCTGACATGAGGCCTTTGAAAAGCTTTTTAGATTTTTCTAATCATAATAGCTGATAGGTTCTTAATCTTTTAATTAGTGGGAGAGTTAATGACTAAGCAGAGAAATTGAGACTAGTGATGGAATTGGTTGAGGGATGGGAGCAAAAACTAGCTTAGAGCACATGGCACTGTGCCTGAACTAAATTAAGCCTGGCGGAGTGTTGCACAGCTGTGGTCATATTATCCGGTTCTAGACCAAGCCATATGGACATCTTCTGAGTCATAGAATGGGGGGGGCTTAACACTGTCTCCATAGCATACTCCTCCAATTTCAGTGTAGAGTTTTCTAAGCTAGTTGTCCTCCAGAATCCGTGTGCTCTCTTAACGTTTCTCAGGTGGTAGAGTTACTGCGCGAAGCTCCTCCGTCTGGGGAGATCAAAGAGCTGAGACGACTCCTGCGTGCTCCACACTTCAAGGCAAGTCCTGTGTAAGGAAAGGAAAAGTTTGCTCACAGACCTGTCTGCATTTGGAATGGGAATGGATGGGCAGCTGTTCACAAGAGCTGGCAAAGGAGCCAGAAGAGACGTATTTAACAAATCACAAACAAACCTGATTGTGAAATTAAATGTGGACTGTGTATCTGAAGTACCTGCAGTGGGCTGTGTTTTGTTTAAGGGCTATATTTGAAAGATGTTTCTTACAAAGTTTTAAATTATGGGCAGTTGATGCAAACATATATAACCAAATTTTCGTTGAAATTGCAAAACCTGCATTCTTTACCCTAGAGCTCCAAAGAGAAATGTTTCATCTTTTTTAAGTTTTTCAGAAGAAGCACAGAGAGGAACTTTTCCTAAAACTTTATTTCATGGTTTAATTTTCCAAGTGGAAAGAAGAAAATATCAGTGTGCGCAAGGGATCTGTGTTCACATAGGAACATTTTCACTGATTTTTTTTTTTCCTGACCTGTCACTGTTTAAAGCTGTGTTGTTGTCTGATCTTTGCTTATGGGTTGGTTGATTTGTTTGGGTTTGTTTGTAACAGGCTTTGCTATCTGCTCATGATACTGTGGCCCAGAAAGATTTTGAACCAACCCTTCCACCACTGCCAGACAACATACCTGAAAATGAAGAAGCTATGAGGATTGTCTGCTTGGTGAAGAACAACCAGCCTCTGGTGAGGGAGCTTTCTGGTATCTGTCAAATTATTTTAACTTAGACAAGCATTGATAATGCATCAGATGCGTATTGGTTTCTTTCCAGGAATGTCACAAGGATTGGGTGCATTCTTGTGCAGCTTTTACAGAATTGCAAGAATTGTTGAGCTTGGAAAGGGCCTTAGGAGCCCATCTAGTCCTGCACAGTGCAGGTACAACTGGAGATGTCCAGTGCCTTGTCTGCTTGGGGTTTGAACATTTGGCAGATGCATTTTCATTACATGAGATAAAACCAAACTGAATTTAGAGCTATTCACTTGGCTAAAATAGAAATGAAGGGAGGAGAGACTCTGAAAGTTCTTTAGAAATCATTTGTGCTCATAAGCAGCAAACACTGTATAGCTTAGCTAATCTGTTTTAGGAAAAGATAGCTGTAATATTGAGATTGTCTGTAAGAAATCTTGTCTATCAATGAGGTTATTTTAGCGTGATGGAAGTTGAAGACTTGTACGTTATCACTATATCCATGTTGTGGTAAAAAAGCTGTATCTTTCAGTGCCTGTTTGTCATTGAGAAGATCAGACTTGTGATATGAAAGGAAATTTAGTGGGGTCCTTCAGTGATCAGTGTGTTTTCTTTGTTCCTTTTTGCCAGGGTGCCACCATTAAACGCCATGAGATAACAGGGGACATCACGGTTGCCCGTGTGATCCATGGTGGCCTGGCAGACAGAAGCGGTATGCGGAATTTGAAATAAAGTGATACATAAAACTGAACTTGAAAAATAAGATATTTGAAGTAAGATAACAGCTTAGCTTCTACAATTAGTGTTCCACTATAGAGCAAGAAGGTGTGTGCATTGGACAGCTCTGTAAATAGTGATACGCTGCAGGGACTTTGATCCCAGCTTCATTAATTTTCAGATGAATGTGCTGAGACTGAGCTGAGATACAAATCCAGTTTTCAATAATTGTTCTTGGCACCAATACCTGGATACCTCAATCAGCATGAATATCAGCAGCTCATTCCCTAATGGATAAATGGAAAACATCAGTTGTTCGTGATTCTATAAGATAATGGGCTTTAAGGAATATGTAGTAATATTTTTTGGCACTAGTCTACTAAACATTTTGGCAGCATTAGTTGCTAAGCAATCTTCCAAGGAGTTAGTTTCCTTGGAAATGTTACTACTTTGTCATCCTAGAATTGAATGTGTTCCATGTCCCTTAGGAAATGTAATGTAAGTAAAATGTAAGACATCAGAAGTAAAATTCAACTGTAATCATTATAAAATCGTTCCTTTTAGTATTTTCTGGACTTTGCATAGAGAAGAAAACCCAGCTTGTTTAAAATAGCTGTTTAAGTTCTGAGTTTGACTAATGTTTTGACTGAATTAAAGGAAAATGGAAAAGAAAACAATATTGTGAAGATTTTAATGTAAAGGACAGAGAGGAGTCCCAAGACCTCCCACTGCACCTGGATTTTTGAGGGTCTGATTCGAAGTCTCATGGTCTATTAATATAATGGGTTAAGCTAGGATGGGTTCAGAGGCTACTGGAAATGGAGCTATATTAAAATGTTTATGCTACTTTTAAGGCCAATCATCAGTAGAATGTAAAGATGTTGTATGGAGGAGGTGGGAGGAAATAAGAAAACTGAAGCATGCACAAGCTTCTTGTGAGCCACAGAAGTCTGCAGTCCCCTCCAGGGGCAGTGCAGCCTAAATCCAAAATGCCTTCCTGCATACCTGGTGTATGGAAACTTTTGATGCTGACTTTCAAAGCTGTGGTATATCTGTGTGACCCTGCCTTGCCTACCCAAGATAATCTGTGCTGTGATGAAACTGCTGCTGTTTTCATGTTTGCTCTCACTGTAGGGTTGCTGTACGCTGGAGACAAACTGGTGGAAGTCAATGGAGTTCCTGTTGAGGGACTTGAGCCTGAGCAAGTTATTAATATTCTGGTATTTAATATTTTTAAAATATTTTTTCTACCTTGTACCTTAAGATTATCTGTATGCTTTCTCTTTTACATACTCTCTCACAGGAGAAAGTCTGAAATCTTTAACAGAAAAGTTAGATTGTTTCCTTACTGCAGATGGAGTTCACAATGTTAATGAAATCAGAATATATGAAATCAGAATTAAATCTAACTCCTCTTCTGAACAGAAATTAAGTTAATTGTGACTGTTCCACCTGCAGCTTCTGGGAAAAATACTAATTTGTTCAGAGTTTACTGATTCATAATTTTTTCTGGAAGTTCCAGTCAGTTAATATTCCACAAGAAAGTAGTGGAAAATGCTGTTCTAATAAGAGTCCAAGTTACAAAATGCACTACAGCAGAGTGAATGAGCTTGTAAGCTCATACCTTGCCTTGCAAAAAAAGGCAGTGTAATTACTGTTGTCAAAATTCTCATGAAGAAATCTGTTGAGATGCCCCTGATACTTGTCATTTTGCCCACAATTTTTCAAGATTCTTCACTGCAAAGTATTAAGTGCCAGTCAGTGAGGTATTTCTATATGTAATCATATCAAGTCTATGTATTATTGCCCTGGTTGTACTATTTCTAGGTATAAGAAACACAAACTCTATTGGAATGATTAACTATTAAATTCTTTTCCTCCCTCCTTTACATTACTTGTCTAACCAGACCCTGCTGCTAATTTAAACAAGATTTCAGTAGAATGATTTAGTATGAATTAATGCTGAAATTATATATACTTATAATGAAACATTGAATTAAAAAGATTTAGCAAAACTTAGAGGTTTTGTTCTTGAGTTTTCTTTTGGAAAAAATATAATATTGATACATTGACTCTACCTAAATTCTATCTGTTATACAGACATTATAGTAACCTCAAAGCCATGCTGTGTTAAGCTTGTGCTGCCAGTGTTTAATTATTTATGTTGAATACCTACCATATTTTAATCCTTTTCTAATCACTTAGGCCCTGTCTCAGGGGACAATTATGTTCAAATTAATTCCAGTTTCTGATCGGCCTGTCAGCAACCAAACAACAGTAAGAAACATTCTTTTTCTTTTCCCAGACTGTTACTGCAAACAGTTACTGCAATAATACCTAATTGTGTGATACAAAGAAATGATGTTGCTTAAAAGTTTATTGCAATCCTTAGAGCGTTACCTTGCCTTTATGGCCACCTCTCAGCCGACCTCACTATGTTGTTTCTGAAGCGGTAAAGACAGTAAGTGGAAATGTAGTTTTGTAATGAGGGGATTTTCAAGAGTGATCTACAGGTTGAGGGTCAATTATTTTCATAATGTATGAGATTAATTGTTTTCTTCTTCCTTAATGGACAGGGGGCTTGATCTGGTTTTTAAAACTTGACTTCATCATTAATTAAGTTGCAGCAAAATCTGACCTTGTGATTGTAAAGCTCATGTTGCATCTGTTCTAAACCTGTCTTCCACTTACTCTTGCATATTGTGTTTACCAGCTTTATGTGCGAGCAATGGCAGATTACTGGCCCTTGCAAGATCCTGCCATACCATGTGCTGATGCAGGTTTGCCTTTTAAGAAGGGTGAAATACTCCAGATTGTGGATCAGAATGATGCTCTCTGGTGGCAGGCCAGGAAAGTTTCAGATCTCAGTGCCTGTGCTGGACTCATACCCTCAAATCATCTTCTGAAAAGGTAAAGAATTCACAATTTCTCTGATTTCTAGTTCAAAAATTAGCCAGTTATTCAGACTTTGTAATTTAAAATTTTTCCATGCTGTATAGCAGTATGATTCAGAGTGACATCTGACAAACACCTTTCCTCTTTCTGTTCTCCAGCTTCTTGCTCTCCTTCCCTTAAGAGCACCTATGTGAGAACAAGCTTTTGAAAGCACCTGCATCATCTTAAATTGCCATCTAAGAAGTTGGCAGCACTTGTCTGGTCTCTGTGTTAGTTGCTAAAACATTTAGGGGAGTGTAGCAGCTGAAAGATTTGTGGAAATGGAGGGACTATAAAGGGCTATCATCTATGATTAAAAATAACAGGAAGGGGGAAGAGTGGGATACTAAAAGTATAGGGGTTTTTTTAAGGATTTCCTGTGAGGCATGAGTGACCTCTTCAGCTTCAGTCACAACCAAGTAGACCAGATTAAAAGAAAGGAGGAAAAAAACCCCAAAATGCTCAAGGAAGAACAAGAATCTCTTGCCTATTATTTTCTGCATAAATAGCCCATTATTTTTATACTATGCACTTTCAGAATCAGAGTTCCTAAACTGCTGTAGCACATATGTCAATTTGATCCTCTAACCACATGTCCTGTCTGTGTCACCCCAGGATAACATAAGGCTATGCAACTGTAAATGAGAAGCTCCACTTTGTACTATAATAAACATACCTGTGGTCTGCGTAGTGACAGTTGAAATCAAACTGGATTTGACTCAGGCTGCAAGCAGGAGGCTCTCTAGTAACTGAGGCAGTAGTACTACTACCCCTAGCAGTAGCACAGTCTTCTACTTCTAGGTGTCTGTACCACAGTATGGCTTATATTCCTGTCCTTTCATGTAAACTCTAAATACTTCTGGGCTGCTGATTTGGGAATCGCCTTTCAATAGTTCTGATAGCATGTTGCTTTCTTTCAGGACTCTGCAGTGGGCTGAAACATTGGTAATGTTTCAATTCTTGTTGTCCTCTCTCAGTTCAGTACTGATTGATCACTGTGTAAGCAGTGCATCTGGCTAGAGCATAATGTGTGGTGGTCTGTTTTGTTTCTTTAACTGTGATAAACTTATTTTTATGTAGGAAGCAGCGAGAATTCTGGTGGTCTCAGCCCTTCCAGCCCCATCTCTGTCTCAAATCATCAATGTGTGAGTGAAAAGTTACTTGAATGCTACAGTAGGAAAGAAAGATCTTGTCTTTGTTTCAGGGATACTGAAATAGAAGCTCATATAATTCAGTTTGATCCAAAGACATTGTTTCTGGAGCCATATTGTAACCTCTGTGTTAACTATCTCCAGAAAAACAAATATTTAATGATAATTGTACCTGGAATACTGGTGGTAGAGGTGGTTGTCTCCAGTGTACTGGGGATCTGACTATGAGAGAAGCTGTGAATTCAACTTAGTTGAAGTCTCTAAGATGTAGGAGCTTACCAGGAGAGCCAGTTCTCTCTAGGATAATTGGGTGTAAATAGCATCCTGGCTTTCCAGTTCTGCACTGAAAAGTGCCATGCAATGTTTAGAACGTTTCTTTGTCATCAAAGAACTTCGTTTCTTGAGGTCTAAGCTAAGCTATGCTGCCCTATAGTGTTTATTCACGGTAACAATCCAGCAGAAATATTATCCTCTACCAACTATAACTTTCTGTAAACATGTAATTATTCCCAGACAAAAAATGTTCTTCCTGTTTTCTCTCTCCCCATTTTCTTCTATGGTTCTTTATGGAAGTACAAAATTTTTCTCCTGTGATAAATCCCAGAGGGAGTATGTTTCATTCCCTAGGATTCTTCTTGCACTGATTGCTTTGTTTGTTAGAGCTGAGGCTCTCTTTCACCATACTTTTATTGCATTTTAACTGCTTCAATGGATATGCTGTGAGCAGTAAGCACTGTGGAAGAAGGTAGGAAATCTGGACAGCATTGCATTTCTGTACCTGGAACCAATATAGCACATGGCTTTAGAGGCTTTTTCAAAAGTAGTCAGAAACGAGGCATTTTGATAAATACATGCAAAAGAAACACAAGTTCTTACCATGTTGTGTGCTTAACATAATTGAAATTCAGCCTTTTTTCACCTGGAAAGGTAGATGCTTACATTGTCCTGAAGTGGAAACTTAGCTATGCATTATCCGTTAGGGCTGACAGTTTGGATGGGTTCTTCTTTGGGGAAAGAAAGGCAACATTTCCTCTTTCTCTTTTCCTCTCCCTCCTTCTCTCCTGAGCAGCTCCGAGAGAGCATTTCTTTAAAGGATACTTATGGGCAGAATGGGGTTGACAGATCCTGATAATTGCCCTGTAACTGCAAAACAGCTCCCACTGGGTCTGTCTGGAGGGGCACATGAACAGTGCAGCATCCTGAGCCCATGAGTTTGCCCGAGCTCATGTGACATGAATGGACTGAGAGGGAGCTGAATTGATCTTTCCCTTTTCTTCCTTGTAAAAGTAATAATAAAATCAACCAAACATAACGCTTTCCTTGAGTGTAGCATATTGGGAAGACAGACTTCTAAAAGCTATAGGACAAAAAATTCTATTCTCTCATGGTAATACTTAATAAGCAGATATTTACTGGATAAACAGACTGACAGTCATGTTAAACCTTTCATTATTTTAAGAGGAGAATTCAAATTAGACATGTTTGCCTCTCTGCCACATGTCCTTCAGAGCAGTAGTTTAAGAGGAGCCTTTTGCTCACTGAAGACAAGGAACATCAGTAAATTGGAGTTACCAGTTAAAATCCTTAAAGATGTCTAAATCTAAGATGATCTGAGGTTCACATATTTTCTTTCTGATGTCTGATTTCAGTCTTTTAAGATCTGTAAGGTTGTTTTTCCTCCCCAGTGTTTTTCTGATTCAGATGAATTTTTTTTTCTTGTGTTGATCCGTAGAGGACGACATGCAGATTGACGAGAAGTGTGTGGAAACAGGTAACTGAATTCACTTGAGATTATTTTATTTGCTTCAAGGAAGTAGCTAGTTAAAAGCCTTGTTTTATTTCTCAGATAAAACCACTTATTCTCCAAGTGAACTTAATAATAGAAAATTTTATTTGTCGTACCCTGGAAACCTCACCCAGTATTAGTGCATTAAAATGAGCTATTTGCAGTTCTGGTGTACAGTAATAGTCAATTATTGTGCTGAAAAGAGGACCAGTGCAAAAATACCTGCTTGAATGAGATCCAACCTCCTTGATGCAGGTTTTGGATGTGGCTGTTATGTCACCATAGTTTTTTGCCTATTGTATATTTAATGCCACGGATTATTGTAGTCTTGGAGAACCCACACAATTCATTGTCAAGAAACTCATCTCAGGAGAAATGGGGTTTTAGGCACTGGACAAGAATAGGTTTTCATATGTGAATACTACATGTGAAGACTAAAAGCAGCACAGCTTATTCTTCCTTCTCCCAAGGTAATGCAGAAAGCTCTCCTGCAGGGATGTGTTCCTGTAGGACTGGGTGGAAAGAGAAGAGGCAGTTAATTCAGACATGGTGAGCTGTATTTTGCCACCTCAGAGTAGATGGATCTGAGGAAAGTATATGTGAGACAGACAGATAGGAGCTGGAAAACTGATCTCTGATTCTGAAATTCTTTAGAAGGAAAAGAACTGAATTTTGAATTTATTTTAATACCTTTGCTATCTGGATTACTAAACAAGATGAAGAAACATTTGAGTCAGGTGAGTTATTCTGAACTAACTCTAGACTCCTTGCTATTGTTCTGCTGAGAGAAGGGTGTCCAGAGACAAACAAATATCTCAAAAACAAGCAGGTGACAAAAACCAAAATGTCATATTAGCTTCAGAAGCTGTTCTGGCTTGAAAAGCCATTATGTGAAATCCTGTTGCCTTAAGTCTTCCTCTTGTTTTCTGATTCCCTTAGTAGTAAGGTTTTTGTCCTGTTATGCCACAAGCGTGAGTGTCCCTTCTCGTGCATCAGCACCAGAGCTGTTTATCAAATCCTACTCAGTTATACCCGTGCAACCTGTGTGCACTGATGTCAGCGGATAATTGGATTACTTTAGGGTAATATGGAGGCCTGAATCCCCAGTGCCTCTAAGAGCTGACGTGGTAAAGAGGAAAGCTGTTCCAGATTCCTGATTGTGCACATGGATGGCACACAGGAAAGAAAAATGCTTATAAAATTAATTATTTAGGTCTAAAACATAAAACCAAGCCAATATGGGAATTTTTTTTATTTAGGAAACAGCTACTTATTTACAGCCTGTTCAGAGTTCTGCAAAACTTACGTCTTCTACAATAAATCATTTTTCCACTAAAAGAACTCTACTGCTAAACTTCTCATTTGAAATATTTGATAATCTTGTGGAGGAAATATCATTTGACCTTACACTTGCCCTTCTGCATAAGGTCCCTACTTGCCAGTTGCATCTTCTTCTCCTATCACAGGTGGTTTGTTCCCTTCCACCTCTCAAGCAATGCCCAAAGCTTTTAGGGCAGAACCAGCAGGTCTCCAGGGCAGTCTTTTGTTTCCAGGCTAGAATGTTCCTGATAGCTGCACTTGGGGATTACTGTAGCAAATCCTATTCACTGCTCAGTGCTGAGTCAGCTCTCTGCTGCATCCAGACAGTCAGAGGAGTAAAGGTGCAAATATTTGCTATTTTACATTTTAACCAGTAGTTGTAGATGTATTTTGCGGTACAATACTGACATAGATGCTGCAGTTGAGTCTCTCATACTTTGAGAATGAAGAATTCACTCTCAGAGGCATATTTTAGATTTAAAGTCTGCAGTACCTGTTTTCTACATTCCCTAAATGCATTGGACAATGCTGGTTGGATTTTTTAAACAATCATAGTATAGACTGTCTTCTCAAAACTAATTGTTTTATGTCTGTCTCTATCTGAATGTGCAGAGGAGCTTAAAGAAGGTAACATGACTTTTTTCTCCCTGTCTCCTGTAAAAAGTAATTGATAGAATTTATCTGTGTTTATTGCTTTACCAGGAACTACCACTCTTCTTGCAATAGCCAGTAGCTGAATTGCTTGTTCCCTGTAGGGTTCCACACTGCACTCCAATACCATAGAACAGAGGGTAGATAAAGCAAAAATACATAAAAATATTTGAATGATGGCTCAAGAGATCTGAAGACAGAAATGATATGGGCATATGTCAGCTGAACAGTACTCTGAACATTGCCCTGAATGAGCAGTTTTGTGCCAAGTAATTTTTTTCTACAAGTTTTTAGTACATATAGAAACGTAGGAATAAAACTGTGTTGTAGAGGTGCAAGTAGTGAAGAGTGCATAGATGTGAAAGAGTAACTAATATATATCTAATTTTGTTTCAATGCTTGCATGCTTATGAGAACTGGAAATCAAAGAATCTATTGCTAAAAGCATTTCACAGTTTGCAAATTTTCTTTTCTTGAAATACTGCTTTTAAAGACATGCCTATGTCTTCTGTATCTCCTTCTTGCTTTAATAAGGCCTAAATAAAGGGAATCCACAGTTTGGATAATTACATGCAGGATTAGGGGGCAATTAGAAGTCCTTTTTGAAGAGAAAGCTGAACAGCGACACCATTTTTTTCCCCCTTGGTTATATGTTTTCAAATCACTTTTCTAGAATAGTTTCTAAACTTTTAGAGTATTGATCTATTGGGAAATTGGTATTTTTGAGCCTTATAGAAGAGTTTTAACTTTTAAATAAACGCATGCAGAATTTTAGAAGTCTCACCTGAATAGTAAAGCCTTCATGAGAAGAACATGAGAGTGGGGACAAAAAGCCTCAGAGGAAACAGATTAGGCTGACATGTTGGAGCACAGATGCAAGTTGCGTTTTCCAACATGCTATTGGGCAGAAAGTTAGTTATAAATTTTTTTGTTTCTGATTTTGAGATATTGACTTGCTGGTTATTGTTTTAATGAAAGAATTCTTGTAAGCTGTGTTTCAACTGAAAAGCTTGAATTAGGTGGAGGTTTTTTCAGTAATTTCAGTTTCCAAACATTGTCTGTCATCTAGTTATCTTAGGAATGAAACAAATAAAATGGCGAGTTTCAAATCTAATTTAGAAAGCACCAAGACTTTCTAAGTTTACTTTTTTTCCTTACAGAAACATTGACCCTTTGAATTGGTCATGTGAAACATTTTAATATTTCATATTATGAAATATTGTGCTTTTTAAAAATTATATTAGGCATGGTATTTCCCTATGTTTACTGAAACTCTTTTTTTCCTTTGGGATCAGCAATAATTGTTAGCCATCTGATTTATAAGCTTTCACTGTTCCTTCTTATTTCATGAGTATTTGTTCTCTGTATTCTAGAAGAGGAAGAATTTGGTGAATTTGGTCAACGAGTCTTTATTGGTATGCAGTGACTAAAGATAAGTAAGATAATTGAGACTTGATCTAGATTAAGTGCTTGTCTGAGGTTAAATAAAATGCTTTGTTCTTTATATCATCTAAAGATTTACTAAATGGAATTCTGTTTACTCTGTTTTCCAAACTTCAAGAAGTCTCTTTCCTCCTAATAATGCTAATATTTTCCATTTAAATCTGTCTTCCTGTTAGGTTTCTGCCAAGGCTCGGCCATTGCTATTTAAATTTGACTTCATGATTAATTTTGAGTAGTGTTGTCTGTCATCCATTGAGAATAATCATGAGGGCTCTTGTTAGAAAATCAGACCTCTATGTGAAGTTTTCAGAGTTGGATGGTAAAGTGGGGCCACAGACCTATCCCTGATACTAAACCTTAGTGACCTTTAAAATACACATTCTGGAGGCTGGAGCAAGTGTTCCCGATTTGCTTCATGGAAGTGAACCAGACACACTATCAAAAAAGTTGGCCTGTTCCCTAGGGATGCTTCATGTGGTCAGAAACTTCTCCTTCAGCTTGTTTTGGGGATCTTTTGGTGGTGTTTAATTCTGGTCTAATTTTCAGGTGACTTTTGCCTACTGTTTAGCTGTCATTTAATGCTCAGAGGTTCTCTCAACCTGTCAGATCAAGTGCAGCAATGTAATTCACTACCATTCACCTTGCAAAAAGTTCACAAGGCGTACTATGTTTGTGGCTTAGGAAGAGACCCTCCAGGCTACAGAACTAGTTGCCTGCCTCTGGGGTGTGTTTTCCAGTCCTGATGTCTTTGCCCTCACAGCTGGTTTCCGTAGGAGCATGCGCCTGTGTCGCAGGAAAGCCCGGATCAACCAGCAGTCGTGTTACACTCGGTGCCCCAGCAGCTGCTACAGCTCTCATGCAGCTCCGTATGAAGAGGTGGTCAGGTACCAGCGGCACCCAACAGACCGGAACAGACTCGTCATACTCGTGGGTAAGGGGTTCAGTACCTTCTCAGGCCAAGTTCACACCCTTGTGCCCGAGGGGAGGAAACAGTCAGTCACGGTCTGACCCACTGAGGTTTCCTGCAGCGGTTGCTGACTGTGCAGGTAGCTCTCAGAGCAACATTTCAAGAATCATTGTAATTTGACCCCATTATTGGTTTTAAAGTTCAATGTAACTATCCTCTTCTTTGCTTGAGATAATGAGTGTTTAAAAACACTAATAATAAAGTCCTTAGAAGAAGCTGTACAGTTACAAACACTGGTTGTGATATTGGAGTTTATTAGGGAAGTGGTTCAGTTCTATATTCAGTTGGGACTGAAAAAGATGAGAAACCATTTGTAACTTATTAGAGAACATCTTTGTGTGGAGGCATTTCTACAACCAGTTAAGCCCATAGATATGACAACAGTAAGAGGAATATTTGAAATTTAACTCCGGACTAGAATAATCTCAGTCATGGGCCATATGGAAAGTTAAAGATGCCTTTAATAATGCTTGCCATTGCAAATACTGTATTAAGTGGGCTGCAGGCTCCCAAGTAGACTCTGATGATAGTGGCTGAAGGGAAGCTGCTGTTCCTCAATGTACCAGGGTCCTCATAAAGCAAACTGGGTAAAGGCAAGTCCAGTGTCCCTTCTAAGTCTGAAATTATTGGATAATTTTTTTCTTTTAAAATACTATTGCTGAGTTGCCTCCTGTGTAACAGCTGTATTGCTGGGAAGTGATTTGTACCCTGTTAGTAATATTAGTTGCTTTTCCAACTCTCCAGGTCCCGCAGGAGTTGGTGTGAATGAACTAAGGCGAAGGCTCATCACAAGTAACCCACGAGAGTTTCAAAGTGCCATACCTCGTATGTCATGTTTTTCCTCCTTCCCCCACTACCTTCTTCAAACATGATTAGGAAATGCCAAGTTACCTCCCTCTTGCCTTTGTGTATTCATACAGTCTTTGCTTTATGGCTGTTTCTTCAGCTCCACTGAAAGCCAGTATTGTTTGCTTTCATAAGGATTAGGTTAAATATGATCTATCTCATTGTGGCAAATCAAAGGTATTTTTAAGTCCCAGCTCCTGAAACCCTTGAAATTTTTATGTAGGTAAAAGTTATCTACATGATTTTGTTTAATCTTGATGTTTACTTTTCCTAGATTTAAAAAAAATAAAAATGTTTCTTGGGGATACTGTAAGTTCATAGTGTTTAAGTGATCAGATATGAGAATGAAGGCAACACAAGCTGGTGCTTAATAGGCTTTGCAGCTTCCCTTATTAGCCTTCTAGTCTCAGATGAGACTTATGCAGCTTAATTTCTGACGTAACAACTGAAATTGTTTCTACCTGTGCTTAGTTGGTTCTTGTGAATTAGATAATCAAACAGGAAATTATGAATCTGAAGCTACCTGAAAATTCAGGACTTCTTTTGTGCTTAAGATCCGAGATACAGGGAAGGTGCAAGTGTGGGAAAGCTTGTGGGATTTTTCTGAATGACCTTTAATTAGTTTAAATAGTTGTGCAACCAGTTCTGAAGCAGTTGGTTTGAGTCAGCTATTTGGATTAAACTATTCTCCTTCCATTCCAAGAAATACAGTTGTGATTTGATAACTTTCAAGGACTTGCCACTGGGAAACCATTAGAGTAGACCGGGCTTTTGCTCTGGATTATCAAATGGAAATAACTCATGTTATTATTTAGGAAAATAGTGAATTATAGTCCTTTATGAGGTTTTCATTTTCATTTATAAAATTACAGTAATTTAGTTGCAGCTGATTTTTTTTGTGTATCTCCTTTCAGACACCACTCGTGTTCAGAAAAGTTATGAAATGAATGGTCGTGAATATCACTACGTATCCAAGGAAACTTTTGAAAACATGGTGTATAGCCACAGGTGAGTAGGAGAGATGAATTACATTTCTATTACTTAACATGATCCAAGAAAACACAGTCTTGTATTTAAATTCCCTGCATGGGCTCCTCTACTCTTACTATGTATGTTTGGTGTAAATTTGGGTCAAACTACTTGAGACAGTTGCTTCAAAGACTGCGTTTGTGCAGTTGCAAATGGTTCCTCCACACTTAACCTCAGAATCCTTCTAAAAGAAAGTGGTATCTCTAGTCTTGAGCTCATTAGATGTGTAAGTTATGAGTTAAGTCTCCTGGAAGCCAGTCTGCTTTTGAAAATTGAGCAGTGAGTCAAACCTGTTCCTGACCTACAACTGTTGCAGGATCTCTGCAGCGATGACATGTAAGCAGCTGAACTGTAAGGGCTAAACATTAAAAAGTTGTCTGCTCCTTTCTGTACGTAATAATCTCTCTAAGACAGACCAGCTCAGCACCAGAAGCTACACTCTGGTGTACATACTTAGCTCTGCCAAGTGCTCTGAGATCTTCGGATTTATGAAGTTATTTGTAGTATATAGTTGACAAGCATCATTAAAATCACAACCTCTAAACACAAAATTTGCAATGACGTGATCAGTAAAAAATGCATAATTTGGAGATGTTGAATTGTAGTGGTTTTGATTTTGTGTCCAGCGTAGCAGGGAAGAGGAAAGGTGAAGATCGTTCATCAGTGTTCACTATGTTTTATGATCATTCAGTCCTGATCACTGGATTACATTTGAAGAGTTCATCTTTAAATGGAACCTTTTTGAGTCTCAAATGCTCTTTCATTGTCCTTCTTTCTCACCCCTGTTGCAGAATGCTGGAATATGGGGAATACAAAGGGTACCTGTATGGTACCAGTATTGATGCAGTGCGAACAGTCCTTGATGAAGGGAAGATCTGTGTAATAGATTTAGAACCACAGGTGAGTGGTAAAGGGGCAGGGAATCTTCTGGAAGGAAAAATCATTTTCTCTACATTCCTGAGCTATTGGAATGGTGTTAGTTGCTTTGTCTTGTTTTTCACTTTACCTCATGGTGCTTATTAATAACAGATTATTCTTTGCATGGGTCTTGGGGAGTGGTGATGGTACTACAGTGACAAGTATGTTGAGCCAGTTCATTTGTGTTCAGGCCAGCAGCTGCATGACCAGTTTGGATGGTATAGAAATGAGAGACTGTTGCATGGGATTTCCTCCTCCTCCGAGCCCTGTTAGCTGAGAATTCTGTCCTTCCATCACCAATCTCTGAATACCTTCTGGTAAAAGCAGCAACTATTAAAGTAATTAAAATTCCCTGCAAAAGCAGGGAAAATTATAGTAGGACACTTTTTCTCTTCAGAAGTAACAGCCAAGAGTAAGCTGCTCCTTCACTTAGACACTATTTGCATTTTTTTTTCCTTCTATCTTTGCATTGAATTCATTGATGAAGATAAGGGTAATAAAAGCCTGGGCTTGCACATATTTAAGGTACTTAGAGCTGTGTCCAGCAAAATCTTGCCAACCTTCTCTGAATTACTTGCATATTTAGTACTTAGGAGCTGTTCAGGCTATGGTGTTTCAACATCTTTTCTAAACGAACGTAAAGAGAGACATCATATTGAAATAAACCTTGGGTATTTTCCTCTAATTACACAGAGTCCATGTGTTAGGTTAGCAGTGGTTTGTGCTGCTTAAAATAGATGTTAAGTTACATGACCTGTGGGGGTACTGCTCAAAAACTCAAACCGCTGTAAGAGGCAGATCAGGTCACACCTTAGTCTTCAGATCTAAAAATCTCCTTGGGTTTCTTCTGTTACATTTTTAAGCAAAAGGGAGAAAGAGAGGTGTTGGATGGTGGGGTGTGTAACCTTGCCACTTGAACAGATGTGCAACTATCAGTTTTTTTAGGGTGTGAGTTCAAAGGACAAGTTTTGGGAAGGGTATGAAGTAACAGCAGTGAGCTAGGAGAATTACTGCTGAGTTGCATACTTGATTTTAAATCTGGTGGCTTGACCAGCTTTACATGCTATGATTTTTTTTTTCTTTTTTTTCTAGTTCTCTCCACTGCTCTGCAGGAATTTAAAAATGCTTATTAGCATTAAGGAATGTTACATAGAACAATGATTTCTGAAAGCAGGATACTTTCTTCCAATATGGAACAATAAAGATGTACTTGTTCTAAAGGTAGCTCCCCAACAGTTAAAAAAGCACAGGTTTCAAATGCATCTTTAATGTGGTTGATTGTTGACACTGTTTTGTAATTCGCTGATGTTGAAAGCATCTCCTCATAAGGTTACCAAGCAGAGATAAATGATCCTTGTACGGTACACTTGGTTAACAATATCTGGTCCAGGAATTATTAGTGAGACCATTTTCAAGTAGGTGTTCCTGATAAAGATACCTCCTAGGTCTGGAGATAACAGCATGTTGTAAACAACTGGCTTTTTATGGGAGTAAAAGTGGAATGAATCCACTTGAAATACTTAAACTTCATTTTACTCTTCATTTGCAGGGCATACAATTAGCCCGGACCCATGAGTTAAAGCCCTACATTATATTCATCAAGCCACCCAGCATAAGCTGCATGAGGCAGACTCGTAAAAATGCCAGGATCATTACGGACTATTATGTGAACATGAAGTTCAAGGTGAGATTTGCAAATAACAGAGAATTGAGTTTATTAATCTGAGATTCTGTGTTTAGAACATAATGCATTCTACTATCTTACAGTGTTAACTCTTAAAAAAAGATTATTGTGTCTTTAGGATGAAATCTAATTATTCTTGTCTCTCTTGGTTGGGATCTTTTTCCCCCTCCAGATTTGCTTTGAAGCATAAGGGTTGTAATTTGTATCTAGGGGGCTGAGGTATTTTGTTTCAAAATGTCTTTAAAGGAGAAGCTATTTTGCATATTTTTTGTTTTAATTAATTGCCTTGTGTCATCATTTGAGTCAACATATATATGTATTGTTTGCACTGAAATACCTGGAGTGCACTTCATTCGGTAATTTAATAAACTATTTTTTCACGTATTTATAAGAATGTATTATTATTTCACATATGCTTAATAGCGGTATCAGTATCAATTCTATACTTAGTTCTATAGATAAAACACTAATCTGTCTTGTAGGAAATGCAAACCTTGTATTTAGAATGTATATAGTGCTTTGTAACAACTGTTTCCATGCAAATCATAGTCAAGTGTAGCATCTTAACATGTCCATAACTATATGGAAATAAATCATAATGGCTATGACAGAAAGAAAAATAAACACTAGAGAAATAAAATAAAATCTGGACCAGAACACAAGCATTAGTGGATTTGCCTTCCAGTCCCTAACTGCTAGCACTCATCATTAGAAGAACCTTTTTGGGGCAAATGGAGCATACCATACACAAGGTACTTCCTTGGGAAGGGTATGGCATTCAGCCCTGTTTTGGAGACTTGGAACTGACTGTAGCAGACGTACATTACTATAGCAAACTGTAAATGAAATAAAGTAGACTGACACCATCTATTCACCTCTTGTTTATGTGGCCCAAGGTGCTCTGGAGATGCTGTGCAGGTATGTTTCTCTACACAAATTTTTTTAAGTTTTACAGACTTACTCTGTCTCACAGGAAGAAGATTTACAGGAGATGGAAGAATCAGCTAAGAAAATGGAAGTTCAGTTCGGTCAGTTCTTTGATCAAGTGATTGTGAATGACAATTTACAAGAAGCATCTGCACAGCTGCTGTCTGCAGTACATCGTGCACAGGACGAGCCCCAGTGGGTCCCTGCAATATGGATATGCTCAGACACTCAGCCCTAATTCTGAGCAGCAGGCAGCTTCAGAAAGATTACAGCTTATGTTTTACTTCAAGAATAATCCTAATGTCAGGATTGCAAGAATTTATCTTTGTATGTAAGGGATTTGGAAGAGGATTAGGAAAGAAGCTGCTACAGGAGATATAATCATACTACATTCTGTGTAGCTCTTGAGCTTTTTATGTTACAGTTGCATCCACTTTTGTACCAAAAAAAAAAAGGACATACTGTGGGCACTCAATTACACGAATAAAGAAAAATCTATTTTGTTGGACGTATCTGTGTAATTTGCTTAAAAATAGGTTCAGAAAAGTCCTTTCTTTTTATCATGGTCATTCTGGTACTGTGATACCTGTACATTCTGGAAGCCTTACTCACAAACAATATTCAGTCAATATTCAGTCCAGAGTATGATCTTTTAGCTCCCCGCCTGTGAGCAGAGAGTGTTATTTATGAAGGTATTGGTTTGCTGCTAGTCCTTTTTACTTTTTAAGGTAGGAGTGGCATTGGCGCAACATTAATTTCTCCAGAAACCACAGTTACCTTCATAATACATATAATATGTCTTTTGTTTCATCTACTGAAGTGAGTACAAACTGACAGAATATGGACTTAGCAAAGAGGGGAATAGTCAGAAACCCTTTCTTGTACTGGTTTGCTCTGTGGTAGCACACTCTCCTCATCAAAGGATGTGGTGCTTGTGGCAAGTAAGTTCCTCATTCTGTTCACCTCCCATGGCAGCTGTCTTGCCCTCTGAGGAACATAGATTACTATTCTGTTGGCCTACCTCACCTTGGAGGAAAATCAACAAATGTGCAAGTAAAGCAGTCTAGAAGGAAGTTATTTGAAGTCAAATATTACAGCTACCAGCATGCCTGCTTGTTCTAAAGCCAGGGATTGTATTCCTTGTTTGGAGATAAAACTGGAGAGACTGAAGTCCCACTATGCCACTGATGCGGGGTAAGTACAGTGGAGGGTGAGATAAGAGCCAGCTCTGTGCTTCTGGTCTATGCTGGTCCCCACTTCTGCCTAGTCCGGCATTTGAAGTCTCTTTTTCTTCACCTTTTTCCCGTGTGTTACTTTCTACTTTTTTGTTGTTGTTGTTGGGTTTCCCCCCCGCCCCCCGCTTACAATGCAGAACTTGATTTAGCAGTTTGTGACCCTGGCTGCAAGCTGAAGTAGGCCAGAAACCTGTTTCCACTTTTGAGCGTTTGATTTTGCTCGCCCGCATCCCTAAGGAGGAGGACC
>VZRE01014216.1:594228-621782 GCA_013396775.1 Cephalopterus ornatus
CCGGGGCGGGCGGGCGGCGGCGAACGGGCCCGCGGGGCTGCGGCCCGGGACGCCCGGCTGCCGAGCCCGGGAGGCGGGAGCTTGTCCCGCCGGGCGCTGTTGCTGAAGGGAGATCGCGGAGCCCTCGGTGGCAGCAGCTGCTGCCGGGAGACGGAGAGGAAGCGCGACGCGAGCGCGGAGCGCCGCGGTAGCGCGGTGCTGCAGCCCTGCTCCGCTGGGGAGGCGGAGGGGGGATGTCGGCGGACGCAGCGTGGCATGTTTCTGCCACCGCTGTTGGGGTGGCAAGCAAACGTTTCTTCCTGGTTTTCGTATTTTCATATAAATATTTCAAAAGATATAATCTGCAGAGTTTAAAATCTGTAAAGGCTGGTTCAGTGTTTTTAAACACTGAGGGGTTTAAAACTTTTTCTGCCCTGTATCCTGGAATGGACACTAGCGGGGTTGAGTAGCTCGGTTTTCCCGCCCTGAGTTTGCAGCTGTGTCCCACCGCCCTGTGGCATGGCTCACGTGTGCAAACGCAGGGTTTGAATGAGGCAGCGGCTGCTGGTTTGAGAGAGTCTTTTGCCTTCAGGGGCACCATGGCTACCATAGAGCATTCAGCAGCTCTTCTGTCAGTAACAAAATGTCTTTGGAAACCTGTCCCCAGACTGACCCTTTCTATGGAGCTTGGAGTGAGTTACTTCAGGCTCTGCGGAACGGCAAATAGACCAAAGCTGGTATCTGTATGGCAGAGTTGGGGACTGTCATACAGATGGGACAGATGACTATTGACCGTGTCCTGCTTGCATGTGGTTCCCTTTGTTGCAAGGAATAAATGATAACAGAAATAATGCACCTTTCAGTCGTTTTAGAGAAGGTAATAAAGTAGGTACTACAGAAAACACATACTATTGCACATGTAATGAATGCTGTATAGATGGTTTGTGGTTTTGGTTGGTTGGTTTTTATGGGTTTTTTAGCTCTTAGTTTTTTAAAATATCAAGTATCCTAAACATTTAGTATTTCCTGCCACAAGAATGTTGGAAACAATAAAAGTAATGAGCTCTGACCTTTACCAATATCTTTTTCATACAGCTGTATGGTGTGACAGGTCCTGGGGTGTGCAGTTCCTTACCTGTATAAATGGCACTTGCTGTTCAGTCTTCAACATGGCCAAAATCCAAGTGAGAGATTTGAGGCCTAATCCCACAAACCCTTCCTTGCACGAGGTGTCTCATTTGCTTTGGGTAAACAAACCAAAGTCAAACTTGCTTACAGGAACCTGTACCAGCAAGTGGAGTTACGAGTTTTTTAGTGCAAGTAACATTTGGTGCCACAGAACAAACTGCCCTTTCAAACGGGAGTAGTGCTGGGTCCTAACCCAGGGGCAGGAAGGTTCATGTTCAGCTAATCCTGGCTGCCTGAAGTTTATTTTTAGTTCAGAATTAGCTGAGGTTCAATGTGAGCAGCGTTAGGGAGCATAGACCAGTTCACAGTGCCTCTTTCAGGGAGCAGCTTCAAATGATATGGGAAAGAAACAAGTGGTAAGTTTGTGGATCCTTGAGTCTTACCAGTCTTACAGCCCTTTTTATTTCTGATATCAACTGAATTTTTTGAGCATGGGAAATACTTACTTGTGTATACTCTTTCAATATAATTGTGTAATACAAAATCTGAAGGTTAATTGCCTTTTTCTAGATGAGAGAAAGGTACGAGCTCAGTTTCAGATTATTATCATGAGATATTTTTAGATTTTCGTTGTGTTTGACCTCCTGGTATATACGAAAATTAATAAAAAAAGAAAAATAATATTTTATAATATTTAAAGGTATTTTCATAACTGAGCTTATTTCCTTTTATTAACTTTAGTACTGTTCTGAATTTCCACCTTCATTAATAGGAAATCTGCTATGAGCTCACGCTGTATACTATACAAGTATATTGAATGCATAAATTATTGCAGTATTCTGATATTTAAAAATAATGACTGATAACATTTCTAATGGAAGCAGTACCTTACACGAAAAGTGAAAATTATCCAAATGAAGTTGAAATGCAAGCTGTGCCTCACACACTGATGTTAGTTACACGTCCCTCATGCAGTGCCCACAGAACTCTGGTAAAGGCATATTATTCCAGCATCTTTTAGCTATTGCTTTTATGTAACATGTCCCTTGGGAATGTCTAGCCATTTAGGGGGCATATGAAGCAAAACGTACCTCTTGTGTTCTGACCACGCCTGGAAACAGCTGTTTTCTGAGGTGGTTTTATGCTGACAGAAGTTGACTTTTGTCTCTCTCTTGTCTTTCAGTGCCCGCCTCGTGCCCTCCCTCCAGTGCCAAGGTAAAATCAGTCCATTCTGTGGAACTGATCGTGGTGCTGTACTGCAGTGATTATAAAAGTAATGACATTAGGAGAAATAAGTTTATTAAACATATGAGTAGTCATAACAGTTTTAAGAATAATTGCTTCTCTTCCTAATTTTTGACCCAGAACACTTTACAAGGAATGCAAAGCATTTTAAAGTTTTACAGCGGCTGAGAAATTTTACTATATCACTTCAGTTTTAATATTGAGAGATAAGTCCTTTAAGAAGTTTCATACAAATATTAGTTTTAATGTCTACTATATAGTTGAACTGATGTCCTTTTCAATCTCTTCTTACTTCCCTCTTTGTTTTGTTACATGTTCTTTTGTTTATTTGAATCACAAATCCTTCAGAACAGGAATTTCTGGCATTAGACTAGATATTCTTGAATAGAGATATAGATGTCTACTGGTTTGATGTAGCATAGGTAAAAAATTGGACTTTTTTTTCAGTGTGGAAGTAGAGTTGTTATGACACAGTACTTTAGAATTCTTTCAAAGTACCTGAAAGTAAATTTGATGTTTATGATTGATGACATATAGTGTCTTTTTAGTAATGTATGGGCTCAGATGTTTTATAACTTTTGTCTGTTTGTTATATATCAGGCAGTAAGACAAGTTTTAATTAGCCAGGTGATTAAAGCTTTTAATCTGATCCCCAGCCAGCCAATCAAGAAACTGTGCCTAGTCACCAACAAGGTGTTGAGTCTTGATGATTGCTTTGTACCCTTAACCCTGTTGTAACAACTGCTCAGAAAGAGGAGCGGGGATAAGGAAAGGAATCAGAGAAGCAGCAGTGTGAATTTCATTGTGGTGAATTGTAATTGATTCAAAATTAACTTTCTTCTCACCATTGTTCATTTTACACTGCATGTCAACACCTCTTCTCCTTAAATGTGAAGTGGAAGCCAAGGTGAGTTATTAAAGAGAATTATAAACATTGGTAGTTCCTTTTGGTGCTACAGGTAGAGCCTTATACTTTCCCTAAATGCAGGCTGATTGTTTAAACTGCATGGATACCTGTGCTGCCATTGCTAGAACTGTAATTTTCTTTGTTCTCTTTATTATTTACTATTTCCATCAAGGTAACTGAAATGCTGCCAATGTGCTTGAAACAATAACTTTATTTTTCAGAGCATTATTGAGAGTATTTGACTTTTTCTCTTATCACGGGTGCATGTGTGTATTTAGCCTCTGCCACACATAACACGTATTTCTTAATCCTGTTTTCCTACCATCTTTTCTACTCCTCCTCCTTGTGTGAACTGGTGAATTATCATCTTACCTGTAAAAGGTGAAGGATGTCATAATCTGTAAAAAAGAATCTATTTCTTAACTTGCAATAGAATGGCTGTTAAGAAAGTGGAGTTTTCTCCTCGCTGTGCACCCTTACTTCTGTTTTATGTTATGCAGATGAAATTCCACTCAGTCGTCCCAAAAAAAGGAAACCCAAAGGAAAGACTCCATTAGGTAAGGTCCTACCAAGACTGAAAACTGTTCTGTTATTCCTACTATTTTTTCCTATATAAATTTTTTGCATACTTCATTAAATAGTCATTTCCAGCTGTAAGATGCTTATATTTAATGTGTTAAGAGCTTGAATTTTTGCATGAACTAAGATAAAACTCATTTAACAATTTGGCTCAATTTCAGTCCTTGGCCAAATAAAGTCACAAGTTCAACATTCCATTATCATTGAAGAGTTAATTAAGAGTCTAAAAGATGACTAGCATCAGAGCTTTGTATTTTGACAAGAAGCAAAACTGCAGAACAAACATATTGTTTTAAGCAAGATTATGAGTCTGATCTATTTTGATAAAGCAGAACATGTTAATAGAATCTAGTGAATTTCTGTAACCAGTTGACTTGGGTCCATGAGCGTTTACTCATCAAATGCTTTTATTTGCTTAAAAGTGTACCATGAAGCCTCACTGAAAGACCTTTAAATGCAACCAGTAGAGCTGTTGCTACCAGGATTTCCCAAGGATTAAGTTTTGTTTACTGTTGTTTTCAGTGAGCTGAAAGTACACCTGGACTTTTGCAGTTACTTTGCTGGTTAATTTTGCATTTTAGCACAGTAAAGTTTTATAAAAGGTGGGTAAACCTGTGCTTGAAGTGGAAACAAAGATGGATTCAGTTCTTATCATAAAAATGGCAGTCTTTGAAAGAGCTGTAAAAAACCAGATGTGATGTAAAACGGAGCAGTAACTTTCTGCTTCTCATCAAGTCTTTCTTCTTATGATCATGCAAATTGATGCTACTGGTGCTAGAATATTTGATGAATTCATATTAACCTCTCCCAGAAATGTAGTTCCTCCAAAGTATAATAGTTCCTCTCTCACATTGGAGTAAACATCCTTTGTAACAAACTGTTAATTTTTACTTGTCCCTTGCATTATAATCTTTGCACACAGAAAGGAGAAATAGAGAGGTATAGTTCTTTCCTGTGGTGGATTTCTTTCAGTCAGGCCTCTGCTTTATGCCCAAATGGGAATTGTGCTACTTCTTGGTTACTTAATTTCCTCCTAAGCACGAAACTCTTAGGGTGAAAGGAGGGTTGTTAGCCGTCCTGCTTATATGTTCCTTCTTACGGCATTTGATTCCCCACTCTTAGGTTTCCTGGCCAGTGCATTTTCATCTCAGCTGTTCCTCAGCTGGGCAAATACAGACATTTGCACAGCGTAGTAAAAGGCAGCTTTTTCTTGTGTGTTTCTCAGTGGCTCTGAGTTAAGGTTGCTGGATCTTTTCCTATGGTTTTCAGATGGCATCGTCCAAGCCGCAGTCCGGCGGCAGTCGGAGAGCAGTGAGCCCCTCACTCCTGAACACCAAGATGTCCCTCCTCAGAGGAAACGCAAGAAGAAGAAAGTACCCACTGGTACGTGAAACAAGTGCAGATTGGAAAGAGCGCTGAATAAAACCTGGTAACGCGGAAATGGGATTGGCCAACATGTATTTTGGCTTAAAACATTTCATGTGCTTTTGTACTTAAAACGCCTGAAAGTAATCTCTGAGTGAATGGCAGCTTAGAGTTTCAGTTTCTGATGTCAGATTCCATAGGGTACAAACCTCCATGAAAATAACGGCAGTACAGTTTGAAGTGATAAAATAGATACTTTACATCATTCAAAGCTCAGAAGATCATAACTTTTCTGCCACTCCGTTTATATAATAACAACTATTTTTGTATTTAAGTGGATGTATTTCCATTTTTATGAAACCTCTGAAACTTTAACGTGGTTTGGTTTTTTTTAAATCTTCAGATTCTGAGACCTCTTTTACCCAGCAAAATGTTGCATCACTGTTTCAGAATGGAAATGGCATGGATGTCCCTGAAGCTGAGGAAACAGTGGTCCGCAAACAGAGAAAAAGGACAAAGTGAGACAAAACTAGTATAGCTCATAATTTGGAATATCTGTGACCAAATGTTCCATAATTTGGAACACCTGTGACAGTGACTGTGGCTGAGTAGTATTTTACATTGTCACATTACAAAAACAGAAGATCTTGAAGCCCCTGATACCATTCAGTCTGTGGTAGTTCTTTCCAGGGTTAAGATCTAACTTTCTTCACCTGTTTGTTGGGTGCATACCTGGATGCATTACAGTTCTGAATGCATTTTTATGAGCCTAATAGTTCAGTCACATATGTGAAAAAATTAGAATGTGTAACCACTTTCTTTCATTCTTGCTATCTTTTTCTTAATTTTATGAGAGTTAGCATATATTTTCCCCAGTTGTTTCGTGCCGTTCTGTTAATCTCTTGACATGGGATTAGCTTTATGGTTTTAGTTAATTAACTCCATGAGAACTTTAGTCCTTAAAATTGTAAATGGGGTAATATTATACAGGTCAAGAGCCTGGTCAGTTCTTATCAGTCAAGTTAGACAGTTTAAATGTTCATAGGAGCCTTTAGGTTTTACATGTTACTTCCTATTCTTTCTCTGCCCCGTTGTATGTTCTGTGCCGACAGGAAACCTCGGCCAGCCGAAATGCAGAGCCCCAATGAGCTGGAAGTGGAGGAGGAAGACATCATTGAAGATGAGCAGAGAAAGAGCCCAGATCAGCAGCCTGTGTTTGCTGCTCCCACTGGAATTAGCCAGCCTGTTAGCAAAGTGTTTGTTGAGAAGAATCGTAAGTTCATCTTGTGATTTAAGTAACTTAAGGACATTCTTGCAGTTACAGGAAGCACTATTGTATTTAAAATCCAAATACTGTAGTATCGGGAAGAATTTTTTTAAAAAAAGTTTTCCAAAACAAAAATTATTTGGAAATAAATATGCATGGTAATTTTTCAACCCTGAATGCTAGTGTTGCTGTGCTGGCATATTTGGTTTAATGTTTGAATTCCATGATGTGTGTGAAAAAGGCTGTTTCAAAGTACCCAGCTGAGCTTATTTGAGTTAATACTGCCACAGTACCTTGAGAAGAAATTATTGTTTATAAAAAGTCTTTCCAGTGGGAGTTCTTTGATGGGTGTTTGGGTTTTTCTGTTGTTTGTGGGTTTTGGGGCTTTTTTTGTGCCAGGGAACACTGAGTAATTTCCCAAAGTGCTTTGCACATTCTTGTCTTTGCCTGACCACCAGGATGCATCACTCTGACAGAGGTGTCAGTGTACGCTGACAAAAGGCAGGAAGGGATTGGCAGGAGAAATCTTCTGATAGAACTTCTGATGCTTACAGCTTTTTAATGCAGAAATGATGATGAAAGGTAACAGTACTCTCTAAAACTAACTTCCTCATCCTTTCAGGGCGTTTTCAGGCAGCTGACCGTGCAGAATTGATTAAAACCACTGAAAATATCAATGTACTTCTGGATGTCAAGGCTTCATGGACTACCAGAGATGTTGCCCTCTCAGTGCACCGAAGTTTCAGGTGAAAGATAAAAGTTCTGATGTAAATAAGCAGAAATCAGTGTTGGAGGTTTGGGTTGCTTTTTTTTCCCCCCTTTTTTTCTCTGCCTTTTTTCTACCATTTGGATGTATGTTTATTTCTTTTGGATATTGGTAATAAATGGTGGTTCAGGATGCAAAAGATAGAAAGTTTATCACTTTTCTACGTTTTGGTATTTGTTGTCAAGAATATGTGTTTCTAGTTTAAACATCACATGCAAAATACAGTTATAAAAAGAATAACTAAGAAAGTCATATTGCAAAGATTCAGACAAAATCTGAATAGAAAGAGACTGATCTGATAACCAGAATGTTAGAGACCTACAAAAAAAAGTTAGAAATTAAGACTGACCCATCAGGTGTATCACCAGAATAAAAATACCTTAATTCAGATAGTTTTCAAAGAAAAATCCTCATTGGTGAAAAAGAGGGAGTGAAATTGGACTGGGGAATAAGTTTGCACACAATAGCAAAAAAAATCATGGTTTTTTTTTAATGTGTGGTTGTGTTGTGATACAGAATGGGAAGATGACAACCATTTTATTCTCTTGTGTATTTTATCTGTGAGCCTGCGCTCCCTTTTCAAGGTTTTCCTTAGCAAGGAAGATAATGGAAAGACTGCCTTGGGCACAAGTTTAAGCCCACTGTCTAAGTGTAAAGGGCAGTGCCTTTGGAAAGCTACAGGCAGTGAGTGAAAGTATTTGATTCCTGAAGCAGTAATGAAGCAAAGGCAAAACATCTTTGTTTTCTTTAAGTGCTCAGGTTCTGCTGCAGTCTGTTAAGGGAGGATGCAGAAGTCTTGTTGCTTAGAATTTTTAAAACTGGATCAGGAAAAGCATTTAGAAACAATTTCTGAAGGGCTCTGAAAAGCAAAGTTGAACAGATGGATTCATAGGCCTTTTCTATCTATCTATAGGTCTTTGCTAATTCAAGATATTAAAAGTGATCTAATGTTCTTTCCTCCTTTCAGGGTGTTGGGACTCTTTACCCATGGCTTCCTTGCTGGGTATGCTGTATGGAACATTGTAGTTATCTACATTTTAGCAGGACATGAGCTTTCCACAGTTTCTAACCTGCTTGAACAGTATAAGACGATAGCATACCCAGCTCAAAGTTTGTTCTATTTGTTGCTGTCTATTAGTACAGTCTCAGCCTTTGACAGGTAAAATATATTTGTATTTGGAAAGTGTGTGTAATTTGGATACAATGTGTTCCTTTCTATGGCATATTTTGCTCTGCTGTTGATGATTTAATGTGACATACTTAAAGAATGATTTTACACATGGCTGGCTATACAGAGAAAGGGTGTACTTGCGCACCCAGACCTTTCTTACTCATTTCTGTCCATTGCTTGGACCCTGCTTCAAGGAATGGTATTTTTTGCTTCAGTCTTTCTTGGATTTTGCATAATGAGGGCCATTGCCATGTGTGTGTGATATAGTTGTGTATTAAGGCACTGTAACAGAAGCAGAAGTAGTATCTTGCAAAAGGTAAAAGAACAATAGAATACTGCTAGAGGAACAGTGTCGTTGTCTTACTGGGCTGTGTTAATGACTCTTGGTTTTGTTATCAGGACTGATTTGGCAAAAGCCTCAGTTGCAGTGAGGGGCTTTTTTACCCTAGACCCAGCAGCAATAGCCTCTTTCTGTAAGTATTTTGAAGTGGATAGGGAGTTGTCCAGAAAATGGAAAACTCCTACTTACTGTTTTTAGTGAAATCCCCCTTCTGCTTTAGAAGTGACTTAGTAGTTGAAAATAGCAAAGGCCATGAACATTTTGTTACATATTTTTTTAAAGTATTTGCAATAGTGGGATCAGTGGGACTATTAAGTGAGATAGTTCTTTCCCACTTCTGAATACAGACCACAAATCTAACAAAAAACCAGAATAACAAGATGCTACCTTTGATGTAGCTGATGAATTGCAAAAGTGCAGAGACCAGACTTTGATGGGTCAGAAATGCTGAAGAAAAGAGAATGAATTTAGGGAGACTATAATTGGAGGCAATGAAGTGAAAGGAAAGAAAATGTAGTGATTAGTACCATATCATGATGAGACGGCATTTTGGGGTTTATATCTGACACCACTAATTCCATTTCTTCCAGTGTACTTTGCTGCTCTTATCTTATCCTTAAGCCAGCAGATGACATGTGACAAAATCAACCTCTACACACCACCTTCAGAAAACGGCAGTATCTGGTAGGAAACTTAAGAAATCACTTCTGTAAATTATAACATAGCTCACTTAGGAACCTTAGTCAAACTGGTGGATGGAAGAGGTCATACAATATATGTAAGAAAGTACTTCAGAACTATTTAATTACTAAACCTGCCTTTGTTTGAGCTTGTCCTGAACCTTTGATAATTTCACTGAAAAATAAAAGCTCAAGGATGGGTTTGGTCATGTTGGTTGCAAATCCATTATACCTCAAACAAGAGCCTGTTGGTATGATGCTGGAAATGTCATCTGGCAGGAACCCTAAGAATCTATTTAGCTTGAGAAATGGGACCCTACTGAGGTAACCCTTTCGGGTTCAAGGGCTTGATATTCTGTAGAGAGTCAACACTGTTTTTGAAGGATGCATAGGCTTAGCAGACACAGCTGACACTTAAATCTAAAGCACTGTTTCGTGCTAGGCAATCCCATCCAAAGCTGTTACTTTCTGAAGTAGGTATTAATGGACTTGAATTCTAGTAGCACGAGTTTTTAAACTAGACCAGAAGTAGAACAGAGAAGTAGAACAGAAGCATTTATGTGAAAATTTGCTGGTTTGGGCAGTTAGTTTTGGGGTTTTCTTTTAGGGCTTCTATAAATGTTTGTTGTTTATTAAAAAGCCTAGATTCTAGTAACAAAACCACAGCCTGCTACTGTTATGACAGTAAGAAAAGTGTGAGTTAATCATCTAAGCTAAATCATACCATCTTAAAGCCCCATCTCATCCACCCCACACCATCTATACACAGGTCCTTGCACTGGCTTCCAAAAAGACTTTACTGACTTGCTGTTCACTTGCCTTGCTGACTCATGAGGAAGTGCTTCAAAGTAAGATGGCCTGATGGTACTTTGTGGTGCCTTTCACCACAATAAAATTTGACCATGCATTTTGATTTTTATTTTCTGTCTCTTGGCCAAGAAAAGGAATTTGCTGTTGAAATCTACACGTGGACATTCTGTGTGAGATATTGGGGTGTCTTAGCTGAGTCACCATCTTTGGTAATCATTCTCTTTGCCAGGCCTTTGCAGTGCAAGACCATCATGATGATACTAGTAGTTCTGTTTTCACATCTGGCTTAGCAAGCTTGTTTTGATGATACTCTCTTGAAATTATTACTGTAACCTCTATGTGCCAGTGAACTGACCGACGGGTTGATGTGTTTTTCCCAGGACTGCAGGTACAGAGGAAGAAATTGTTCATTCATGGGTTGTAGTGAATCTGGTAGTGTCTGTTCTAGTTGGGACAAGCTGGATCTTCTTGTCTTACCGACCAGAGCTAGACCACAGTGAAGGTAGGAAACATTAATAGATGAAATTGTTTATAATAAAGCTTGTTTTATAATAAAGCTTGTTTATTCAATCTTTTATCTGCTGAACCAAGTGCTCTGCATTTGGTGTTCAAGACTAGTCCTGAGAAATTTTGTGACTGAATGAAAACAAGCACCCCCTAGCAACCTTCCACAGCAAATGCTTCTTACGATGCTGATGTCTGTGTTTGGTTTTATAAAGGATAAGCATTCATTTAAAAAGGAAAGAAAAGCCTTATTTGTCATGTCAGGGTGCTTTTCAGGAGTGATAGAATTGTACTCAGGTGAAAGTTTTCAAAGAAAACTTTTTTTTTTCTCATTTAGAATTGATGTTTCATGCTGAAATCGAGGAATTTCCCCAGGGAGATGTCATACCCAGAGTCCAGCCATAAGTGTGGAACAAGAACCTGCAACTGTTGTAGCTGTGACTGATGGCACAACATGTCGTGTATTATAGCTATGTATTATAATTTTCATAAAGAAAAGAATGTATTTTTGTATTGTATATATTTAATGTTGATCTTTTTATGTATGTTACAGTTTACAGATGTGATTGAAAACTTTTATACTTTTGCTTTTTATTTTACAAAGCAGATTGTCCTTAGTGCAAAGAGTTAAGGTTTATTTTGTAAATATTGCTACCTACATAGCCAAAGACACTAGAGGGTTGCAGAAGATCAGGTGGTCAGTACTTTTTTGATAGTTGTAACACTCCTCAACAACCTGCTTTTATTACTAATGCTGACAGCAGTTAGCTTATCTGACTTGGTTAAATATTCTCTAGAGATTAAAACAAATCTTACGACAAAAGTAGTCTAAGGAAGAGAAGATGATAACAAAACAGAGTTAGGAAACATAAAATCTACCAACTTGGCAAGCATAAAATAATCTGCATTTTGGACTCATAAAAAGTATTTGCTAGAATAAAGGATTGCATTGACAGGGATTGTGTTTAATAATCCATAAAAGAGGACACTTCTTTTTATCTTCATTTAGTTCTCTTGACAAAGATCTTGATGATAACAAGTTCTTTCAGGTTGATGTAGATACAAGAAAAAGAAGCTTTAATGTTGCAGCAGTTTGGTCAGTTAATGAAAACACCTAAATACATCTTCTAAATCAGCGGTGGTTTTGTGTTGCCAAGAGGATACATCCATGCCCTCTAATTTCTCAGCAGTCAGGATGCATAACTATTACAAAGCCATTCACAAGAACAGTGCTCTGATTTGTCCTTATCTTGTTTGGCAAGAACAATAGTTTTATTCACTGCTCTTGCTAAAGAAACTTGAATTTCACAGATGTTGAAAATTTTCATACTTCTGGCTATGGTGATGGAGATTGATTTCCCCCCCAAATTGTTGTTTTGTGTTAGGATGGAATGGAAAACTTCTTCCTAAAATTACAAGAAAATTATTATTAAAGCAAACCAAAAACTCTCCAGCGACCCACCTTCTGTGCAGTGATGTAGTAGTAATAGTGGCAGTTGGTGGGTTTTGATGATGCTGGCAATGTTCTTTTTCTTTTATATTAAAATGGCAAATTGAAAGCATTGCAGATGCAAATAAATACATATTGAAGGATGAAGAGGTCTCCTTAGTAGACACAGACAAGGGTTAGTTTGAAAACCATTTATCAAGAAAGTATCACCTAAAGCCCAAAAAGTATTTGTGTATGTTATTTAATACATACTGCTTCTGCATTATTTGATTTAATATATGTGTCTACAGGTGGTTATAAAGGGGGTGCAGTTGTCAAAGTTCTCTGGAGAATTATGGAACTTTTTATAGTAGTGAAGTTAAGAGTAGCCAGATAAAAGACTTGAAAGGAAGTGTCAAAGCGCTTTCTGTGCTTTCAGTGCTTTCTTTACTGTTACCTGAGTTGCTTCAAAACAAACATGGGAACATGAATAACTAGGGCTGTTGCTGCCCTGTTGAGGACTTGAGGTCTCTTGTGTCCATCCAGCAAATTTAAGTTATCCAAAAATTCAGTGTTCATGACATCATTTAAATGCTGTGGTAATCCTGGCAGTGAGGGAAAGGAGTTCTGCAAGAATTAAAAGATGTTCCACAGCTGTTGGCTGTGTTCTGGGGCACTCGGTTTGTTACGGGAAGGAGCCCTTAAAGCTCTTTGTGTATGTATATTTGCAAAACTGTGGAGTGAAAGTATGGCTGGCACTGCATTGTACATCAAGATGGAGAGATTCAGGGTGCTGCTCTCCTTCAGTCGTGCACTGGACGTTCTTGACATAATTTGGCTGTAGGAGATGGGGGATGAGGCACAGTGTTCCCATGTAGGTTGCCACCACACTTCCTCCTGATGTGATGTGTTCGAGTTACAGAATCACTGACCTCCTGAAAATGGGATTAATAATGGCTTCTCTTTGCTGCATGACACTTCTGTCATCTTGGTATGGTAAGAAGCATAATTTTGCCCATAAAATATGGGCAACATCAGGCAAAAAGGTGCTAAGGCATCACGTCAGTACAGGAAAAACTTGGGTAACATCATTGCTTGATTTCTGACATTAATATTAGGAATTGGCCTTCAAAGTATCCCTTGGACAGAGCGATGCTAGCCAGGAGCCAGATTCACTGTGATTGTGAAATACAATGTTTAGTTTGTTCAGATGGTTGAGCATGGATTGAATTAATGTGATTAAAGTTTCAATCCAGGCTTGCCTTTCTAGTGTATCTTTTGGGGAGGATCTGAATATATCCATATTTAAATTAATGAGGTTTGAGGTTGCCATATAAAAAGCACAATAAACAGTTTGATGAGTAATTATCTATTTTACAAGATATTCTTCATTCCATTAAGCCTCACAGTGGAATATGAGTCTAACTGAGCTTTTTTGTTTAGTTTCTTGGAAAGTTTTAGAATGAGTTTATGAAATAGATGTTTAATTATAGAACATGCAATATCTGTAGAAGCCTTAACTGAAATGCCTTTGTGCATTTCCATACCATTGTTTTTAATGCATTTGTGTTAATGAAAAAATTATGGATATGTTGGTGCCAATTTCTTGTTTTTACATATATGAAACAATTAAACAATTGCTCTAAACTAGTTAGACATGATTGTACTTTGTCCTCTTTCAAGTTGTTTAGTCTGTTTAAAATAAATCAGTCTAATTTTTCCCTAGTGCTAATACTTTGTATAAATGCAAAGTCTGAACAGGCATTTATGGGAAAACTTTTTTCCCCTTATTTATGGCAGTGTTGTAAAAAACAGCTTTGCTTTCCCTCCCATCGGATTCCTGCTGCTGTAATGGCCTTGTGCAATCAGAAATGGTACCCTAAACTCCTGAAAAGTAGCAGGTAACGTGTATTTAATCAGCAACTAGTGTATGTTTAGCCTAAAAAGAAGACTATTAAGTGGGAAATCTTGACTGCTCTCTTTAACCACCTAATGGGTGATTACAAATAAGACAGATGCTTCTTAAAGCTGCAACAGTGAAAGCTTGAGGAAGCATGAGGAAGATGTACCATGAGCTGCCATGGGAGTTTGGACTGAGGGCTTGGGATGGGGGCAGAGGGGCTGTGGGAGCTCCATCCCTGGGGGGACAAAGCTGTGCAGCCTCACCAGAGGGCCTCCAGGGGCCCTCCAAAGCTAAAGTGTTCGAATTTTGCTCCTTAAAAGACAGTTACTTAAAATTTGGTCATTTCCACTTGGTTTAAATGTTACTCTCTCAGCGCAGCTTTCTCGACATGCAGCCAGGTGTCGTTAATTTGCAAAGTGTCTTTTTAAAGTAATTTTGGTATTGCTGAGGTAGACTTTAGGGGCGTTATGGTTAGGTCAGAATTACTCGCTTGCTTATTTGCAGCGGAATTAATTTAAATGACTGAAGGCTTTGGGAGATGAGAGAAGACCATCAGGTACATAACGATAGCTACGCCTAAGCCTTACTTGCCTCTTACTTCTTCCTCAAAGCAGTGTGAAAGGTGCTTTTGCATTGCTCAGTGCGGCAGTGCATGAAATTCGTCCGCAAGTCCACAGACACTTGCAGAAAGTTTATTGTTGCCGGGTGCTGTTAAGGTTCTGTGCTCTCGGTCCCCCCGCTCCGCCTCAGCCCTCAGCAGTGTTCCCGCCCTCCCCGCGCGCCGCCGGGGGGCCGTGGCGGGGCCGCCATGGCGGACTCGGCCTGAGGGAGGCGGCCCCCGTGCAGGGGCTGCTTTTCCCCAAGGGGGAAAAACACGGTCACAAAAAAAGAATTTCCCTGTGTTCCTACCCACGAGCAAAACTGTAATCTTTTCTTCAAACTTAGAAAGTTGCAGAGGCCTCCCTCCCTCAGACAATTCCCTGTAGTTTTCCTGTGCTACGTACAGTAAAGTGGAAGAGAGCACGGCTTTTCAGATGGATACAGACAGCTCTCAAACTGTGGTGCAGCCTGTGATGGCTCCCATCAACTACCGCAGAAAAACAGCTACCTCAAACCGTTGAAGCATTTAAAGAAAACTCATCTATAGCTGACTTCCTAGATTTCACATAGGCTAATAGAAATCCTCTTGTAAGGGTATTTTTGACTGCGTGCAACACGAGAACTAGAAAGATAGTTGACATCTGAATGTAGAATAAAAAAACTTTTAATATAAACTGTAGTAGATAAACTCAGCATTGACACTCTCGACCCATATGTCATATAAATTTTGACAAAACAGAGGAAAGCATATGCATCCTGCCAGCAATCCATTCTCCTCAACTGCAGATGGATTTCATGAAAGGACAAATGAATTCAATTAATCTGGATTTGTGGGTAAATCCAGTAGTAATAGTGTATTCTGTAATCATATATAAAAATAAAACCACTCAATTTTTTAGGAACTTCAAGGGACTTTAGGATAAGAAACATATGATTTATAGAGTAGAATTAGTTGTTTTCATTTGGGAATGATGGAGCTTTCTACAGGAACCTGTTTAAACCTAATATTCTTTCCTTCATCCTGTCTCAAGTTTCTGGATAGGTTTAATTATGTTAAATACCAAATGTTATCCCGCTAGCAGGTTTTTAGTAGAGCACCTCAATTTTCCAGTGCTTTCTTTTTAAATATTTAAGTTTTTGCTTGTCTGTTACATCAGATTGGGTTCTTACTCATAGTCCTTTGAGGTCTTTCTTGCTCAATGTGTACTACTTCTGCATTTTAATAGTTTTTCCTCATTCATACAGGATAGGGATGGCCATAGTCAGGACAGGTCATTACAGCTAGCTTAATTGCTTTAAGAGGTTTATTAGACAGCCTAATATACTTTAGTAAAGCTACTTACTAGCATTAAAGGCAGGGTATGTTTAGATATTTGCTTCTTGTTAGAGACATTCAGAACAATGGTTTGAAAATGCCTTCCCATGATTTTACCCATTCTCTAGGTTAAAAACTGCTTTGACAGCACTTGAAGAAAAGAGGGGGGTAGGGGGAAGAGAGAGAGAGGTAAGGTAAAACTCAGTGATTTAAGAAAAAATATTTACTTCTGTTTATCAAGTGGAAGAAATTGCTCTCTCTTCAATTGGGATGTATTGCAATGAGACTTTTTAAAGTGAGTAGGTTGTGTAGCAGATCAGGTTGATTTGGAGTAAGTCACTTTTTTTTCTGTGTTAATACGTTCAGTCAGAAATTCACAAACTGCTGGGGTATCAGACCAAGCCAGTGAGACACTCAACATCACTGAGTGTATATTCATGACAATGTTAATTAAGTTTTCTATTATTACAGGTATTTTATGTAGTGTTAAATGCTAGCATAAAGAAAGGTGGCAGCAAAAAAACCCACTTCTGTTGTTTTCACAAGTATTTCAAAAGGCTATAAACTTCTGTTTCATTGCCCAAGAGATTTTGCAAAGAGTTTTATAAGCCCCTTCGAAAATATGTCACATTGAGTCTAAATGTGAGATACTTGAAAATTTCAAGTCCAAATATAGTTCTAGTTCATAAGCTCATAACACATCATTGGTGTGAGAGTAAACAAGTGCTCTAATAAATAAATAATTGTGCTTAAAACTATGTGAGCTTGGAATAGAAAATCTCTGCAACTTGGCTCTTAACAATACAGATCACGAATCTCAGATTTTGAAAACACCAACTGTATGCAAAACCTTCAGATTTTTCAGTAGAACTGTTTCCAAGATCATCTTTTCAATGGCAGGTAGTTGAAACCTTAACAAAATTAATATACGTTTTTAATGCTAATATTTATTTTGCATTATTCCTTAACAGAAAGTATCACAGTTAACAAGAAAAATCATATCAAACCTTTCAGCAAATACAATCCACAAACTAATTTGTAGTATTTCTGGTTATTTTAAGAGCTATTAGAAGTCACAGTGCCTCCTACTTGCTTTTGTTTGAAAATACTGTAGTTGTTGACAAGCTGTAGTTCTAAGAGTAAAGCCTTGTGAGCTTTTTAACTTAAAGGAATTGTATTTCATTTTTTTCTTAAAAAGTTATTTCTGAATGCTGTTCCAATTCTGTACTGACATAACTTTTTCATTTTTTTTTATAGAAAGAGCCAGCAGCAAAGTAACTCCACTGGAACACATGGTTGTTTAAATCACTTTGTACTGACGTTGTTAGTACCAAAGTTCATTTTTATACAGTTGGGAGCACTGTTTTTTCAGAGAAGCTTACAAATACTAGCCAGTTAAGCTGCCTGAAGTCTTTTACAGGTTGGGGTTTTTTTTAAGAGTATTAATATTTATTCAGAGGTCTGTAATTAAAATATGTAGAACTTCATGTGTATTTTCACTTATTTGACTTGGTTTTTACATGTACTGTTAGTCAAAAGTCACTTGCAGATGCTATCTAATGTATTTGACTTGCAAACAGTCCAAATTTGTCATGGTTAAGAATTAAGAACATGGTGTTTACATGAAAATAGTATCTTCTCCAAGAGTACACAATTAAGTTGTTAATATGTTTATTATCAGAGTAATTTTCTAGTTCAACCCTTATTTTACCTAATGATTGAAGTAAATGTGAAATTTCTTTCCTGCAGTAACGAGAGGCTGTTTGTATGACTGGACTATGGTGAAAATGGAAGTACAATAATTACAGAAATAAATGGAGGCAGATAAGGTAAGTTTATTGACAGGTTTTTAATCTTAAGTTTCATGTGTTAGTTTTAAAAATATAGAGCTCTCTTCACAGCATAATGAGTAGACTCAAGTTCTTTGTTAATGCTTTTATGTAGTCAATTAGAATGTTATGTCTCTCTCAGGTTTGCATATCAGTCATTTGGCCTTCAAGGCCTTGAGGCAAGGCTGCTGGCAAAACAGTGGAACAGACCAACTCAGCTATGGAAGGTGTGGAGACTTAATGCGGAATGTTGTTTATGTTGAAAATTTAAAATATATCCATTCGATATCTATTTATGCTTTTTTACTACAGTCATAACTTCCATCAGTAAAATACTAATGGCTTTGGGACATAACTTTTGCTACAACATGATGAGAATATGCAGCTTTTTTTAAAAAAAGAAAGCTGCTTTTGTTCAGTTTGAGTTGCCCGGTACAGTGTGAGAGATGAGAACTTACTGAATTGTAGGGAGAAAAAAGACAGCTTTTCCTCTGACATAGAACAGATGAATTCACTAGGATCCTTGGGGATTTCAGGTGCTTATTATGGCTGAATCTATCCAAGGGAATTTACCTGTGCCTTGCAGAAGAGGCTTGTTTGCCAGCGGCAGTGCCAGTGAAGCTTAATGCATGTGGCCTGTTCTTTTAAGACAACAGTATTGAGTTCTGGTAAATTCTGATGGTGAACAGGAATCCAGTATAAATAAAAATATGTACAGTAACTTGAGATTATTTGATTCTTCAAAATTAACCCGTACCTGCTATCACTTGAGACTTACTTTGCATAGTAAGAAGTCCTCAGATTAACTGCTAAAATGACACAACAATAAATGGAGATGCAAAAGCACAGATTTGTACTAAGAATATAGACAAATGCAAGAACATGAGTCACACTTCCAAGCAGCTTAACTTCTTTGGGAAACATGCAGTATTAAAACTGCATGAAAAATGATGCATAGCTAATTTTTGGCAAATATGACAGCACGTCAGGTGAGAAAAAATGTCTTTTAGGAGACAAACATTTATTCACATAATCAACTAACTTGTGCAGTCTGAAAATTTCAACTTGGAAGTGGAGGATTTCCCCTCGCTGAAATGATTTGAGTCATAATGAAAAGACAAATAGATTGTTTAAGTAAGATCACAGACAATACCCAAGCCTGGATTCAGAAAGGCAAGTGGACTGCAGCAATATGAAAATACAGTACAGAGTAAGATTACAGCAGGAACTCTCTTGTTAAGAGATACTCTGAAAGAGAGAGGTAAGCATTCAGCCATTCTCTATATACAGTTTTCCTTACGGTCAGAGAGTGAGGCACGCTGCGCTTCGTGATGCCAACAGAGGAAGCTAATGAAATATGGTCACTTCAGGGCATGTTCAAGTATTCCTCGTCTGTTTTAACCATACAAACTAAAGCAGCAAATACAAATCACATTTTCCTTCTCTGAAGCACAGAAGAGGTATGATTGTTTGGTATTTATTTAGAATTCCCAGTCTGTATCATCTTGATTTGCAGTAATATGTCCAAGTCCAGTCCCAACTGCTGTTGAGGGCGGTGTCAAGAACTCTGATCTGTTATTTTGAATAGGAGGTGGCAATAGAGACAGTAGTGAATTCTGTGTTTGTTCTTTTATCTAGAAAGAAAAAAGTTAAAACAGGGCTGCACATAAAAGTCTCCATAACCTTGCAACTGGCTTCATCAGAAGCATGTGAAATCAGAGCCATGTTTTTGCATGTTACAATACTGAACATAACAGGATGAGAGGTTTCACTTTCCTCACTTTAGAGTAAGTTGAATTAGTCTTTCAAGACTAATTAAATTAGCTTTGCAGTTCTGACTTAAATTAAGAATATAAGAATTAAAATAACAATTCTTATTAGTTAGGCTGACTCTAGTTAAGTTAAACCAACTTTATCAAAGGGGAAATGGATTACTCTTTTGCCTTCTATATTTTATCAATACCATTTTGTTAAAAAAAAGGAGTCTGAAGCAGGTATGCTGTTACAGGATGCTTTTTGGCTCGAGGTAACTTAAATATTTTGTAATCCAGCTCTTTCTGTGGCTTATTTAGGTTATAGCTGTGTCATTTTACAAAATGTAGTAAACTCACCTGTTTGAAGAACGTATGCGAAAGCAAACTGCTTGCTGAAGGCCTGAATCATAAAATGAATAATATAATTATGTTTTGGAAAGTAAAATACTGCTTTTGGGAAATGAGCCAGACTGACAAGTCAGTTTAAGCCCTGTAGTTTTTCATTCACAGGACAAATGTGAAGAATGAGAAAAGAAGCACACAAATCTTACATTCTATGCCTCAATTTGTAGTGAAAGCGCTACTGAAGAAGTCTATTTTTAAAGGCTTTTTCACATTTCTGTTTAACAAGGAATTTAATGCCTCATTCAAAAGAGACATAGGATTGAAAATGGATATTTCAGATTTCTGCTTTTTTTCTTAGACAAAGTGCATGTTTGAAAATTAATTTTACATTTTACAAAGTACATTCATATTACAAGAAATTCAGGGGTCAAATGACTTTAAAGCATGGTTCCTTTATCAGACAAGATAATTCTTAAATTACAAAACCAAACATAACTGAATCGTTGACTTTAACAGCATTCAAGCAAATACTGTATCCTAAACTATGGGCTATCCTTAGTCTTAGATTGAAGTGACAAAAAATTAGTTTTCACCAGAAGATTACCTTTTCTCAGGGTCCTGTTGCAAGCAAAGTTCTACTAAGTTGTGGAAAGCAGGTGAAAATGTTTTGGAAAAGGGAATCTGTAGCCTTTCACTGGTCATTGTGCGTGTCATGCTCTCACCAATTCCAGAATCAACCCCTGATCGGGAATTCTTCATCCTGGATTCCCCCCGGGGAAAGGTATTTATATCCCAAGGATAGGATGTGGGACCTTTCAGCTTTTGCAGCAGCATCTATTAGGAAGGAATAGCAGTATGAGAGTTCAACAAGGGCTATTCAGGCTAAGCTGTGAAACTCCAGGAATGGAAGGATTATTTGTTCTAGAAAGCAGCATACATATTTGAAGTAAAAAAAGGACCCACTACTTTAACAGTAATGGCATTGGTTTCTCTGAGTAAAACCAGAAAAAATGCTCAGCGTGTTTTGAAGTAGAAATAAGAGTTTAGCATCATACCTGAGTGCGAGGCATATCCTGAAATGGAACGTGTCCATTGGCTAATTCACACGCTGTAATTCCCACACTGTAAATGTCAGACTTCATGTTATACCCAGACAAATCCTGTGACACAAAGAAAACACTACTGATCACTGATGCCACTGAGTGGTACCAACAAAAATACAAGTGTCTGTTTCAAGACAAGATTCTAATACCCTGTAATCTGCATGGTATTGAAACAATCAAATTGGGAAACCTCAGGCTTTGTTAGGAATCTGATGGTTGTAGTTTCCAGGAAGGTCAAGTAAAGAGATTTAGTACAGCATCACCTTACCCACAGCTTTAAAACTGGTTCTCTTTAGGAGAATTAAAAATTCAGTATATATGTCAGTTCAGCATCTTCCATTGCACTTCTACAAGCAGACTTAAGTTAGAAGTTGAGTACTGCCACTAACATTCAAGAGGAAAAATTAAGTGCTATACTAACCTGTCTCAGTAGTTCAGGACTCAGCCAAGGAAGCACAGATGTACTAAATTGGGGGAAATCATATACCACCTTTGACTTTTGTCCATTGTTAACTAAACTGTAGAGGTTGTTCAGACCAGAGAGAGAAACCAGCCCATCCTTTGAAATCAGAATGTGGCTAGCTTTAATATTCCTGTAATATAAATAAGAATTACTCAAAGCACTATTAGAGTACAAAGGCTCTCATATTTCATTAACTTATAGTGAGATGTTACCATGCAGTTCTGTTTAGCAGATTATTTTCATGGAAGTCCTTCACTCAGTATGAGTTGTCTTTTTAATACAGTCCCAAGAGAGAGGAGAGATGATCAGAAAAAAAAGCGCCAGAAACTGGAGAAGGGCCCTTCTTCCCTGCAAAGGGTGTAAACTAAGGAAGCCCGTTTTACAACCCTGGTTCTCTTCCATTTCAAAGAGACAAAGCCAGGCAGATGTATTATCCCTGTAACAACTGGCTTGAAATAATGTATGAATACAGCTCCTGTTGAGCTTTTACAAACTTGGTTCTACTGTATTGAAAAAAAAATACTTCTGTGCTGTCTGACACAAGAAGGTATATAGAAAAAGGAAGGAGACAATACTTAAGCTGAGATGTTGTAATCTGATTCTTACCTACTGTCATTCTCCTACCTGTGAATATATCCATTCTGGTGCATATAATTTAATCCTCTGATTGCACCAAACAGAATGTTCCCTATCAAAGCTTCACTCATTCCTTCAGGAAAGTAAGTCTTCAGCAGGTGTCTAGCTGAACCTGAAAGTGAAAAAAAAAACTAGCTAAGCCTAACAAGTGCTTGCTTCATTATATACATTCATCAAGAGCAGCATTCTCATCTTTATATTGACTATGGTACATTAAGAACACTTGTTACATGGATGCAACTGATACATCATCAGGCAAAGATCACACTCACATCATGCTTAAAGTCTATGCCCAACCTATATTCAATTTAGATAGGTCTTCTGTTGTCAAAAATCAGCTGTACAAATTCAAATACATCTCCCAGTTACCATTCCTCATATGGTGGGTGCTAGGACTAAGTGGAATTTAATGCAGTTTCAGTACCACTCTTCACTGGGGAGGAAGATGATGTACAGTAGTCTTCTCTAAACAAGTGGTTTTGGAAAGTTTGGGTTTTTTTACAAGACAGGAGATGCTTAAAGGAAAACCTCTCCTGGACCATGTGGTCCAAGTTGTACCCTCCCTTTTTCCTATTCCAAAACTGCATTTACAGTTCTTACCATAGGCCATGAATGGGGAGATGACCCAAAGCCAGCTACCAGCTGTAAACACTGTCCAAAACGTCATTATGTTGGGATGCTGGAAAAAGTGGGATAAAACCACCTCATTCTATGGAATTAAATGAAAGTGGATGTGTTAACCACAAGACAGCAGTCTCACAAAGAGCATTAACTACATCAGTAGAAAGAACAGTTTCCTGTGTGCATTTATACAAGATTGCAGGTGATGTGCCTGCAACAGAAATGTGAATAACTTGCCCACAATTGCATTTGTCTGAAGTAAATCTAGTTTGTTCATAGTCCAGACTTTTGGTGTTAACTACAGACTACAGAACTTGTTTCAAAGAAGAAGTTGTACAATTACAGAAGTATTTCTAAAACACTTGTCAACTGTTTTTTTCAGAAAGCAACTCTAAAATTTACACATGCCTTGTGTTTATTATATTCTACTCCTTTGGAGTAAAATCTTGGCTGAAATGAACCAGTACAAACACAGGCTACCTCTATTCAGTAACCTCATATGTATTCATTACTGTCTCCATCAGACTTTTGCAGAAATGCTGTTGCTTTACCTGTAAAGCTTTCAAATGCTCTTCAGAGCAATTTTCTAGGTCTGTGATCCTTACAGCAACTTGCATGTCTGTAGGTGTATGCCGTGCAAGGTAGACTGAAGTTAAATTGTTGAACCTCCTTCCTGAAACCAGAAGTGGCTACCTTAACATTGGAAAATACAATGATCCATGACATAATTTCCTTCATATTTAATTTTCTAGTTCTAAAAATACAATTGATAGCAACATGACCTTTTCTTTAAGAATGTCAAGAACTAAAGTAGTTGCAAAATTACTTGCAGCAAATTGAAGCATGGCTCTGCTGTTCTGAGAACAACTAAAAGTGTTTAAACTTTTCTCAGTATCACTTATACATCTAAATGACCAACACACGCATATACACAGAAACATGTGCATGCACAGGAGGATTCAAGGCAGCTTTTCTTAGAACAATCAGCTTGGGTAGCCAAGTCACAAGACATGATGTACTTAATGCTGTATTTATTGTCACATACCACAGATTTAGAAAACTGACATGCACATGCACAAACATCAAGAGAAAATTTCAGGTAATTGTTGATTTGTCTTATATCTTGAAATAAGTGATCACTGAAACATGAGCAATGCTTCTGGGCACTTTTCTCAACTAAGGAGACACAAGAATAGTTCTACATTATCCAAATTTAATATTTACTGCAGCGAGCAATAAAGTATTTCTTCTTCCTGCTAGCAATAGTTTAAGGTACACTTCTGTTACCTATTTCCAGCTGGAGTTCATAATGAGAGACATTAGAAGAGCAAAATAGCATTTCATTCCTTCCTGTAGATGGGGGAATCCAGGCTAGATCAGAATCAGCCTAACAGTGAGAAAAAACAGTTCTCAAAATGACTATGCAATTTTTAATCATTTATGTTTAAAATTAATGCAGAAATATCATTAATGCTAAGTATCAAATCAGAACATTCAAGTTGATGCTTTTACCACTACTGAGACTTAGTTTAATGAGTCACAGCTTTTTTGTCTGTGTTTGTTTTGAAACTGGCACAAGATTAACACTTAGTTACCTGTAGCCTTCTTCCAAAGTGGAAGCCCCAAAGTACTTTGGTTATTTTTGCTGTTAACAGTTTAAGAAATACTCCCTAATGAGGTTATTTTTAATATGTACCAGCTTTGTATTTAACCTTGGCAGTTGAAGTTTCTGTTTTCTTCTTACCAGGCATTCATGGATGCTGCTCTGAGATAGCTCTTCTGGTCTGATTGATTCAACTGGTGTACGTAGAATACAGGAACAGTCCTTGAGAACAGAAACAAGTGAATGTGAAGTTGCTGCAATTTATTAAACATGGCAGTGGGAAAACATAAAAATGAACTCCTATAAGCAGGAGCTCAGAAAGTCTTCTGCTACAAGTCAGTCAAGCAAGAGATTAAGAAACAGCATAAATCACATACATGGCAGAAGAGGAGATACTAAACAGTTTCCTTCACCAAAAGTTGATACAACAAAGTTTAAACATCTCAGCACAGTGGAAATCCCCTCAACTAAGACATTTCACCAGAACTTTTCACAGTAAGCAATAAGTGGGGAACAAAGTACAACAGCCAAAATTTTTAAAGACAAACTTACCAAACAAGACATGGAACTGCTTTAGGTCAGGGGAAAAGTCATACACATCCATTTATCCTAGAAAAAATAAAGTAGCACTGTAAGATAATACATAAACCAGTGATAAATCTCCTTAACCACAACTGTGAGGCATTCCTGTCAGTTGACACCCACACAGTTGCCCAGAACTCCAGCTCTTGGAAAGCTTGCTTCTATTGGGCTTTTAATCATCATATCCATTTCAAACTCCACACTGAGGACTACACATGTCAACTCAAGGTTTCCCTTTTAATTTATGGGCTTAGAAATCTTATTGGCCCTTCTGAACAAACAATTTAACTGCAAATTAACTGCACAAGTGCAGAAAGTAAAAAAAGAAGGGATTCATTAATCCCTGGCAGTTTGCAGGAAAAGAAACCAGTCTTGTTTTAAAGGCACACAGCTGTGCTAGTCAGATCTCGCTCAGATATGTGCAGCTGAACTAGCTCGCAGAAAAAGGCAGGCAGAAGCAATTGCACTTTACATTTCACAAGTGAGAGAGGAAACACTACTGTAAGGAATTTCAGTTAAAAAAAAAAAAGGAGGAGAAGCAACTCCAATAATTTTCAGTTTACTTAGGCTACAGAATCAGCAAGCTCCCTCAGATTCCAGTAGCCGCTCTGAAAGTCCTCCAGCTGACTTATTTTATGTCTGATGCTTTGAAAGCTTACGTAGTGAGAGAGATGTCTAAGAAGTGTATCAAAGCTAATTTACTGTAGCTATAAGCAAGCCTTCAACAGTAAAATCACTGAAGTTGGAAAGGACCTCAGAGATCATGGAGTCCAACCATTAACCCAACAATGCCAGGCCCACCACTAAACCATGTCCCCAAGCACCACATCAACATGGTTTTTGAACATTACCAGGGCCGATGACTCTGCCACTTCCCTGGGCAGCCTGTTCCAATGCTTGACAATTCTTTCAGTGAAGAAAATTTTCCTAATATCCGGTCTAGACCTCCCTTGGTGCAACTTGAGGCAATTTACTGTCATCCTATCGCTTGTTACCTGGGAGAAAAAGCCAACTCCCACCTCACTATAACCTTTCAGGTAGTTTTAGAAAATGAGAAGGTCCCTCCCAAGAAGGTCCTCCTCTTCTCCAGGCTAAAAAGTCCTTCAGCCACTACTTATAATACCTGTACTCCAGACCCTTCACCAGCTGTTGCCCTTCTCTGGACATCCTCCAGTGCTTCAGTGTCTTTCTTCTTGTTAGGGGCTCAGAACTGAACACAGTACTTGAGATGCGGCCTCGCCTCACCAGTGCCAAGTACAGTGAGACAATCACTTCCCTGGTCCTGCTCCCAGACTGTTGCTGATACAAGCCAGGATACCATTGGCCTTGGCCATCTGGGCACACTGCTGGCTCATGTTCAGCCAGCTGTCAAACAGCACCTCAAGGTTCTTTTCTGACAGGCAGCTTTCCGGCCTCCATTAGGAATCCTACTTGCTGGCCGATAAAAAGTCAGCTACAGGACGTAGTTCCATGTTAACATGCAATTTTTGCATGACAGTTAACTTTAAAAAGGCGAAGTACTGTATCAGAAACTGATAATTTAGTTTATTAAGGAGCTGAGCTTGAGTATAGCCTGCACTTAAGTTATGTATGCTACTTAATCAAGGCAACACTCTGGAAAAGCTAACAAGCCCCCACCACTCAATTCACTGCCACATATCCAAGCTACTCATAATCCTTAACATTTTTGCCCCAAAACTTTGCTTGAAGAAATACTGTCATTCCTTACTAAATATTCCAAATGGAGATGAAAGGAGATCCTTAGTAGGTACTGGGCACATTCAGAGGATTAGGGTTTAACTTGCCCAACTTCACTGTAGCAGAGTGAAAAATAAAAAAGAATGCAGATGCTTCAAGATACTGCCCAGCACTGTAATGGCCACAGCATCCTTCTCCTACCTGAAAGAAGATGCCTCTTTCTGTTATCCAAGACAATTTATTCTGCTGTTTGCAACATGAAACCACAAACGCTAAGGGGAAGAGTCAAGTCTTAATAACTATGACATACTAAAGTCAAATTATTGTAGCCTTAGTTCAAAGGCGTACAGCCAGCCAACAGAATTGTCCATGATGCACATTTATTCAAGTAACATTACAATTTCAAGATTTTTTTTGTTTTGTTTTTCGTATGTAGTTTAACATGCTTCCATTTTTCAGTATGGTTTTGGATCATGTCCCCACATAAACCTTTTCCCTGTTTCCACATTTTTCCTTCCGTATCGCACTTTTTTTTTTTCCCCCCCACTGCAAAGAGTGACAGTGTTGCACAGTTAAAATGACACATTCATCCCAGCCTGGCCAAAGCTTCAAATGCAGACAGCAGTGCAGGGCTGGAAGAAACACAGAAACCCGTGCCCCGTGAGCTGGGGGAGTGTGGAGGCTCCGGAGCCCAAAGCCCCGGTACCGCGAACTCGCTTTCCTGGGCTCTGCTGACGCCGAGCTGCAGTTCGTACTGCAGCGTTTGGAGCGGCTGAGGCAGCTCCCGGTCGTGTGAAATGATCCGTCCGTGACAAAGCACCGAGACGTGCGGAAGGACGCGCCGCAGGCTCCCCCGCAGCTCCTCACTCGCTCCGCTAAGCTCGTACCTTGCCTTCCTCGCAGGGCCCCCGCCTCCCTCCGGCCTCCCGCGG
>VZRE01014216.1:622465-691972 GCA_013396775.1 Cephalopterus ornatus
CTGTGTCTGGGGCCGGCCCTGCGGTCCTCGGGCGGACGAGGCATTCCGGTGCCTTTCTGTGTTGGCAGCTGACAGGACTCCTTTGGCGGTGGTGATGCTGTAATGTAGCGCAGTGCTGCGTTTGCTCCGGCCGGGCGGTGCGGGCGGGCTGCGGGGGCTGCGGGGGCCGCGGTGCCCGCCGGCGGTGCCCGGTGTGACCTTCAGCAGCCCGGGTGCCGTCACCGAGGTTCGTGTCCCCGCGCCTGGGAGGCACCGCTCGGCGGCATCTCCGTTGTTGCGCTGCTTACGTATCGAGGGCAAGGGAATTTTGCCTTTTATCGACTTCACTTAATCGTATTGTTACATTCTGATCAGCTGGTTAAACTGGACTAAGAATATCTGTCAGAAAAATGACATTTATTCTGTCGACCACCCTAGTGGAGAAGTGCCATGTGTAGTAGTGGCATGCTCGTGTTTTTGTTTTTTATTGCATTCTTCACCTGTTGCATAGGTGCCTCTCTCTTGATTATGCTTCAGTTATTGTTGACTGATCATGAGAGTCTGATACAAATACGTATACTAATAAAAAACTTTGTGCATCATTGCAAGGCTGCAGTTGATTTTAGGATTGTTTTCAGATACTTGTTATCTTTCAAAAGATGCAGTTCTGAGTAAAAGTAGGCAGACCTCTTTTCAATTACACTGCTAACACTGAAGCTAAATTGAAAAAAAAAATATTTTCCAATACCTGAATTTTTTCAACTCTGTAGTGACAGTGTGACCTGTTAGAATTGTATCAATTTATCAAATTTCTGAGTATCTGAAAATGTCATTTGAAGAGTGTTGGAAAATCAGAGACTTTTCTGATTGTGGTTTGCCTCTAACAGTGGGCTTCTGGTATTAGTATTATACAGTAGAAGTATGTCTTTCAGGATTTGTTTTCAAAGAAGACACAAACATAGTATATTCATGGAGATGGCTACAAAAAAGAAGACATCCTTTTATCTGGTTTGATTGCTAGTGATACTCTGGTGACCGAGTCATATAGATCACTCTGGTTTATTATGATAATTAAAGGATTATAACTTAAAATGCTGAGCCCTGGCATTATATACCTGGCTGGGGTATATATTAAGGAACTTACACGACTTCCTTAGGTGAACTCAGCCATACATCAACTGAAAGCATTAGTGATTTCAATTAAATGCTGTTCAGGTTCCCATCAAATACGCTTTAGAGAACCAGCTTCAGTTTGAAAAGAAGCTGATTACAATCTTTAAGAACAGTTTCCTCAAGAGCACTTATCACATTTTATACTCTAACCAACAAATATGCAATTCATGATAGTTCTTGGTTCCTCTGTGATCCCTACATCACTTCGTGAGTACGTAATTTCTTCTGTAAAAAGAAAACCTGCAAGAAAAGATGTATACAAATAGTAATGTTTTGATTGTGCATTTACAGAAAAGAATTAGGAATTAATAAAACTTTATATGGGTCTTTAATGTTGGTAGCATTCATAGTTTCAGATTAAGTTAGGCTTCAATTAAGCATTTGCTATTTTACATTGTGTGCTAAGAGTGGTATAGACAACCTCCAAACATGTAGGACTTGAAAAAAAGTAAATCTTAACTGTGGTATTCAAGTGTGTGCCTGTATACATAAAGCATGTATGCATGTAGTTAACAGGTAGTGTTGCTACTTTGGGGAATATGGACTATTACAAATAACTGACAAGGAGAATAAGTGAGCCTGGCCTGGCGAACTCTTGATAAAGTAGGATGAGGGAACATTGTGGCCAGCTTTATGATCCTCTTGCTATTCATCATACTCCAAGGGGTGTTCTCCAGCTTCCCTTCTGAAGCCTTACCCCCACGCCAGATTACGAACAATCCAGGAGATGTGTTGGGGGTGTTGTTTTTGTTTTGTTTTCTTGCAGTTGCTTTCTTATACTGCAATATTTATGGTTGAAGGTCCGTTGCAGGTTTGTTTATGATTATTAGACTTGTTACTAGGACTGTGTTGGCATACTCTTTTAAATAATTTTTTTCCTTACATGAGAGAAACACAAGCACTAAGTAGGTTTCTGTAGGGACAGTATTGACTGAAAATAACAGGTGTTAGGCAACAGCAAGTGTTAATTGTGATAGGCAAAGTTTGTGTTCACTTAGAGTTGTTTTTCAGTAGATAGTCCTTTGTCCTTCATCTCATGCTGAATGGTGTTAAGGATTTGGCCTCTGCTTCTGAGCACAAGTCCCAGGAATGTTGTGGCAGCAATGTGGTCATGTTTGCTATAAGAATAGAACTGTTTCATTAACCTTGAAATGTGGAATATGTTGATTGTTATTAGCTGGCTTGACAGCATTCCAATTTTAGCAATGGAAAAAGTACTGTGTTAATGACTTGATACAGTTTTTTTTTAATTGCATATTTACATAGCAGTAAAAGTTGGCATCCCAGAATAATACACTCGTTCAGCTGGTTCCCTTTTGGAAAATGGATGTTGTCTTCTCTCTTAATCAAGTTAGAGTCTTCTTTGTTGTCAAAAACTTGTTTGTGTTACTTGTGGCCTAATGTCTTGCATCCTGGAATTGTACAGAGCAGAGCTAGTTTAGTCTTTGCAAGTGCTTGTGAGGAGCCAGCTGCTCTCAACAAATAGAAAACAAGAATAACAGCCTATTTATCTTTAAGTTTGGATGTTGTCAGTACAGATGGCAGTATTTTGGATTTGTTTTTAACCTTCTGTGCACAAAAAAATTAACACATTTGTCTATGGTTTTCAGTTGTAACTGTCTAGCCTTTCTCGTAATTGAAATTTGAGTTCTCCAGTGGTAGAATGTCTTCAGAATTACATTCTGAATTAAGATGACTTAGCTGTCTTTCTGCATCCATCTTGAATTGCTCAAAGCAGTAGTTACAAAAACAAGAACAATTTTTACTGCTTTATAGCTATTTTTTCTTTCTCTAAGGCTTTTCTTAGTATTGCTTTCACAAGTTAATCTTGGCTAAGGTCTTATGACTCATTGAAGGAAAAATTAACAAAATCTCCTGTCATGTGGTCAGGAGAACTAATTTTTATCTCTTTGCTACTAAGATCAAACAAAGCATGTGTTGAAATATCATTGGTTTAGCAGGATATGTGCTTATGATTTTACTTTTTCTCTTTTTTAACCTATGCATAATGATGTCTTACTGTTGAGTAGACCATTGATGTATTTCTTGTAACGTTTTTAACATGTTTTTCCAGCCCTTATTTTTTTGTTATTTGTGCTTTAATTTTTGTACAATTTTCGCTGGGATTTTGTCAGGTCTTGTTATAACAGTGGTGAATAGCTTGGTTCAGAAGTGATAGCCCTCCATGCTTTTTAAAAAACTTTTTGGTATGAATGGGCTCCAGCACTGCCCTTTTTTTTTAACATTTCTCTTCCATTTTCCATGCACGGATGAGCTAGAAAGCCTTAGAGCAACTTGAATTCTGTGGTGCAGGTACAAAAGGCTTAGGGCTGGTTCTCCCTTCTACCAGAAGCATGCTGTACATACTCCTGGTGTGAGCTTACTGCTTGGAGCCAAGTGGGAGTTGAAATGTGAAGCACACCTTGTGGAGTAAAATTTAATTTAGAGAGTACAGAAATCCACAGATTGAGATAGATATGTATGTATGTATGTACATAAAATGTTGTCTGATATTTTCATCTCTCTTGAGCCTTTCTTGAAGAATGCCTCCCGAGAGCACGACTCCTGAATGTGGGCTGTTTTACAGTGTTTGAATTCCCCTTGGTTTTTCTGTGTTCAATTAACCTCATAGTAAAAGACTCAAACATCAGTGGAAAATTGGCATATGAGGAGGTGGGGGGACAAAACTGATAAGAAGTAGGTCAGTGTAGAACGAGTATAGTAAATTGACAGTGCAAATAATCTTTATAAATAAAGATTAAAAATAAGACCTGATAAAGTTTTCTGTTTTCTCTTCTGGACATGCCTTTCTGCATGAAAATAAACAGTTAAAATTTAACTATTTTAATTTCTAGTCCATCTTTTTATAGCATCGTCATATATTTTAAAGCCACGTTGTAAATTTTATGGGGGTTTATTAAAATGTATTTGATTATATTTGTAACTTGCAGAAGGAATCTGCAATCAGGAAATCATTTTATAGCTGCATTGTAAAAGAGTCATGGAGTCTGTCAGGGTGGCACAGTGCATTAACTGGTTGAATTTCTACAGGAGTTGCCCCATGGTACACAAAACTAGAGCTGTGAGAAGCACTGAAAATGCAAGCATTAACTTTTATGGTGTTTGCTTGTCTAGTAAACTTCTCAAAGATTTTACAAGCGCGTTTGCCCTTTCAGTTCAATAGCTTGGTGTTGGCCTGATGCTCTAGAAAACTTTAAGCCAAATGACTTTTTCCTTTTTTTCTTTTTTCGTTCCCCTTGGCTGAACTGAGATTGACCTGCAACAAGTAGTGCTTTTGCTTTGCACTTAGAAGAGAGATTAAATCCAATCTTGAGAAGTAGCAGCAATCATTTTTACAATGTTACATTTTAAAAACTCAAAGGAAAAAGATGCAAAGTTGTGAAGAAACTGTCCAATGATGCTGAACTTTATCTAGTTCTACAGTGACTATATACCAAAATAAATTCATCTTGCGTCTGTGTATCTACAGCAGTCTTCTTACATGTCTTTTTTTACTGTATGAAGTTGTTTTAGAGAAGGATGTGTGTGTAGTTCCTGCTTTTCAGCAATCCACTTAAAAAACAGCCTCTAGAAAAAAAAGTCATAAACAACTGCTGGGAGCAGCTATACATTGAGATAGAAAATGTTTCTGAATTCTCACTCTTTCTGGTTTTAAGTGTTATTAAGTGTCTAATAGGGATAATAATTATAGCTTGTAAACACAGTACATATATAAAGAAATAAATAACAAAACAAGAAGATATTGCTCACAAGTAGGAGGTGACTTTAATGGAAGAAAGTTCTTTTTTGGTCTCCTGCCAAAGTCTACAAGCAGATGAACTAGCAGGCTCCAGGGTTGCTTTAAAAAGCTCCTGCACTGTCCATTTGGATCTTGTCAAATGAGGGGTTGCTACAAACAGCCAGGCAAACCTCTGATTGTTGTGTTTGATGATCAGAGATCTTAGGGAAATGTTAAGAGCAAATTTTAAATTCATGTAAAATTTCAAAAGAAGTTTATGTTTACTGAATGTGGGAGGAGGGAAAATGAGACTTTTTTTCTCTTGAATCTTGTATTTTTCTGTCATCTGGAACTATTCTTGTATTTCATATGGAAGGTGATTAATTAGTCTTGGCAAGGGAACAGCATAATTTTATTTTATTAAACTGTTCTGATAGGTTATTTGAATTAGTCATAGTAGGTGCATTTTCTGGTTTGTAGGAGTCTGTGCTGAAGAGAAAACAGGAATTTTGTCACGATCCACAAGGTAAATTTCTGATACGTCCAATTTTTAGTTAACAGACTCCTAAAGGGGAAGAAATGAAATCAAACAGTTGTATGAAACTTAGTTTTTTAACAATCAAAGTGCTCAGAATGATGGTTTGGAAATCCTGCCTTTAGAATCTGTTGTTTAAATAAATGTAGTAGCCTGAAGAAAATCTCTGTTTAGTTGGAGCTGCTGTCCTTTAACATAAAAGGGAAATGCCTCATTTCAGTGAATGACCTGAACACGCTAAATACTACGTGAGAGAGGAGGAATGGTGTAGAAAAATAGGTAATTGGCAAAGTCAGTGCTTAAGGTGAGATGTTATGTCTGCAGGGAGAAGATGTATTTTAATGCTACATTTTACATGTGTAAACTGAGGATTGAAATCTTTGTTTACCTTTTATAAAAAAAGTTAATTATAGTACAGAAGGGAAATTCAGACTGAAAGAGAGGAAGTCACATTAGTTTACTCTTTTGAAAGAGTGAAATATGTTAAACTTTGGCATTCTCTTTGTTTTATGTTTAGATGATGGCTGAGCCGAGGAGCTGGTGAAGCTTACATGAAATATCCTGTAGCAACTTCTACTGATCAGTATAGCCCAGATGAAATAATCATGTCCCACGATGGCAGTAAATCTGGAGTATGAACCAGCCTACAGAAGTGAATTGATGCCAGATTTGTGAGTGTCTCTGTGGCTTGATGGCTCTCACATTATCTCTAAGCCGAAGCCATCTTTTTACCAAAGCAATAAAGGAAGGGTGCACAATGTGACTACAGAATGCTCTTTCCAAGGAAGTGAACTGTGAAGGAAGGACTCATGAGTTTTGATCACAGGGGCTCGGAGAGCATCCCTGGTAAGTTGAAGAAACACTATTACAAATCCCGAATGTGTCTAATGTGTTATAAAGCACCAACATGAAGACAACCTTACGCTTCACATTCTTGTGTTGCTTACGTGGTATTGCAAAGGAACAAAAGTGGTGAGTCCATTTAACTTGCCTGTAGAGTCAGCGTGCACTGTGAAATACCGTCTGTAAAACTCCCAGTGTCAGTAATCAACACTGGCATTTTTTCCATTGAAAGATACTGAAGATAGTCTTCATCTTTAGTGGAAATGTTGCAAAGGTAATCATCATATACCTTTGATAAGCAGTATGTTTGCAATTTAGAACTAATGGTTCTTTATTTTTGCAATAATTGTGAAGAGATTAAGGGGCACACACAACACAACACGGAAAGAATTAAACTTCGTTTGCAGCATTTTGAGTATCATGTTTCTCAGAGTGTGATGACAATGGATGATAAGGATGCTAACGGAATTTTATGTTTGTTCCCTGATTTGGAAGCAGTATTCAGTTGGTTTTTGTAGTTGCTTTAAGCCTGTTTAAGATTGTTTACATCTGTGTTCATTATCAAACAAATGCATAAAATATATTTTCAAATACACTGAAGGCTTATGAAGTATTTTATAGTACATAAAATGTATAATACTGTAGCAATACTATTACATTTTATATGTATTTAATAATGTACTGTTGCTGCCATTTACTCACTCTCAGATGTCTGCTCCAATGAGGACCTTCCTGAGGTCGAGTTGGTGAGCATGCTGGAGGAACAGTTGCCAGATTATAAGTTACGAGTAGACTCTCTGTATCTGTATGAAAATAAAGACTGGATTCAGTCCACTGCTTGCCATGGCCACCTTCCGGAAATCACTTCTCCAGCTCGTGATGAGGAGTCCTTCCATTACATGAGTGAGTATAGCTGGGCCTAGGATATTTTTTTACAAATATTGAAGATAAAAATGTAGATGTAAAGTTAATATTAGTTTTAGGAAGTGTTCAAATCCAGAAAACTTTGGACAGGTGGAAGAGAAGTCTGAGTTCAGGGGAATTGCTTATGGTTCAGGACTGCGATTCTGAGGGCTGACTTAGTAAGTCCCACGGCTGCTTGATCATTAGATTTTGCACTAATATAAGAGAGGGAACCTGTGATAGTGAAAAAGAGGCAGGAGCCAAGAATTGCGCTAGAATAGATGTAATACAAGAGGTATGGAGTATGCAGCAGCTCTGTTTTCAGGAAGGTTAGTGATGCTGTGTTTCTTTTGATGATGTTTTGTGTTGATATTGTGTGTGAAATGGTGTTAATAGTTTCTTGTGGAGATAGAAAAGGATGAATGCCAGGTACTTGGGTATTAGATCGGTGTTGATGACTGCCTTCCCATTCTGAAAATAATAACTTACTCCTAAACCTCTCAAATCATAAAGAAGAAAATGGACAGCTTCAATCATGTGAAGAAACCTTTAACATGTTGACAGTTAATTGTATAGAAGGCTGCCAAAAGAACTAAACATTTACTTGCCTGTAGTTTCAAGTGTTTTTATGTGAGGAGAATGCATTGTAATCACTGCAGAGTAATGGGGAGTTTCCTCCATATATTGAAACTATTGGAACAAACTACATAAAGAATGAACTTGATGTTTATATAAAATCTGTAATGATTGCCTCTTCCTTGAACATGTCACCCCTCTGAAAGGTTTTCCTGAAATTTTTGTTGTTGTTGTTGTTTGTACTTCAAGCTTCCATCCAGGGTGCACAGAAAGGAGTGAGACTAAAATATTACCCCCTAGGAGTGCAGTACTCGACAGTTTAAAGCAACCTTGTTGTGAGTGGAACTTGCAGGCTTGGAACTACTTTAACTGTGGAAAGTAATTGGAAGGCTGCTTAGTGTTTGTTGCTCAATCTTTCTGATAATATTGCAAGCATAAATGATTTTATAGTCAAGGGAATGCTTCTGTAGTTCACTGGAAGCAATTGCTTAGTCAGTTGGGTGTGTTACCTCTAAGTTTGAATTATAAAGAGGTTGGGATCAGAGTCTATCAGATGGAACTTGACATCAAATGCAGCTCTGCTGAAGCTCCCTGGTCAGCACCTGTGTGATGGAACCACAGGGCTCTGAGGGAAGGACCTTCAGTCAGCATGAGCTTGCATTTTCAAACTGCAGTGAGAGGGAGGGGTTTTATCAGCAATGTTTTCATTAAGCCGGTCGTGTACTGTTTGGCGGTCAAGGTACTGCAGAAAGTGGTGTCTTTCTACTTCACCTAGAGAGAGTGGTGCCAGAAAAATATAGATCTAGTTATAATCATTGTCAGATAACTTGTTAGGTTGAAATTTGTATCTTTCTTTCTGTTGCCTGGCTTTGGGAATAAATGTGACGGTCATACTCTTGAAGCATAACATGGGGTTTTATGTGCATGTGTTTCTCGCCCTATATATGTTTGGAAACATTTTTACAATTTTTTCCTAGAGAGAATGCTAAAATTACGGTTCAAGTGAATTTTTAGTTGAGGAGTAAAAATTAAATAGCACAACAGTTATTGCACTTGAGCTCCTCCTCTTTTTATGGCTGCTGCCTATTAGGTTGATCCCATGACCAGCTGAGTCCCCACTGGCAGTGTTTTCAGTGAGGTGGAAGAATATTTTCTGCTTCAACTGTGGTAGCATAAGAAGCCCTGAATTACAAAAGCTCTGTCTTTAGAACTAGTGTGTGTGTGTGTGAATAAAGGGACATGGCACAACATAACAAGAATTTTAACCAAAATGAAGAGTTGCTTGCAACTTTCGCCTGGCAAGGTGAGTGATTGCACGTGTGTGTATGTTCACAGGAGAGAACTATAACAAACTATGGATGATTTTGACCCTCTACTATAAGAAAACAACAAAATTTCTATAGAGCTAAGTGTCAAAGCTGTTAGTTCTATGATTTTATTTATCAGAGTAAAGGTATTTGCTTTTGATTTTAGGAACATAGCCACCGGAGTGACCTTGTAAATTAGTGTAAATCTTTATTAAGGGGACGGGATAGGAACTTGTAACTTGAAATCACCGGGTAGGAACAGTTACCACAGGAGAGCTGGCTATAATATTCTGCCTGTAATGGCTGTAAATTACTTAAATATGTGCAGTGAATTTTCAGATTACTAGTAAGCCAGAAAAGTTTGGAGTCCCCTCTCAGCAACCACTACAGTAAAACTGACCTCCCAAATGCATGTTATACTTCTGATAGATACATATTTAAAATTTTGTGGAGAGTTTCTATTTTTTTCCTGTTTAGAAATACACTTAGTAAATGGGAGAGCTGTAAGTTCAAAGCTCCTAAATACTTGGGACAGCATGTTGGGTTTTTTTGCCTACTAATCTACTGGATAAAAAAGTGTTTGGTTTGCTACATTGATTTACTTTTCTGTTAAGCTCTTAGAGAAAGAGTTCAGTGAACCTTTTCCTTCTGTATTTTTCTTTCTGTTCTGCTGTCTTTCAAGATGGCAAGAAGGTTTCTTTCTATATTAAAATGCAACTTGGTTTTGTTCTTAGCATAGCCATAGTGTTATGCTTTAAAAGGTTAGTTGTGGACGTTATGTATCTAAAGTGTATAGTCTGCTTATATAAGACGAGTAAATAAAGTCAGTGTACACTTTAGCTTGGCACTTCACTATCTCATAATTAAGTATTCAGTCCTTAGCAAGGACAAACAAAAGAACTGAGAATATCACTGTGTATTCAGAGTGAAATGAATGAGATTTACACAAGGTAAAAGAGTGAAGGAAATACTTAGACCAAGTCCATAGTAATCTCATTTTGCAGTTCAGTGATGATGGAATTAGTTTCAAAACAAGTTAACTTAGACCTTCAGTTGAAGGAGATGCCACTGCCTTCTTCGGTTTCATGATCCTCATGCCATAAAGCAAAAGTAGCAAATTTTTGTTGAACTTGGACAAGTACAAACATCCATCACCTGCAAGGGAGATTTATAATTCTGCTCCTGAAGGAAATTGTATTTAAATGGATCTCTAAAAGGCCAAGAAAGTTTTAATAGTGTAAAAAGCATGTTTGCCCCAGCATTTATTTTTAGTTATGGAAAATGCATGCCAAAAAATCACCTATTTCCTTACATTTTAAATCTTTCTCCTCTTTGTTCTCTTTCCCTCCCATATCTTTCATTTGCTGTCACTCTAGCTCTTATTGAACTTCCTTCCTCCTCCTTGGATGGATCTCACAAATTTGCACAAGGTAATTAAGATGTCTTTGTTACTACCATCTTCTTTTTCTCAGGACACTAACAAGAGCATGTTGCTTTGCATTTTAGGACTGTGTTTTGTTCAAAGTTTCTGCAAATTCTTCATGCTTTGTTTATTCTTCACTCAGTCCTGTTTTTTAAATCCTACTTGTTCTCAGTTTTCTAATAGTTTTACGAACTCTTCAAATGTTGAAGCCACTCAACTAGTAAGATAGGACTGCTACATCTGAAATGCAGATGTACATTATCTCATCTCTTTTTAATTGTTTGCAAGATGGTGAAGCCCTTAATAAATGCATTTTCATGACTAATCTCTGGGGTCTCCATACTTCCTGTGTGTAGCTGTCACACACACTAGTGGAAATTTTGTTTCAGGGTTAAACTATGTGTTCAGCTATATTTAGATATGCTCCGATATACTCTTCCCCTTTCCCCAGCAGGCTGGATGATTTAATTGCTTAGCTGTGTGCAAAAAGTTGATCTTGAGATTTTTCTCCTTTTCCTAAATTTGAAGGATGTGTGAGCAGCTCAAGGTTTAGTTAATATTGCTGAAAGCTGTAGATGTTCAGTACCTCATTTATCAGTTTCCCAAATGAGTGTTGTTTTATATTTCTGAAGCGGAAGTTAAGATGCATTTTCGTAGCCTCCGCTAGTTTCATCAACCTAGTACTGTATTTGTATATAAACAACATCCTCTGAGCTTAGCTCTCCCCCTTCCCACAGTCCTCTTGTATTTCAGCTGCTTCAGTAAACACGTTTGTCTCTTCAGTTCTTGGCACAGGTAATGCGGAACAGAAGACCTACAGTGACGCTGACGTGGTCAAACGTCTGGTGGCTGAGGTAGGCTTGTCTCTGTAGTGCTGTGTTGGTGTATTTGAGGGCAGGTATTTGAGGAAGGGTTTTATTCAGCTACTGGAAATTTTGGTTCAGAGCTGCTTTTCAAACACATGGGTAGTGACAAGCTGCCCATTTGCTTGCACCATCTCAGAAACAAAATTTAACAAAACTATGGGTACCCATGGAGCCAATGAGTATCAGAAAGAAGTGGCTTTCTCTTGGTTTCCTGTTGCTCTTTTGCTTCTGCCCTCTCACCACCATTCAAGGTGAGCAGTCTGTTCTGGAGAAAGTGTCACTTGAAAGACCACAAGTAATTGTGGCTTCTTCGTATGATTCAGCAGAGCCCACATAACCTTTCCAGTACTCAGCACAAGACCCGAAACTGTCCCCAGGTTTGGTGCTGTCCCCTCTTCCTGTTGCTGCAAATGTCTGTGGAAGAGAATATGTTGTATCAAAAAACACAGTTATGGATGTGTTCTGAACCCAAATGATGAAGCGTTAATCATTGCTCTAACGGTGTTGATCCATTTGAGAGTGAAGGGGGATCTCAGAGTGGTGATGCATTGAGCAATAGCTAGGAAAATCTAAAGCTACTCGGAATTTAAACCTCATATGATCAAAAGGAGACATTTGTTCTTATTTTGTGAGCAGAAAGATCGGGACCTGGAACTGGCAGCTCGAATTGGACAAGCTCTCCTTAAGCGAAACCATCTGTTGATGGAACAGAATGAAGCCCTAGAAGAACAGTTAGGACAAACTCTAGACAGAGTAAGTGATTGCTTTTCCTTGTTGTTTTCATTTATTTTTAGGGGGTTTTTTTCCCATATTTTACTCTCATTCTCTTTTTTCTATTAATGATGACAGCAAAAGGATTAATAGAAATGTATTATTTCATTATGAAAGCAGGTGGTTGGTGCTCTCAGACTACAGAAGTATGTTTGGATGTCATTTTCCTAATCATCATTGTTCAATCACCTTTCTCAGTCCAGGAACTAACTATGGAGACTGTATATCGTAATTACTGAGAAATTATGAGAGTGTTAGATATCATTAGGGTATATCCGACCATCAGTCTGACTTTCCAGCATTAAACTAAGCATCTATAATAGAAGTCAGAATAAGAGGTTGTATCTGACATGACCTGCTACATAACAACTTCACGAGTGAGGAAACAGCCGGAAAATGAACTGGCTTAATGGGGTGTTTACACTAAGAGTAAACAAATTAATAAATAAAATGTAATGAAAAGTGAATTCTGATCAAGATCTTCATGCATCTTTTCCTGTAAGCACAAATTCTTGATCTAATATTTTTTTGGTTTTATTTCTTAAAAAAAATGAATTAAATAGTTTACAAATAATCCTGTGGTCAACAGATGTAGCCTAATATAGTGAAATGAATTTAGCTGTTCGTATAAAACAGTATGCTGGTAACAAAAACATAATCAGCTGTAGGACAGCATAAACTTACATATTCATATACAAATTTAGATATGCAAAATGGAATTTAGCTAAATGAGATCTGTCTCTTCTGGTTTTAATTGTCCTATGGTTCATTTAATGTGGAGACTGGAGGGTACCACTCTGTACAAGTAAATAGTTGTTTCTCAGTCCTTTTCACCAGGAATTCAACAGTTCAGAATAATGGTCATAATCAAAATGAAAGTTGAAATGAAGACATGTATCAAAGCAGCTGGAAAATAATTTTGAACTATTTAAAAAGTAGGTTCTGTTGTTCATTTCTGCAGTATCTTGAATTTTCAGTCTCCCTTGCAGTGGTAAAATTATGATTTTGTGAATTTCCTGTAAAACAAATAGAGGTGTGAGCTAGTCTTTAATCTCATTTCAGACTGGAGCAGTGATATTCAAGAGGGTTGCATAAATAATACACAGTAATATCGTATATCTAAAGTGTATTTCACGAGGTGGGGATCTCCATTTGTCGTAGGTTAACCAGCTGCAGCATGAGCTGTCAAAGAAGGATGACCTGCTGCGTATTGTTTCAATTGCTTCTGAGGAGAGCGAAACGGATTCCAGCTGTTCCACACCACTCCGTTTCAATGAGTCTTTCACGGTACCCCACGATCCGCTGCAGCTGGATGTCTTGCAGGATAAACTCAGAGAGCTGGAAGAGGAGAACCTTGCTCTCCGGTCAAAGGTACATCTGACTTACAGCGTGTGCCACGCGTGAAACCAGTCAGGGTGGTTAAAGTCCAGCGTCAGGGCTTCTCTTGAAGTGGAGGATGACTGTTTTGTGTCACTGTATACAAATCATACCCTCCACACCCACATCCCTCTGTTTCCTTCACTCCTCATTACCTCCAGAGTTCTCTGGTAGTCTGTTCTCAGTGCATTTGTGATATGTGAAAGAATATGAGAACATATGTAAGCACTCAGCAAAAGTATTTGGACGCATCAGGCCCTCAGGCTTGTGTGATTTGTTTTGATATAAATCCTGACCACAATTATCAGGAGTATTTTGGGAATTCCATTCTGTTGTCGTTACGTTTTCATCAGACAATATTTAATATTAAGGGTTAGTAAGCTTCTAATTAAATTATTTTAAAGACACACTTAGTTTTGACTGTGTGATTAGTTTCTCTGTTTTAACTGGTTTGTCTTGTGTATAAAACATGAATACAGGTGATGTGCCATTAAAAGGATAAAGTCTAAATGGCCAGACAAAGCAATGGCTATAAAAGTCACGGAGCTGACAGCAAAGGTTCAGAGAACTGGAATCTACGTATGCAGGGCCTTTTCTTTGGTAGTGAAGAGTGCAACTTGTAAAATAGGACACTGGTTAAAAGTGGGTCCTTTTGTTGCTTTTAAGAAAAGGGGGTGTTGTTTGTAAGAAGGATGGAGTTTGGGTTTTTTTTGTGTATGTGTGCTGGTTTGTTTTTTTTTTTATTTGAGCCTTTCCCACTGTAAGCTTGATTCAGCAGTACATCCCTTTAATGTCAACAAAATATACTTTTCCCCTTGTTTTGTCTCTAAAATACTAGCACAAGATGCACATTCTTCCTAAAACTCCCTGAGACAAGATGGATAGTTTAGTAGTGCTGTAGGATAAGAAAGAGAAGATCAGATTGCTCTTATTATGCTCCTTAGGCTGTATATGATTGCACAGGACCAGGCAGAGATTAATTTAGTCTACCTTAGTGTGAAAAAATTGAGTGCAAAGAGCCTGCTATCATGCTATGATACAACATAACCTTCATTGATTTGAAATAGCTTCAATCATAGGTGAGCCTATATTTGCTTTTTTGACTTATTTTCATGTGACAGCTTTATGTAAAGAAGTGTGTTAGCCTGCACTAGTGTGGCTGTGCTGCTGCTTGCTTGCATAATCTTTAAAACCATTTACTAAGTTCCATGGTGTGAGTCACTTACTGGCAAAGTCCTGAATATAGAAGACTTGTCTGTGATGAGTGGAACATTATCATCCTCACAGTCAAAATGGAACTGGCAATCTATTGTGCTTGATATTGTTTAGATATGTTGTGATATTTGGTCTCTGACCCAGAAAGTTTACAGTCCAGACAGCCCAGTTGGGCAATACAGAGAAAAGCTGTTCTACCAAGAGCTTTTCAGTGCCATAAAAGATTTGGCTAACATCGTGCTGTTTTCAAGATTTTTTTACTCTTTGAAGCGAATTTAGTTCTTGTTTCTGAATACTGTCTTGGTGTACTTTCCCTACCAACTTACATCTTTTTGCAACAATCTTTTATTAGAGCCAAGAGATCAGGTTTTGTTCGTGTGTCTGCATGTCTTTCACTCAAAAGACCTATGAAATTCAGAGAAACAGGTTGTGGTGGACAAAACAGTTAGGAAGTGTGAGCAGATGCTAGAGGGGAGACTCTTCAGTTGCAAGATGTTTAGAAATAAAAAATTTATGACATTATAGGTAAACTGAAATTGTTATTGACAAAGCAATAATTTTCTTGAAGGCTTGCCATCTGAAGACAGAAACCATCACATATGAAGAGAAGGAGCAGCAGCTGGTCAATGACTGTGTCAAAGAACTCCGTGAGTATCCCGGTTGCATCTTGCAATGACAAAATGGTATTTAAAATACCTAGTGCCTATACCTTCTTAGTTAACTCTGAATCAAAAAAAGAGCTTCAGTAATTTATGCCAGTCATTCAGGCCTTGCTCTTTACCCAAAGGTAAAATTGTTTCTGTATTTCATCAAGTTTCACTCTGGCATTTAAATGTAGGTATGTATGTTGTGTTTATAGAGAGCAAGTGAATGCAAAGTCTGATGTCCGTAAACTTCCTAAACTGAAGCCTACAGACACTAGAAAATTAACAAAATATTCATCTTGTATAGAGTATTCAGCACACTTGACACTGAAATGTATCATTTGCATAGACTCTTAAATCTGTGAACTCCATTATTTTTAAAATATATATGCTTAGCCAAAGCATTTAAATTAGCAAGTGTTTTAATTTGTCTAGAACAGTTGTTTGTATTTGCTTTGGGGATTGCTTATTTGCAGAGAATTGCAGCTAGTCTTACAGAAGTGCATGTTAAGTATTTTTTTTTGGTGGTGGCTGTGTAAACTGGTGGTACATTTTTTTGTCTGTAGTCATTTGATGTGTACTACTTTCTTTGTGCATAATAACATTAAGCTTATATTTTAAGATTTTTTTTTTCTATACAACCACCATAAAGAAGACTGGGTTGCTGCTTGATTTTTCTTGTTGCAGATGACCACAAAATACTATGAATTGATACTTAGTTGGTTAATTTACTCTGATCCCTCTGGGAAAATATATATTTTTTGCAAATAGAAGGTCTCCTATTTTCCTTCAGTGAGAATGTCTGTGAGTTCACTTTTTTATTCAATTCTAGAGCTCGTGTAGGCATGCTAGGTAAATTAGACTTGCAGAAAGAATGTTATCCCGAAGGGTGTGTTGTCTACAGCTTTAAAATTCACGTTTTCACAAAAATGGTATCAGACTGAGCTTAAATGCCCACAGGCCTATAAGCATGACCTTGTTCTGCAATAAATCTGTGAGGTACAACAAGGACTAAATTTGTAGTGTCACCTTTATGCGAGATTGATCAGACTTTCTTATGACTTTGCAATGCTTTCAGGGCAAGTATACAAGCAAGACTAACTGCATAAAAATATGTTAGCTTTTTGAGTTGTTTTGTCACCTCACTTGGTGAAGTGACTGCTCAAACAAAAAAGAAACAGGAAATTGTGTTCAGTGGGTCTTTGGGGAAGAGATAGTGACCAGAATCAAGTGTCTATTAAGCTTCACAAGGTCTGACAAAATGCCTTTGCTTACAAAGAATGGTAGTTAATAACAAGATTAATTCAGAACCCAACTGCTTCAGCACATTCCAAGTCTGGCCTTGGTCATGAGCTGTGGGGTCATTTGAAATTGTTTATAACAGCTTACTTTGGATTTTACTGCGGTCATTTCACATACCTGTGATGTGTATTTCAGGTTCTGCATACTTAGCTCTTAATATGCTACACCTGCTTTTGAAGTTAACTGCTTCTCCTCCTCCTCCATAATCTTTTCCATGTGGATGCTGTAAGGCACCTACTCTTATGCATTATGAATTGATTTCCTAAGAGTATTGGTTGTTTTTGCAGATTGTTCTTGACTTTCACTCATGGTTTTGGGTTTAGTTTGGGATTTTTTTTCATTTGCTGGGAGAAGGTCTCTACTAAGTTCCTTTTATGTTTGTAGGGCAAACAAATGCTCACATTTCCAGGATAACAGAGGAGTTGTCAGAGAAGAGTGAGGAGGTGGTTCGCTACCAGGAAGAGATCTCATCCCTCTTGTCTCAGATTGTAGATCTTCAACATAAACTCAAAGAAGTAAGGGAGTGCTGATAAAGAGTGTCCATGTGTGTGTCTGTGTATGTATCTGTGCAGCTTGTGCTCGCCAGTGCTTACAGCAGGTAAAAATTCACCTGCAAGCCCAGAGCTTACATTGCAAGAGAGTGTCTGTTTCAGGAAAGTGTGGCAGAGGATCAACCTCTCAGGGACATCAACTGAGAAAATGATGAGCACCTTTTTGTGTTTTCAGAATGTGATTGAGAAGGAGGAGCTGAAACTTCACTTACAAGCCTCCAAAGATGCTCAGAGACAACTGACAGCAGAGGTACTTAAGGTTTCTATATATATATACATTTAAATAAATGTTTGGAATAGAATACAAGAGAAAGAAAACAGAGGGAATGGGAACTACTACTTTTTAATTATGTAGGACTTTTAATCTTTCATTGTGGTTGGAGTCATATGATTGGAGGAAAAGAATAATTGCTTAAGTCTACACAAAAAATTTTCTAGTTCACAGGGGTATGAAAGGCAAGGAAGGTGTTTCAAGTAGGGAGGTCTTAGTATTCTTGGTGGTTACAAGAAATGTTTTAGTGTGAATATTACTGATTATATCAACAATACTGTAACTCACTAGGTTTTAAGGCAGTTCTCTTTTTTTTGCTTCTTTTGCATCAGTAGTTACTGTATTTGCAGAGTTTTTCAAAGTATTTTTCTTCAGATTTCATCATACTTTTTCCTCTTTTGAATCTTAATATGGACTTCATGCATTATCAGTAAAATCGGTATGAGTGCTCTGCTGACTCTTGTCCATTCCAGATGTTGCCACGTGCCATGCAGTTGGAAGAATATTAGTGTTGGATCAGTCAGTATAGGTTCCTGTAGGAGGAGTTCCTTCAGTTTCATTCTTCTTCTCTTTGAAGAGATCACGCAATGGCCTCTTTTCCCTTTCAGCTCCATGAGTTGCAAGATCGGAATGCAGAGTGTCTGGGGATGTTGCACGAGTCCCAAGAAGAAGTGAAGCTGCTGCGCAGCAGAGCCAGCTCTGTTGCCTGTCTCTGCCACCCCCAGTCCCGTGGAGCATTTCCCGTGGTAACAAACACTGCTAGCACGGCACACAGCAGCTGGCACAGAGGGCCTGTAGTAGCACGCAGCTCTAGGAGTAGTGGCCATGACAGGAGCTGCAGCAGGAGATGCTTTATAGTAGGCAAAGGAGCTGATCTAATGGGTTTTTAGTGTGTACACTTTTACATATTTGGAAACTAACCATTCACTTGACACATTGAGGTACTACAATTATTTTTCCTTTTTTATATGCCGCTTCAGTTTAATGAGGGATTTAGCATTTTCTGCAGCTTGTTGTGCCTAGTGTATTGTTCAGTGTTGATGTGAATTTTATAGCTTGACAGTGTTTCATAAAGAAACAAAGCATCTTTTCAAGAGTTCAAAGAGTAATTTTATGTCCTTGTGAGATTAAATTTTAAGCATCATCAGTAATGCATGACCTAACTGACTGCCAGAGATGACCAAACTAATGGAAAAGGGTTAAAGGCTTTGATTTTCCTCTTCGTATTAGTGTCAGGTATATGCTGATTACTGTACTCAAAATATCTGGGCTGTGCTGGGAATTCATCAGGTTTTGGTTGTTCTCTGTGTACAGAATCACTCATGTACATGTTTGGCCTTGTAAGAAGTGCTCTTACAATTGTTGCTTAACTAAAGAAACCAGCATAAAGAGTACGTAAAGAAAAAGCAGATGTTGCTAATGAAAACTGAACCTATACTGGTTACACATAGGTGTATTTATGGTGGAAAACTGCCCCCCATGCCCTTCCTTCAGAGTCCAAAGCATTTATCCATGTTTTTTGTGGGGAAACATGGAGATTTTTACAAGTAATTTTTACAGATGTTTTCTGCTAAAATTGTTAGAGGGAAGACTTGGAATCTAATTTGTCAACTCTTGTGGTTTTCATTTTTCTCTAGGATTCTCTTGCAGCAGAAATTGAAGGGACAATGCGGAAGGAATTGAGTCAGGCTGATGAATCTGTTCTCTCCAAGCAAAAGTATGCTTTCAGATCCCTATGAGCTATTTTGATATTTTTCTATAGACTTGTATGAAGTAAGGTGAAACTGATTTCTAGGAATCTATAAATGTGTGTATTCCCTCTATAATAAGCTTTCTACATAACTTAATAAATGGTAGTAGTATTTGGTAATCTTTTTAATTTTGAAAACTACTATTCTTACTGGATTCTGTGAAGCAGTTGGGAATTTGCTAAAAGGATGTAATTTCATTCTTTAATTATTGAGATTTTTTTATTCAGATTCTCTGATGCACAGGACTAGTTTTATCCCTTTTAATGCTTGTAGAAAAATTCCCAGACAAATGACATTATAGCTGAAAGATTGATAACAGTTTCCAAAACCCTGAAGACAAGTTCCTGGATCTTGTCTTATGATCAAGAATTAATAAATAAAATACATGCTTCTGGATATTCTAAAATATTTATCAGTAGAAGTTCAGGTCTTTCAGGTTAAAGTATGTGATGATTCTGATACTTAATAAAGTAGTTCTCCTGAAAACATGAGTGTCTTAGGCAGTCCTGTTTTTCTGGACATCTTTTTAGTGAGATCTCTGCAGACTTTTGAAAGTCTGTTTTTCAGAGCTTTTTCTTTATGGTATCTTTTTTGGTTCTGAAAATCACATTTGTTTGCTTGTCTTTTCTGCAGGGATCAACAGAAACGAGTATTTGACACTGTGAAGACTGCTAATGTCATTCGTGGCCGCTCCTCTTCCTTTCCTGCTCCATTGCCAATCCCTGGATCTAATCGGTCAAGTGCTGTTATGACAGCAAAGCCCTTCCAGTCTGGTGTGCACCAGTTGGAGAGCCACACACAGATGGCCATGGGGAACAGCTCTGAGAAGAATTTGAAGTAGGAAACACAGCCTGTTACCTTCTTCTTAAACTAACTGATTCAAAACTAAATCCAGACTTGACCTCTGCTGTGTAATGCAGACATAGTTAGTTTAATGGTCTTAATATATATTATTATTATTTGATGTTTCTCACAGAGACACTCATATTCCTGGCCAGCCGGGAAGCCCTGGAGACAATGACTTGGTCACAGCTCTGCACAGGCTCTCCCTCCGTCGTCAGAACTACCTGAGTGAGAAGCAGTTCTTTGAGGAGGAGTGGGACCGAAAAATCCATTTGTTGGCTGAGCAGAAAGAGGAGGCCAGTGGCTTTAGTACACCAACAGAAAGCTCTTTTTCCTCGGGTACAAACTCAGAATTCACTGATCTCTCTGCCAGCTGTAGTAATCTCCGTGTCCTCCTACCAGAAAAATTGCAAATTGTCAAACCCATTGAAGGTAAGAGGATGTTGTTCCTCCTCTCATCAGCAGAAAAGGATTTTAGATTCGGCAGCTAAATCATTGTTGGTGTGTGTATAGCTAGGCATGATGTGCAGTAAGTAGCAGGAAGCAGTAGTATTGGGTATGCTCCATGCCATCCAGCTCATCAGCATCACTTTCTACCTGGCTTCCTTACACGGGGCTAAGTGTTTGGCTGCTTCCTGGCACTGCCATCCCAGTGCATCGTGTGGATCACAGTGTTGGCACCAGCTGGCTGCAGTCATTTTGATGATGAATTCTTGTAACTCATTACAATAGTAGGTAACAGCTCTCTCTTCTCTTTTACCGCCCCAGGATCTCAGACCCTTTTTCATTGGCAGCAGCTTGCTCAACCCAACCTAGGCACCATTCTTGACCCAAGACCAGGTGTTGTTACTAAAGGCTTTACCCCTCTGTCTGATGACACTGTGCACCACATCTCTGACCTGGAGGAGGATGATGAGGAAGAAAGTGAAGGAGGCATAACATTTCAAGCACAACAGTCCTTCCCAGAGGAAAAGAAATGCACACTGGCAAAGCCAGTGTCAGGGATTTTCCTGCCACCTATTACTTCAGCAGCAGTACCGCTCACGGGTAAGAGGCATCATTAGTGTTTCTTCCAGGTTTTACTTTGCAGTGTCCTTTTCTCTATGGAGTGTGTTTGACTGTGTGACAATGCTGTCCTTGTTCTTTACTTTAAAAAAAAGACTAAAAAAATAGCAGTGATAATAACAGTCTTAAACTTCGATTATTTCTTATCTACCTTTATTTGTACCCTCAATGGATGTAAATTCTTCATGTTGCAGCCTCAAATCCGGGGAAGTGTCTGTCTTCAACAAATTCCACATTTACCTTTACTACCTGTAGGATCCTTCACCCATCTGATGTCACTCAAGTTACTCCCAGGTATGAGGACTGCTAACATCCTAAATGTTGCTGCATAGGATTAAACAGTTACTTTCTGGCTTCTGATATATGGACCAGTTTTAAAAAATACCAAGCCAGCTAGGCAAGAGATAAGATATTACTAATACAGATAGTTGTGATTACAAAGGGAAACTTGGTATTCTCTAGAGTGAGAGTTAAAACACATTAAGGTAACTTAAGGAAATAATTTTAACTCTTAAGTAGCAAGTGCCTTGTATCATATTCCTGATGTTAAAAAAAAAGATTCTATGATAATTTATTTTCTGATTCTGTCCTATATTTTTAAAACTAATTGGACAATCATGTTGATATTCTATCTAATACAGTATAGGTGATCACAGAAGGTAAAGTCATTGGTACTTTGCAGAACAATAATTCTGAGTCTGCTAAAGCTGGAACTGTCACAGATAATAGCAATAGTCTTCTGTATATTAAGGCAAATACAGAGCAGAGCAGATAGAAAGATCTCTAATGTGTGCATGTTCTCTGTTTTGTTTTTATTTTATTATCAGCTCCATGGGTGCTCCATTTTCACTGGGAAATTCTAGCAGTACTGGAAACTCAGTAGTGAGCACTCCAGCCATTCCTTACAGACTTAGTATCGGAGAATTTCTCACCAACAGAAGAGACTCAACTACTACTTTCAGCAGCACAAGCAGTCTGGCCAAACTTTTGCAAGAACGAGGCATCTCTGCCAAGGTTTATGACAGCCCCATATTGGAAAAACTGCCTTTGGTACAACCCTCTCGAACTCTTCCCATTCCTTCTACTCCACCAAATACTCCATTGCGTTCACCTTGTCCTTCTCCTCCACTGTTTGAGCCTCGAGTGCATCACTCTGAAAATTTCCTGGCTTCTCGACCAGCAGAAACATTCTTGCAGGAAATGTATGGCCTCAAGCCCTCCCGTAATGCTCCAGACATAGGCCAGCTGAAGATGAACCTGGTGGACAGACTGAAGAGGCTGGGCATTGCCAGGGTGATCAAGCCCCCTGAAACACAGGACCGTGGCAGAAATCAAGGGCCAGAGGTTGGATTGCAGAGGCAGGACTCAGCTGGGTTTTTAAATGCAGGTAGCAAATTAATGGTAGGACTGAGAAGAAACCAGAGTCTTCCAGCCATGATTGGAGCACTGGGAGCTCCAGCTTGCACACAGTCATTGAAAATGGGTATCCTAAAGGAAGACTAACTGACTTGAAAAATGTTTGACTAAGAGCATAGTAAACAATATGAGGGATGAACATCCAGTGCAGGCATCACTAGATGTGTTACAGAAGAGTTGGAGAAGGCACGTGCAAGTTAGAGAAGTGGGAGGGACAAGTGTTGGGATCAAGGAGGAAAAGAATATTGCTTGGGTTTGAGGAAGAAGGCTTTTGTGGGAGGTAAGAAAGAAGAAACCAAAGTTTAATTTTGAGACCCCCTTCAGCATCTGTCTTAAGCAAAAGTAAGACTATTGTAGACATTCTCAGTGTTTTAACCCTTTAAACCATATGTGTAGGACTGTCTTGCAGGTGTCCTACTTTTTTCCAGCATGTGACCGTAGTATTTTACTAGTTGTTAGCATTCAGGCTACATCATTTAAATATATCATTAAAATAGCAGTCAATCTGACCAGCATTATTGATCCAAATTCCTCTCTGTAGCAAACAAATATGAAAACTTTTTTTATTCTTGTACTTTCCATTTCAGAAACTGTGCTCTTTTGAACTCCTCCCCACTTTGAGAAGCAGGGGAGAGAATATGTAGCTCTGTGTTAGAAAACAATACTTCAGTTTACAAACACAGAAACTGGTGGTCAGGAATTATATTTTGAAATAGTGCAATTGTGCTAGCGAGGTATTCACAGAAGTTAATTTTTTCCCACAGCTTCGGAATGAAGCACACAGAGGAATGTGCAATGAATAAGAATTAAGAAGCAGGAAAGTGTGTATTGGGGAAAACGTCAAGCTAAGAAGTCTTTCCAAAGTGTAGTGTGCGTCTATTTAAATGAGGATATTTTTGCGCACACACACACACAAATATCTCAGGCACATTTCAGCGTTGCAAAAGGAAATAAACCCTAGGTGCTTGATTCAGGGTTTCTTTTTATTTGACATACGTGAAGAACATTTACTTCAAGGAAAGTATTGGAAGTTCAGTAGCCTGCCTTTTCTCTTGACAGGTAGACATTCTGTACATTTAGGAGTTCTGCAGTAAACTTTATGCCTTTCATTCACTTACTTCTGATTTTAGGCAGGATTTGTTTAAAAGATTTCATTAAGACCAAAATTTGCCAGTCTGTATTTAGAAACATGAAGAAAAAATCTGGTGTTCTTTGAGGCATCTTAATGAACATTGTAATCCAGTGTTTTGATTGATGGAGTGTGGTTCTGAACATAACTGAGGCAGACTTTCCAACTCAAAAGAGAACTCCATTTTAGAAATCTGGTTTCTGAGTGGTAATCATCAAAATACTACTGCCTTCCTTCCTGTTTAAGGTTCTAGTCATAACCGAACAATTTATAGTAGGTTTATTGTGTAACTTAAAGAAGAAAAAGTTTGGAGGAATGGGTCTTTGCTAGTGACCTGAAGGGAAACAGGTTCTTAGTCTTCATGTAAATTTTCACTGTACCTCTCAACATTATAAAATTATTTTAGTTTCCATACAGTTAGATAAAATAGCTAAGTTCACCTTGCCTGTATGCGGATGTGGGACATCGCTGGTAGCTGTTGGGGTGTGTGGTGTGAAGAATCAGTGCAATTACACTGCTTGGCGTTCGCTGTAAGGTACATCCACCATGATCAGCACCCTCGTTGCTGCAGGGTTGAGTGAAGTAGGGCAGGAAAAGAAAGCTTCTTAACTTTGTTTATAGGAAATTTGTAACGTGGCCTTTCCGCTTTTACAGTTCTACAGAACTTGTGATGACTCTTTGATAAAAGTTTTTGGGTTTTTTTTGTAAAAGGAAAAGGAGTAACCACTTCAAACTTGCACAGGGATTCTGAGCAGAAACTTGTCTGTCAGCAGCGCACAGAAATATTCAGGAACTCCTGGAGCTGCCTTTTGCTCTTTAAGCAAAACCTTACACTTATAAAAGGTGAATTTTATTTAAAAGACTATATACGGGTTCATTTTGTTTTTTAAATGAAAAATATTTAATTTTTTCCTGTAAGTATTTATGTTTGTACGTACTTAGCCATGTCTTGCCTAGCTACATAAGGTGAGAATGAAAGGAGGGGGTGCTATTTGATCTCCAGTGAACTGAGACAGGTATATCTGCTGTGTATCTGGAACTTGCAGGGAAACGACGAGTTAATGAAAGATTATAGACAGTTTGGTATCACCAGAGAAGTGCGTAGCCTGTCAAAGTATGTCCATTTTGTATGTTTAGCATAGGAATACATGTAAGTTACAGAAGGTATTAACGCTGTGTTTCTAACTGGCTTCATTAGCTAACTCCAGCCATTGGATCATTCTGTGTGTCAGTGCAGTAGCAAATCAGCTAAAGCAGAATTCCTCTAATCTAAAAGCATATAAATTCAATGCATGTTTCTCTTTGGGACACTTCCATATTCCATAGCCCAGCAATATAAAGTGGTTCAGTTCAAACAGTGCTATGGATGTCAAGAGGTTGGTTGGTTTGTTTTCTGTAGGATGAGATTTATCATCAGATACTTTACATAAGGCAAAAAGAAAATGGAAGAACCTGTATACCATTGTGTTTGTGTGTTTATCCAGTTGGTCAATGCTGTGGTGCATTTGTTGAAATTCTGTCATGCGTTTATACCTTTTGGATGGTCATGCACATTTTGTAATATATCCCTAACTTGCAGCAACAGACAAAATTCATACTTCTTCTAAGTTTACCATTTTGTGCCAAAAACTAGAAGATAAACTTTTTTCTAATAACATGTGTTTCTGAAAACATTTTAGAAGTTGCCATCATTCTAGGAACTGATTTGGCTTCTGTTGTCTCTTGTAAGAGAGGTGACAAACTTGCATGACTAAAATAGCTAAGATCCTGCACCAGACCTTTTGTTTGAGCGGGAGGTAAAGCTAGAAGGAATGGAGAATTGCATTTCAGGAAGGTTCTGTTATCTTGCAGGTTTGAGTCAAAAACAGATGCTAGAAAGGACTTACCCACGCTTGTGAGAGTTACAAGAGACAGAAGGAAATTATTGTTGTATTTACCTGTATTCCGACTGTCTTAAACAAAGCACAAACTTAAAGCTTTCTAGTTTCACTGTTTGTTTTTGATAAACTCAGTGATACCTGCATGCTCAAATTGCCTGTGGTCAAAGTTTAGTGTCTACCGCAGTCAAACAGCAGCAGAGAAGGAAGGAGAATAATTGGGTTTTGGGCTGTTACATGAGGGGATTACACACAATGTTTAACAGTCTGGGATTTTCATGGTATTTTTTTCATCTGCTTTTTGCACTTACTGTTGTTTCATAGTGGAATGTAAATTTGATAATAAACATGTATAACATGCTATTTTTCAGTATTTTGGTCACCTTCTGTGGTTTGTTCCAGATGTCATGTTGTATACTACAGTGTTCTATAACAAACGTAAAACTGGGCTTTTTTTTGCTAAAATTTAGCAATTATTATATACAAGCACTATAGTGTTGTCTTACACTACTGTGGTGTTTTTTTCATCTCAGTAGCTGATGTTATGTCAGCCCAATATATTTGTGATAAAATGGGAGGAGAGATTGAAACTGTTCTGTGTGTGTGTTTACCACAGGAGGCAATATAAAATGTTTTAAGGAGCCAGGTACTTACCAAAGGACTACTTCTGTGCTTAGAACTAAGACTTTAAGATTGGTAAGGTAAGTGAACACAGGATAACTGGACATCTTCAAACATGAAGCTGTACCAGAGCAACTGATTTTCACTGTTAAGACTACTTTGTGTAGAGGATACTCTGAAATGCAGTCAGAGACTGTAGTGGGTTGACCCTGACTGGATGCCAGGTACCCACTAAAGCCACTCTATCTCTCCCCTCTGCAATTGGACAGAGGAGAGGAATAAAAAACAGCAAAGAATTCATGAGATAAGAGTGGGGAGAGATCACTTACTGATCACCATCATCAGCAAAACTGCTTCCGAGTGGGGATATTAATTAAGTTTATTACAAACAGGAGCAGAGCAAAAGATTGAGCAGTAAAATTATCTCAAAAAACACCTTCCCCCTCACCCCTCCTTACTTCCAGTTTCTACCTCCTCCCCCCCAGCAGTGCAGGGAATTGGGGTTGTGGTCAGTTGTTTCTGCTGCTGCTCAGGGAGAGGAGTCCTTCCCCTGCTCCCATGGGGTCCCTCCCACAGGAGCCAGTCCTTGATGGACCTCTCTGGCATGAGTCCCTCCCTCGGGCAGCAGTTCTTCCCAAACTGCTGTCCCATGTGTCACTCCTCCATGAGGTGCAGTTCTTCACCAATGAGCTGTACCAACGTGGGTCCCCCATATGGCCACAGGTCCTGCCCAGGAAAAACCTGCTCCAGCGTAGGCTTCCCTCTCCATGGGCTGCAGGTCCCCAGCAGGACTCCGCTTCATCCTGGGCCTCCCACGGGGTCACAGCCTCCTTCAGATACCCACCTGCTCCAGCATGGGCTCCTCCATGGGCTGCAGGTGGGTCTCTGCACCCCGATGGTCCTCCATGGGCTGCAGGGGCCTCAGCTCCGGCGCCTGGAGATCCTCCTTCTGCACTGATCTTGGTGTCTGTTGTTCACATGTTCTCACTCCGCTCTTCCCTGGCTGGAATTTTCACTGCTCAATAACTTTCCATTCTTAAATATGTTTTTACAGAGGCGTTACTACCACTCCTAATTGGCTCAGCCTTGGCCAGCAGCAGGAAGCCTGTCCTGGAGCCAGCTGGCATTGGCTCCACCAGACAGGGGAAGTTTCTGGCAGCTTCTAACAGAAGCCATCCCTGTAGCTCCCCTCCTACCAAAACCTGGCCACAGAACCCAATACACAGACACATCCTGCTGAGGATGCTGGAGGACAAATGCTTGACTTTATCCTGAGGTGTACTAAGCCACTAAGAAGGAATTATTTTAAGTGATGGGGAGAAGTAACAAAACACACTGATGTGAGCTGATTATATGCTATAAAATTTGCAACACTCCCTCCTTTATTTTGTAAAAGTTAGTTAGGCATAAAATATACAAGGGTTCTTTTAAAATCTGCCTATTGGAGACCCAGTATAAAGTGTCATACATACTAATAGAAATTTCTTAAGGCCTTTTCCCCTCAGCTGTATTTTCAGTAATAGTATCTGCTGTTGTAGTAAAAGCAGACACACTACACATCTGTTTTACTAAATTCTTAGCTCACACAGCTGATTCCAGAATGCTGCAGCTCCCTCTGACATGTAGTTGTCTCACATTTAGTTAACAGGAAAGATGAGCTTTTTCTTTAATGTGAAAATTGGCTGTGGCATCTGCTTCTCTGCATTCCGCTCACCGGTTTTTCTGCTCACTTCTCGATTCACTGCTGTCAGGATGCTGACAACATTTTCTCCTCTGCAAAGACACAAGTACATTTTGTATTAGGGAGGCAGTTAACAGGAAAAATACCACATTCTCATCTGTCTCAATCTATACCAGTGCTAATGGCTCCTGTTTCAAATAGGCTCTGTAGCAGTTAGCTAAGCTGCTTTGAACAGTCTGCATGGTGTCGCTGTGTTCTACATTACTGTTTTCACTCTGAGTGAGCACTGCCACTGCATTTCATCTATCTCTGCACACAAATAAAATCCCTGTCATTCAGAAGGAAAATACAGGTGTTGCCAAAAATAAGCTTATGGAAACATAAGTACCGAGGACAGCGGGACTCCAAGTGCTGGCACAGCGCCTGTATGTACCAGGTCCCCTCCCTTGGACTTCTGTAAGAAACGTAATCTTGCAGGGTAGCCATGCCCAAGAGGAAGTCTGCCTCTGCAGGGATGCAGTCGAGCTGAAATCTCACATCTCTTTCCACAGAAGCATCTTGCTCTGCAGAATCTGCTTCAATGGTCACGCCTTTATGGAAAGCATTACCTTGGCACGCCTGAATAAAAAAGACTTTTGGTTTTCCAGCGAGTGAGCGGCAATTCTGTACAGTGAAAGAAGTGGTCAGTTCCCGGATAGGTACTTCCTGCCCATCAACACCGTATATAATGCCTTTTTTCCCATGAGACAGAATACAGCAAACAAAACAGTCTTTGTCCTCGTGGTCTTCACGCCGCAAGTTGTTCACAGTCTCACGGATTTCATCTGCAGTGAGGTCTCTGTATTCTTCTATTCTAAAATGAAGCTTGCTAAAGACATTTCTCAGAGCCGCTGGAAAGTAAACAGAAAGGAAATTGGAGATATTTCATTATATAAAAGTTGGACTCTGCAATAGCAAATTGTATTTTTTTTTTTTCCAAATCCTGCTACATGACTACATCCAGGTAGTTACATTGCTGGTCTGAAAATAATCTAGTAGTCTAATCACTAATGATCTCTCTACTGAGTTCTCTTATTGTTATTAGAAGGCGTCCTTGCAATCTTGCCTCCATCTGGAAAGCATACAGAACTATTAAGAAAGCTCTATCTCTTCCCCCCTTTAGTCTCTCAACTGAAGCAGTTGCTTCAGTTGCTTTACCGAAGAGGACAGCACTACCCATCTGGGAGGTACCCCTGTCACAGGAAGAAAAACCTTGGCTTTGACTCTTGAATTAAGTTGGAGTTCAGTTCAGTGAGGGAAGGCCCATTGATGGATTTTATCTCTTGGCATAGATAGTGCAAATACACTGATCTCACAGATCCTAGGACCTGCCATGAGCTCTGCTGCTGCAGGACAGCCTGCTAAAATCAGGGCCCCTAAATACCAACATCCTCCCTCCTTTTTTTTTTTTTTTAAAGTTGGATGTTAAATAATTAATGCTCCAGTCTCATTCAGCAGCAGATCTGTTTCCAATTCTGCGTATTTCAGAAGTAGTATGCACAAAGCTGATGCAAAGACAACCTAGCTTGTAAAGTCCAGGCTCAGGTTGCTGTTTAAGGTTGCAGTAAACTCAGGAAAACTGCAAAATATTGGCAAATTGTTCTGTGTCAACTAGTAAAAGCTTGAGTTAATTAGGGCTTGTCAGCACAGTAAACTGAGCCACTACAACAGAAGTATCCCAGAAATGGAAGACTAGAATTCAGACCTTTAGTATAGAAAAAGAAACAAGGTTTCTGTTTTTGAAGATTCGCAAACTCATCTTTAACGTTCACTGTACCTGCATCCATGTCTGTCCCATTCCGGTCCCTCAAGTATTTGTGTTCCAGCACAGCTTCCCTAGCTTTTGCAAAATCGTGATTATTCAGGATTAGGCACACTCCACAGGGTCGGCTAGTCATTTTGTAAGCCTCAAGCTGTTGAAAAGAAATACTGCTGGTGAACCTACTGCGCTTTCCTCCAGGGCGCAGCAGGGTACAGAGCCAGATGCCTTCCTCTCCAGGTAGCTCTCCCTATACAGCTTTGCTCCCCAGGACCTGGCAGTGCAGTGTCCCACTGCCTTTGGAAGTCTGTGTGTGACAGCCCCCTGACCACCACTGTCATGCTCAGCCCACAGGGGATGCTGCCTTCACCCACAGCTCCGTGCCAGGCCATCTGCCAACTGCATATTCCCTGCTGTAATAAACTCAGCCCACCTTGCTCCCCTTGCAGCAGCTGTGGCTGTGACATAGCTTCAGAATGATGGATGTAGAGTGGTGCATTCTTCTTTCCAGACTGTATTTTTAACAGTTGGTCTTATAATAACTGTTCACTTTCATGGAGGGGTGATCTCTTCAAAGACAAAATGATGATGTTTCTAAGAATCTGACATACCTGGGAAGAGATATTAGAACTGCCAGGAAATACAGGTGCCACAGATAATGCTGGACACCCTTCAGGGCCTCCTGTGCTGCCTCTCTCTTCCTCTGTGATGAGCATTTCTTCTTGACCTGAAAAGCATTTATTATTAGTCGTGTATAATGCCTATGTGTTACTTCAAGAATAACTAAGGGGCAAAGGCTGTTTTGTTTTACCAAATAGGTTTAATCCATCTTCGATTCTGTTCCACAGGCTGATGTTAATGTTTTCACAGAGATCCTTCAGCATGCTTAAGTTGTCTTTTCCCAGAAGCCCCTTCTTCTCCATTTCAATGAAAATGTCGAGCATTGTCTGGGTAATCAGAAAGGCAGTTTACTCTTAGGGCACATCCATCCTGCCACTCAGAGTAAAGTTAGAGCACGTGCACCTAAGCTTTAATGTACTGACAGTACATGTGGGCCACAGAGTCAGTTCAGCTGACTGGTAGCTCAGTTGAGACCTCAGCTGAGCCAATTAAATCTAGTTCAACAAAACTTACCAGTACTGTTAAGTAAAAACATAACCTCGAAACATACTCATTTCCCTTCTGCAGCTCAGAGTTGCCAAGATCTGACAAGATCTAACCCAGATCTAATGGTGGTCATACAGAAATATATAATACCATTTTGAATGCTTTCATTCATTTGACTTCCAGTGGCTATCTTGTGCACTTCAGTGAAACAAGAGTCACTGTAGTGACCATCTTAAGCAATGGCAAAAGGAGTATAACCACACAAGTATGGTGCAGAGATTGCTGTGAGGCAAAAGGGGACTCAAGGGACAGAAGCTCTTGTCAAACAGTGAGCGGCAGAACACAGTGGTCACCCCAAGGATTTACTAGAATAGCTATCACTACATGGTCACAGCCTATCCTCAAAGTTTTCATTATACAGAACAAAGTACCCAGCAGTCAGAACTGCAGGCTGGGACACCATAAGAGGACTGGATCTCCTCCAAGGCTATTTGTAAACTCCAAGCTCACTGGCCTTAGCCTTCTTATGGATCTGCTGCTTAGATCTGTATTTTCTGCACTTGGAAATAAAAAGAACAAAATCACAAAATAATACCCACAGCGGGTGGTTTTCTGTATTTGATAATTGCTTAGTAGGCAGCAAAAAAAAAAAAAAAATTAAAAAAAATCAGTTGGTCAAGATGAGTGAAAAACTCATCAGTCTTTCACTGATTAAAGCCACTGAGTGCCCTGAGCCTCATGTGGTGCTTGGATGTGACACCCTCAGTGCCTGGAACACTGGCTATGACACTGCTAAAAAGGCTGTCCCAACAGCAGCACAGACAAGTCCCACGTGTCCCCAGGCCCACCCTTTTGTTTGTAGTGTTTTCACCTTAAGAGTGACACCATAAAGAAGAGTGAGATCCATTCCCCCACGGACAACCCTATTTACGGATTATAATAAACATTAAAAAAAGTATTAAAGGAATTCTTACGGTCTCAGGGGTTAGCTTGCTTTTTGGTAATGCTCCGTCCAAAAGTAACTTGAAAGACATCAGCTCATCTTTGGTGATGTCTTCTGAGAGCTCAAAGAGCAAGTATCTAGAAAGAGAAGTGGAGGGAACTGTTTCATCAGGTTCCCAAGCATGTCCCTGAGCACAATTTAACACTACTGCACGGCCCCTTTCGCCCAGTCCGCCCCCAGCACTAGCCCGGCGTCCTCCCTTCTGCTGGGCTGAAAGGCCACTTTCCCGTAGGGCCTGTTCCAGCCTTCTCCTGGAAGCCGCTCGCATGCCTGCGGAGCGCAGCGCGGGTTCAGAGCAGCAGAAGGCTCCGCCCGGCGCGCGCGGGGCGCGGGTCCCCCGGAGCCCGGCCCCACACTCACTCACCTGTAGGGCGGCACCCGCGCCGTGCCCGGGCGCGGAACCCGCAGCTCCCGCTCCACCTGCTCCCGGCTGGAGCCCAGGTGGGCAGCCAGGAGGTCGATCCTCCCGATGCGGTAGAGCAGCTCCCTGAAGAAGGCCAAGTTCCCCGCCTCCAGCGCGCCTCTCTCCTCCAGCGCTTCGAACAAGTTGTGCGCGCTCCGGACGGCTTCCAGCCTCCTCCTGGGGACGTGGTCCCGGCTCAGGAACTTCAGCGCCGCCAGCTCGGCCTCGTCCAGCTCCTCGCTGACCGCCAGCAGCCGCCACGGGGGCACTTCCATGGCCCGCGCTCCGCCGGGGCCGGGCTGGGAACGCTTCCTGCCTCCGGCGCGCCGGGCGCCGGGCCGGGGCGGGACGGGCAGGAGGCGGGGCCGCACCCCGGGGCGGTGCTTCCCTCTGGATTTGAACATCCGGAGCGAGGCACCCCACGACTTCCCTGGGAAACGGCGCGGTGTGGGGTCCCTGCGCTCGGAGCTCCGAATCACTGGCTGTTCTTGAGCCCGTCCTTGAGCAAACCGGACCTGCTAGTGCGGATCCAAAGGTTTCCCTCTGGCCAGGCTTTCCCTGCAGTTGCCTCTCGTTGGTTACCGGGCACTCATCACAAAACATTGCCCTTTTAATACAAACGGAAAGAAGCTTTTATAATGCCACTGACTCGCCTTCCTCCCTGCGAGCCTTCTGGGGCTGCTGGCAGAAAAGGCAGCACATTCCCTGCAGGCGTTCGACCCCGTACCGTAACAGTCACCAGCCATGGAAAACAGCTCCCTTCCCACCCCTCCCACATCTGCTGAAGACTGTTTCAGCCACAGGAGCAGACTTGGAGGAGCACTGTGCAATGGTATAAGGCCCTGGGATGCTGCACCACCTCCTATACACCTTCTGATGCAGCACTCTGGATAGATGGTATTTCACAAAGCAGGGAAGAGACATTACCAGTTGGCAGTTCATCCTTCTGAAAATGAACCTTAACATTTTAATGCTCATCTTGAGCTGGAGAGCAACCCTCAGAGCATCCATACTCTCCAATGAAGAAACAGTGTTCTTGCTAAGCACCAATTTGAAACCAGCATCCCTTTCTCCTCCCCAAAAAACCAGTAAAAACCAGCTTGACAATATGTCAAGCAGAAATCTTTACATTGTTGTCACAGCAGTGGCATATCAATGTTCAAAACCTTATGCAAGATATTTGATTACTGCATCCCTGGCAAGTTCAGTCAAAGATGGAAGGAATCTGAAAAACAAGGCACTTTTCAACAGGCCATAAGCTAACGTGTCCTCAAGTCATGTTAGAACAAGATCTTTCTAGCAAATAGACCAAAGGAGGTATGGATCCTTCTCTGCACTGATATACCTGGACAAATCAGGCCTAAACACAAAGTGGCTACACAAATATAAAACTAATGTAGAAGACTTAAGCCAAGCTCAGAGGATACATCCAGGATAACATTCCACCTAGCTAGGAATGTATGGTTGGCATCCACAAAAGCCAGCCACGTTTGGGGCCTGAGGAATTCCAGTGGGTGTCGACAGAACAGATAGAGTGACAAGCAAAGACAGACTTACAGAAAAGACACACAGAAATTAGTATCCAAGAATTCCCAAAGATCTTACCTTATATTTTTTTAGCACACTGCACAGGAGTCATTTCAGATGAAACATGCCAGTCTCTGTTCATAATTTGACATATCTCTAGTTGAAAAAAGGCAGATTGGAATAATTTCTGAGAGAATGTGCCCATGTTAGCTAGAAGTCAGAAAAAAAGGCTCATCAGCAAGGGCTGAACATCCAGCACCTCCAGAGGAAAATGTCTCTCTGGAGTCCCCGCTGCATAGCGCAATCTCCTTAACAGCGTGTATTTTGTTTTCACTTCTCCCTGGTCTTCAGAATTTCCTGCAGGAGATCTTAGAGATCACAAACACAGCCAACAGTTCAACGAACCAGAACTCATCAGTACCTGAACTCATCCCCGTTGGACAACTAAGAGAGAACTCTTTTATACCTGGTGGGAAGGCTCACAGCAGCCCAAGCAATGGGGGAAGCTGGTGGCCAGCTGAACACAGGCAGGCTCCTCACAGTCTTCCCACCAGCCCATCCCAAGAGCATTAACAAGTCACTCTAAAACCATTCAAGTGGAGAGAATGACAAACTTCCCACAGAAGGTGGGCGTAAACAGCTCTGCTGTTAAACTGAAGGAATAGGTAGCAAAATGCAAATGACTGGGTAAGGATTCATGCCATTGGATAACATTATTTCCACCTCAGAAGCTAACAGTCCTCCCAAACTCTTCTAACTGTTTTGCTTTTCAAATAGGATCCCTCTGATCTTGCCTGCTTTCAGCTTAAGCCTTCGGGATTTCAAATCACCAGCTTCTCTTTCCTACCAGCCTTCTGGCTCCACTTTCTGTGGTAGTGCTTCTGCTGCCTAAAAACGAAACACAAAATTAAGTGCCAGGATTGTTTCGTGACAGCATTTGGCCTCCCAGCCATGAGTTGGGAGGAAAGAAAAGGAAGGATAGGCAAAGTAAAAAGCAAAGCTGAGGGCCTTCAGAGGGGAAAGGCAATTGCCTCTTGCCATTCTGTAAGTTGTGATACAGAGGAAAACTAGGCTTAGGAAATTGCAGAGTCAACTTCCTTCTTACAACTCAGTGCAAGAGCCATCCTGTTGCAGGTGTGTGCAAGCATACTTTGCTCAGAACTATAAAACTCAAAATGTGTTTTCTCCTTCCTCGATAGCTGCATGAGCTACGTATAAATTCACAGTATGGCTGTTTTCTGCAGTCCTTTAGGGGACTTTAACAGGTTTTTCTCTTCCTTTTTCATCAGCAAGAGAGAATGGTAACTATAAAAGTGGCCTGATTTTAACAGATATAACCAAGCACCAAGCCAATTTAATGACTGGGTGTGACTGACCAGCACCCCACACACACACATCCAGTGGAGACAGCTCAGAGGACAAGGGCAAAAAATCTACGATCTCAGAGAACACAGATCATAAAGAAAGTTCCATTAACCTCAACATCAGGGAGTTGGGAGGATAACCTTAGTTTTAGAGAAGACATCTACACCTGGGAATCACCAGGTACCCCAAGACAATTAACAAAAAATAATGTCTTCCTGAACTAGCCAAAACAGCACAGAGGGTGTGAATATGTGGCTCTACCCAACTCAATATAAAAGTATAAAACCTGGACAACTGATAAAAATACTTAAACTTTGAAAAGAGCAATGGGCTGGCTTCAACCCATGGGTTCCACCACAATTGGGGATGTCAAATGTCATGATGGTGAGCATACCTATGTATCTCTCTCACCCGACTAGATGAAAATCCTATGTAGCACCAAATATACCAAATAAGTAAATTTGATATCCAATTCCTCCTCATGTAAAAGAGTTGAAAGAACTTGGTCTGAGTGTGTTGAACTCTGCCAGAGAGAAATATGAGAAACAGAAATGCTATTGATTCACAACTTCACTTCTGGAGCAGCTACCACCTTTCAGCAAGTTTCTCCCAGAGGGAGCAATTATTTATTTTAAGCTATATTTCCTTATCATACAGAAACATCCACTAATCTCATCTAAATTCATATCAGGGCCCCACTGATGAAAACGTTATAAAAAATGTAAATAAATTGTTGCCAAGTTTCTTAAATGGTTAACCAAGTGTCAGCCACAGAACCGCATCATAACTGGTAACTGCTTCTTGTAACTTTTGCTGCAGTATCATTTACATGGTGCTTGTAATGTCTATTTGCTATTTATGAAAGCAATGTGAACAGAGCTGTAATTCTAAGAGCAGGCAGTCTCCCTTTTAGTTGGAAGATGAAAAAGCATAAGGGGAGCAAAAAGCAACTGCCAACACATTGCGTGGAATCAGGAAAAAAAATTTTGCTTCCAGAACAGAAGCAGGATTGAATAAAGAGCCCCTCCTTTATGGCTAGGCATGGATTTCCAAAAAATCCAAACTGAGAAAAGCAGAAGTTACAAAGTGTCTCAAATTCATGCTTTATCTTTTTATAAACTCAAAAAGGATGTAGCTGCCTCACTGGCATCAGCTGCCATTATCATGACAGTCCTGAACTTATTCTTTCCTTCCATTTCTCCAGCTGCTGTTGAACAGATATCAATCTTCTACCCCCTAGGGTGGCTGTCATGAAATGCTCCAACAAGAGCAAAATGACTTCTGCTGAGGTAAAAGTGTTTGTGATGTAGACTGTCCCTCAGACAGTCCATCCAACAGAGGAACACGCCACAGACCAAGGTGATGTAAAAAAACAAGACAATTTATTACCACAGAAACAACAGTACAAAGAACCTCCTTCCAGTGTTCCACAGCCAATCATGACACACTGTCCCATGAGAGCACTGAGAAAAACCACAATTACAACCCTTACTATTAAAAAGCTTAAACCAAAATGCTGCTTAGACAAGTAAATTAATAGCACAAAACAAACTAAGTATTTGGAGGAAAAGAACCAAACTTGTACTATCATAATCATGGTTTTTTTGATCCTTCTGGATCAGGATGTTATTTTCTATGAAAAATTACAGCTTTCAAAGATAGACAATGATTTACCTCTGGGTAAGGCAGTTACAACCCTACACATGCTTCCTCGCCTAAGACCCAGACCGAACATACTCCACTGCTTCTGCAGGACAACAAGCCAGATCTGGACTCTTCCACAGCCTTACCCGACTGCCACAGATCCAGGTGTCAGAAGACTGATTAAATATGGAAATTTTAAAATTTAGGTCCTATGGGTCCTTAAAGGACTGGGGCTAACTATACAGATCCAGATAATTTCTCATGTAAAGTCTCTTCCCTGTGGAAGCCCACTGCAGATGTGATTCCTAAGCTGATTGCATTCTTATTTTTCTACTTTTTACTTGACTGTTCCTGTGGAATTTCAAAGATCAGTTGCTTCCGTAGTGTTGTTATTATCTGTGGCATCTGCTTCTCTAATTTTCCTCCTGGCATCTGATTCCATACTTTAAATTCTTTTCCTCCCACTTCCTCATTCACTGTTGTCAGGATGGTTAGGAGATCCACGCGGCTTGAACAAAAATGAAGAAAAGTTACATTGAAATACACGTACTGAAAAAAGTTATATTGAAATACATGGTACTTGCAGCTCAGCCAAATAAGGTGATCTATGTTTGCTCCAATAAAGTGGTATCTCTGGGATGACTGGAATCCTGCCCCACCCTACCTGTCACTGAAATTGCACACTGCATTGTATAACCACAGAATTCAGTATGTTTGGGGGAATAAAAGCAACCTCTGTGTAGCATTGCTTTACCAGCAAACACAGTTCCCTGTCTTAGTTACAGTCAGAAGAGCACACCAAGATGAAACAGGGCCAAACCTCTACATCCTGCCTGTCTTCTGGACACCATAAGAAAGTGATGTCTGAAGGGAAATTCTATTTTCTAAATCAAATTTATGAGAGGATGGGAGGAAGGCAACAATGAAAATTATGACTAGAGAACACTGGTTATTTTGTCTGTGCAATCACTCAACAAATTCACTTCTATCAAGTGTTACTGGAAGAAAAATCATTTATCAGTCAAAAAATGTTAAAAAACACGCATACACACACTTGTTCTGTGTAACGCTCCAGCATCACAACCCTGGTTTTGTCACAGGGGAAGTCACTTATACTTTGGCTAATCCCTAGAGGAATAACAATGCCAATTCCAAAATAATTACTATTCTCCACTGTTCTGCAGGCGAAAAACATTATATAGCAAAAATGAAAAACACTGATGTTTCACCACAGCATGCTTCAGTATGTATGTCTGCAATAGCCCAAATGTACAAGAATTAAACCCAGTACTTACTGTGGGCAAAGCGACTCCATCTTGTCACAGAGGCATTGAATGTAAACACTGCCAGTCTCACCACTGCGGAAGGACAAATAGTCTTCCACTGTAGACATGCCAACCAGAATATCAGCCAGATCAGGAATGGAAGTCAGAGGGGTAGCATCTGTCTCAAGATGTCCAGAAAAGTCTGCTTCTACTGGAACAGCTGGATGACCAACAGAGCCTTGGCAAGCCTGGATGAAAAACACCTTGGGTTTGCCAGCAAGAGAAGGACAATTAGATCCACTGAAGCAGGAGACTAAATCTTTAATATTTACAAACTCATCATCAGTGCCTTTTATTTTCTGTTTTTCACCATGGGAAAAAATGAAGCAAACAAAACAGTCCATGTTTCTATGATCTCTTTTGCTGTATTCTTTAACTTTCTCATATATTTCTTTTGCTTCCAGATCCATGTGCTCAACTGTCTCAAACTGAAGCCAGTTAAAGACCCTCTTCACAGCCTCTGGGGAAAAAAAGTCAGAAGGAACTTGTTAAACATGTGCTGGCAGAGTGACAAGAAAGATGCTGAAACATCAGTGTCTATGTGGCAGATGGGATATTAGCAGAAGTGTTCAGATACCACCCATAAATTCACCTGGACTGACTCAGCCTGCCAAATCCTATTAGAAAAACCCATGCCGAATTTGCCTCATTTTATCTTTTTAAACACAGCTGGATTAAGTATCATGCCATCTAAAACAAAAACAGGTTTCAGATTATATGATGTATCAGTACGAATTAGTGAAGTTCACTATGTTAAAGCAAGCTTTAACTGTGCATTGGATAACAATCTCAGATGCCTAAGAACAACACTTGGTGAGTTAAAGAAGTACCACCTCTTTAGAATGACAAATTCTACCACCCTCAAATTAAATAGGTCTCTCATTCTGTGAAAATGATCAATGCAGCAAGAAAGAAGGCAGAGTAACCTGCTCACAAATGCTCTGAAGACTTCTCAGCAAATGGTGACTTAATTGTTGTGTGAGCTGTGAGAAAGTAGCTGGGAAGGAAGCAGCCTGTAGACAGGCTGGAAGGAGTTAAAATATCCTTGATGTGTCCTTTCATGAAACAGATTTTACTTTTTTAAGACAAACTCTGGTTTATCTTAAAAGTGACTTGCAGGAAGTCAGGCTTTAAGGAAAATTACAGAGCACTTATTTGAACTTTGAAGAGAATTTAAGGACTTAAAAATATTTTTCTATGATAGCTAAGAATTAAAAACAATCAAAAAGTGAAAAGGTGGAACAGTAATCCCTTCTTGACTACTCAGTAGATATAATCAAATGCTTTTTACCTACAACAAAAAGCAGATCCTTCTTTAGGCCATCAGATAAACTGTTGGAGGTGGCATATTTCCAATTTCTACAGTGACTGCCACTTCAGTTACTCTGAAGGCCAAGGAGTACAGTGGACATGAGTCTTCTTCACAAGAAAGATTAGATAATTGTCTTAGAGAATTATGAGAGAAAAAAGCAAATCAGTAATTGGATTTAAAAAGTACTTACCTCCATCTTTCAGTGTTCCTTTTCTGTTGTAAAGTGGATTGTTAAAAATGTAGTTGTTAAGGATCACACAGTAACCATGGGGGTTATTTTTCATCTTATATGTTTCCACAGGCTGTAGAAACAAAAAATCAGGTGAGAAAGCAATGCCAAGCATTCAAAAGAGAAATACACTACGCACAAGATTGCTGGTCCTTCATTACCCAAGGACAAAAATCATAAAGGCTGGGAAACAAGAAAGGAAAAGCCTAAGAATACAATCTTGCTACAGAGGAGAGGAATTTGCACTGTCTCCCTGAATCCCTTCTCCACTCTCTCTGTGGTGAGGATATGATTTTGATATGGGAGCAAGTGAGTATCCAGAAACACAAATTTGCATGTGCAGAGGAAAACTTCCTGCACCCTACCATTCTGTCTGGTGGTTCTGCTGTTCCCTTCCCATCTGTCCAGGAATATCCCATCCAGGACTTTGAAGTCCCTGTCTCCATTATCATTAAGATTGGTTTTCTTCACATAACGGCTTCATTTATTACTTAAAATGTTGCTGACAGCCCTGTCCCCAGAAAGGAAGAGGTCTTGGTCTTGTTTGGAAAACAGGAATTGTTCCAAGGCCTACATATAAAGCCAGAACCCCTCCCTCTCAGCTATTCCACCTGCTTAGTCTTACGAATTTATGCTCCCTCTCCCAGAAGTCTGGATAAATACTTTAAAAGTAGTCTTCAAGTATTTCTCACCAGGTGTGTTGTCTTCCCCTCTGCTCCTTGTTCCCCTGGATGCACAGAGACAGGCACAGGATAGTGGAGTTCTTCTTTAGAACAATTTTGTTAGAAGGAGAAGATAAACAGAATGTTTCAGGACAAAAAAGATAAATCTTCCACTGTGCATATTTCAACACTCAAATTGGTACAAGGAGTGAGATGGAGCGTGGTTTTCACACCATCATTTTGTAGAGCTGGGCCAAGCACAGTTACAGTTTCACAGACTACTGGTTATTACAGAAGCTGTGAAGAGCTATGCTCCATTTCTTCTCTGCTCTTTCACTGGTAGCAAGATACAGATAATAAAAGGCTGAATGTGAGTAGTCATCCTAGACAAGCCATTTCACTAGCATCTCCACTATGGGATACATAAGTTAAAGAAGAGACCCATTTTTGTACAATGGTACACTACAGCTGGTCAATTTACTCCTGAGGCTACTGTCTCTTCTCCAGAGAACTTCACTGTTTGGGTGATGCAAAATGCCAGCATAATGGGAGATCTCCACAAAGCAACGAAACACTTATTTGAATACAACTTTCTGAAAAATAGTTAAGAAATCATCGAATTCATGACTCTACCCAAGGAAACTAAATCACAGTGCCCCTTTTAACAAGTTACACAGATGTGTTTGAATGAAATTTAATTGTCAAGGCAACAAGCTCTTCTTCTACCTATGAAGGGGGACAAAATAGTAACAACACTACTAAAAAGCCATTCCCTGACACAGGACTTGATTACTCTAATCGTCCTTGGCAATTTTCTTCTGCTCTTTTAGAGACACCAGTAGAGGTCAGCAGCACAAAGACACGCAGGGGAAGCTACTGGGCAGCTCTGCAGGGCTGTATAGATGTGTCTAAGGAAACTCATGTCCTGAGTCATTCGAAGGGAAGTTATGAGGAAAATAGGTCTCAGTTGCTACTGAGTGAGACATCCTGTTTTCCAAAGAGTAAGGCCCGGCTGTGGTGTCAGAAGGCACCACCTCAGCTGCAACAGCCCAGGTGTACTGAAGTCCTTGAAATCTCCCATCTGGTTACAGAAAGCTACACTTTAGCCAAGTACCGGGTCTTCAGGGACTTTGACTAAGACCAAACAGCCTGGCTAACAGAAGATAATGCTGACAATCTCCCTGTACAAGTTTCCCCAAGTCAACTTTCAGTCTCTTTCAGTGACTGAAAAGCTATGCTGGTCCAAAACCAGCACTGCACTTTTTTCTGAACAGATAAATTGCATTTAAAGCAAAGAGGAGGGAGAAGAAGACCATTTACAAGGCACAGCACATGTTTCAAGGATAGATACAAGAAGGTATGATGGGATAATGAAGTAGCCGAAAACTTCAGAAATCAGAGGTTTCTAGAGCTGCTCTGCCTGTCCTAGGACACTGTAAGGTCTCTCTCTCATCTCTAGACTTCTAAACTGCCAACGATGGAGCCAAAAAACCCATAAAAGACCCCAGCTCTACTATTAAACAGCAGATTAAATAAATTTACCTTTCTGTTTTTCTTCATAGATATCAATTTTTTTCTTTATGTCAGCTCTAAATGTCTCTAATAAATCTTTCAGCATTGTCAAGTCATCTTCTTTAATTATCCTTTTTCTTTCCATTTCCAGAAAAACCTGCAACATTGACTGGTAGAACAAGAACACATAACCCAAACTCAGTAACTGCAGACACCTCTGGACAGAGCAGAAGACAACATCCTCACTCGAAGAGACTGACTAGCTAAAGAACAATTACTTTTTCCTCCAAGCCTCATTAAAAGAAGGGTAATGATGCAACTGAATAAACACATCACTGAGGTTAGCATAGGGTGAATAGAAACTACCTATGGCTAGGTTATCCTGCTTTGTTTCAGCAGTACAAAGCACGGATCTGGGTAACAATGTGGCATCGTGTTGTGCCTTTGTGTTCTGATGAAGGGCTGTTAAGTCCTTCAAACGATACCATTTTACATTTTCTGTTACAGAAAAGGTGTTCAGGGCTAATTTTGTTTATTAAAGCTCAATAGTCCACAAAGTTGGAAGTAAATCTGCTAATATTCCTCTAGGTGCCACAATACAAAAATAGGATTTTTAAGAAAGCTTCTTAATAATACCAAGCATTTTTATAACACTGTTCACTATTTACAAGTGTTCAACTAGCTCATTAAAACTCTTAATACCTTTGGGGAGAAGTTAACAAAATGCCATTACTCCAAATTACAATAAAGAATAAAATTTACTCAATGACATACAAAAATTTGAGGGTGAACTCACATTAGAGCTCGATTTTCTGTCTCCAAAACATTATTTTTCCTTTAGCAAACATCACTCGTCTTAGATACAGTAAATGTCTTATAAATGTCAAGCAAAGATTAAAGGAACAGCTTGATGGATTTTGCAAGAAGAAAAGATTAGGGAGACAGCTGGTGGAGAGAAAATAATACCAGGAGAGCAAAAAAAGGGCAGAGAAAAGACAATTAAAAAAGTAAGGATCCATTCTTTCTCACAGCAGCTATCAGCTAACATCACAATTCTTTCAACAACAGATTTTCATGAGAGCAGACTGCTTGCTCTTTCCTCCCTTCCTACAAGAACTAGCACACTCTGAACTAGCCTTGCAAAAAAAATTCTCAAGATCACTTTTCATACAGCATTATCCTGGAGCCTGTTCTTAGGTATTTTTTTTTTGAGCAGGAACTTCACATTTTTGACATCTTCTGGAGTCAAGTCCTCTGCAATTCCATATAGCAGTTGCCTGACAATAAAGAATAGAGAGACTGTTCAAGAAAGTTATAAGAAGTAAACACCACAATTACACGTTTGAACTGCAAAATGTAAAACTCACTATGGCAGGAATTCATGCTGTAATAAATACAATTATGCTGGGATACTCATAAGTGCAGACAGAAAACAAGACAGTACACAACTGAAGTGTTGTACATTTTGTGTACAAAAGTTTACTGCTTCCGTGCTTACCTGTAAGCTGACACCTTTGCCCTGCCTTGGACTTGCAGCTCTCTCTCCATCTGCTCGCGGCTGGAACCCAGGTGGGTAGCCAGGAGGTCGATCCGACCGATCCGGTAGAGCAGCTCCCTGAGAAAAGCCAGGTTCCCTGCCTCGATCATGTCTTTCTCCTGCAGCACTTCGAAGAAGCCCTTGGGCTCCTGAATGGTTTCCAGCTTTCTCATGGGAACATGATCCAGGCTGAGGAACTTCAGTGCTGCCAGTTCATCTGTGATCAAAGCCTCAGAAACTTCAAAAAGGAGTTTGTGGAAGTCTGTACTCATTTCACATCAGGATTTGGATCTAAATACAAACAGCTGTTGATTTCATTTGTCAGTGACAGTAGTGCAATAATACTGATTTATATAAAATGTATCACATCATGTAGAATAGCCCCAAATAAATACATGCAATCAGAAGTACTTCAGCAGAGAAAGGCTGCCTTTGCTATCACAGCTTTGAGGTTTAGCTCTTTAGGTTCTCTGGACTTAACAGGGAGTATTAAAACCTCTGTACTAAGTGACATTAACAGAGAAAGTCATGGATTGTTCTTGCTTCCTATGGTGTCTCCAGACAGTAGGAAGTACCAATGTGCAGGATGTACAAACCTGACAAGGCTGCTGCTGTTTTTGTTTTGGCTTGGGGTTTTTTTGAGATGTGATCACATTTGGGAGCAACAGCCACTTGCCAGCCTGAAATATAGATTATGTAATAAATGACACTGCCAAGTTTGACACCATAACACAGGTTTTACATGGTAACAAAGATAATGAGTCCACAGGAGTATAACTGCTCTAAGTTATCTGGCTTCTCCTTTCTTTTTGTACTGCTTCTGATGATGGTCAGCATACCCAAAACACCTCTTCCTGTTTTGGTTTATTTGCATCAAATAAAACTCAGTTCCCAGCTCTCAATCAACCTGTAGTATTAAATACAGATCTTGTCAACCCTTTTAAAAAGGCCAGAAGAATTCTTATCAAACTACCTCTGTTTCACTGAGCACAAAATATCACTTCCCTTCACCTCCACTTCCTCCATCAGCCTTAGAAATATTACACTTGGCTTATGGATTCACCTTTGAGCACAAGAGAAAGTTAGAAAATACCAACTGCAAGCCTTACAACTATCTCACCCTGACACTTAAAGGACCTGCCTCTGCTGGTGTCATGACCCAGTGGTAGGGGCGTGATGTTTGTTATAAATTCTCGTCAGGCCGAACAAAGATACCAGACATGTGTCAGGAACTCACTGTTTTATTGTACCATCTCAGCTGCAGCAACCAGCCCACTATTTAGACTCATAAGTATTGGCTAACACACCCTTAAATTTATACAGTACACTTCCGCAAAAGTGGAGGCTAATAAGCCCTTAATTTTGTACAGGACACTTCAGAACTCCCACACCAAACTCCTCAAAAGGTGTTGGCACATAAGCCACTACCTCAGTACAACATCACCACTCAAAGGTGCTGGTTCACAAAGCACAAAGGTACTGGCTCACAAGGAACAAACACTTCCACAGCCCCCCCCTTCCCACAACAAACTTCAAAATGGAGTATGGGGTTGAACATGATAGCCCTGCTTTGCCCAGGCAAAGCGAGGAAGAAAAAGAATATCACCAGTCCTTAGATCCTGCATTGGTGCTGCCACGTGGATGGTGTGGAGCTGGGGAAAGACAGCCAGAGAAGAGAGAGGAAAAAAGAGAGAGGGGGGCTTCAATCCACACCCTGTTATAGTTAACCTGGTGCATGCCTCTTACATAAATTGGACTTTTTGAGCATTTTGTTCCTGTATGCACAGCCCGCCCTTCCCCAGGAAGTGAGCTGGGGTGGGTGACTGGGCACGAGTCTCAGGGCGGAGCAGGGAGTTGGCCCAGAACAGCACTGCGCCACCTCCACGGACCCTCTCCTCTGATCACACCTCTCCTGAAGCAATACTCAGAAAGTTTGAGACAAACCTGGTTCTCTGCAGCTGATACTTAAAGGACTTGCCTCCGCTTCCCTCTAGTTAGAGAGCCATGTACCACTTTATTCTCTCTGCCTTAGATATAAGACACCTGGGAATCCCTGAAGAGAAGCTCAATAGAATTGCCTTCAGAACAGGTCTCTTGTCCCATTGAGAGACACTGTCACTGGGAGACAGAAAAGTTGATAAGGGCAAATGAAAACTTTCTACTCCTACACTACTGGAATACCATGCAATCCATTTAATTCTATTGCTACTGCAAATGTTTCCATACCGGGGCTGGTAACTCCAAGGTAGCCCAGCTGACTAACTGGTAATAATAATTAAAAGACAATTGTATTCTGCTCTCCTCCAAGGACCACTCTACAGCAAACAGCTTTTTGTGGCATGCTCTTGGTCAGCATTCCATAGGTTAGCAAGAGTGAATGTACAACTGAATCTTAAACCTTTGACTCTCAAAAAAATGATAAACCAGCAAAACGTGTTGTGACACCGCACATATGATTCACTCTCTGCCCCCAAATACTGTTTTCTTTAAATCCATTAAAACTGAACTTTTAAACAGACTAGAATTCACACCATTCAGCCCATATCATCACAAAACCACTAGTACCTGAATTGTGCTACTCCTGATTCAATGACTGCAGATCTGACTTTATATTTCTGTATTCACACAGGAAAGAGAAGTGTACTTTCTTGGTAACTAGTTAGGCAGTTATCTTCTTTCTCACATAAATCATGCTTTTTGTTTAAGAATCAAGATATATGCTTACAAAAGCAAATCTTTCTTGTAAAGGAAATTTTCATTTTTATTTCTCAAAGGCTGTAAGTTTCAAAACCATCCAGTTATTGCAGTTAGAACAGACATGCCACCTATATACTATATTTAAGCTTGTCTGTAATTACAGAGAGGACAACTAAAACAGTGTTTAACTGCCACTTTCTCTTTCTCCCACTTTACTAAATTGAAGACACAACTGATACAACACGTAAACTGGATAATAATAGTAATTTTACATCAATCACTTATATGGGAGGGCAGGCTGGAGGAGTGCTGGAACAACTCTGAAAAAAGCGAGACAGGCATAGTCTCTAAAGTTCCAGGAAAAGTACTTTTGTACGATATCTATATTGTCACATGACTTACAAGAAGTACGTTAAAACAAACAAACTGGTAATAAAGCAGCAGATCCCTACTCCACCTATCACAATTCCAGTTTCAGAAAACTGATTATTGCAGAACTTGTGAGAAAAAATTGTAAGTAAGCCACAAAAGCAATCAGATTTCGCTTTTGTTTTAAAGGCAACACCCTAAGCAGCATACTTAGTGCCTTCTAGCATACAGCACAGCTCAGTGCTTTTGATCTCTTACAAAAATCCTAATTAAGAGACAGTGAGGGAAGGGTGAATCAATTGTATCTTTTAATTTAAAAAGTCTCAGACCCACTGTCCTGCTGTATCACCAGATCTACCATAAGTTACCTCCTTTCTCTGAAGTCCCTCTTCAATTCACCCTAGCCTATTTTCCACAGGAAAATTATTTCCTAAATTAAAAAGAGTCAACTTTTAGCATGAAATTCAGTAGCAGTACGCAGTAAATACAGGGGACTCAACGACTAAACGTTCTTTTGAAATTATTTATGTAATATACTTCCCCATTTACAGGAGAATTTAAGCAATAATTAACTTTTGACATTTCCACCCTCTCAAGTGGAAAGGTTCCCAGCATGCTAGTCACCAGTCTCTTCCATGCAGCAGGAAATAGGTGAACAGTAGTCAGCATGGCTGCCAGGCTTCCAGAAAACTGTGAGGTCAGCATTATGAAGAGAGACAGTTAGGAGAGCCAGAACTTGTTAAAATTTTGCAATGAAAACAGTCATTCATTGATTTCAACCTTTACAAACTCAAAATTATAACATACGCTTTGATAGAATGAGGCACACAAATTCTTTCCAAAAGGCTTAGGATAGTTAACAGATCAGAAAACCTGTCCGACTTGTTTCACTGGCATGAGTCGCGCCTTTACCCAAAGGTCCACCACAAGTATGATTTCATCTTCAGGTCCAAAATATTAGTCTCCATGTCATCTCAAGTCTCAGCGACTCTTTTCCCAGATTAGTTCTTCTGTGTCTTACCTGAATCAAGAGTTCAATTGCAGTCTGAAAGAGCCACCATGCCGTGATCTGCACTGTGTGACAAATACTTGAGAGTGGCCTCTCCCTTCATACAGCAGTTTAGAGGACCACCCCTTCCGGCACCATGCTGTCTTTATTAGTTTTACTTTTGATTTCTTCCTTTCTCACCCTTCCTGGAAATGTTCCTATCCTTTTGTTAAATTACAGTCTCTCTAATTTCCCTCAGCTCCCCTGCACCCTGGTTTTATCCCTCTGGCTTTCTCTAGAACTGTCTCAGTGACCCAATCTTTTCCTTGTACAGCCCACCAAACATTCACCTCGCCTAGAAAGGGTGGCCTTGAGGAAGTGAAACTGCTGAGGCTACTGACTACTCAGCAACTGTAGTGACTGTGGCCTCCACTGGCACATGGCAGGATACACAGCTCCTGCACAAGAACCAATAGGAGGGACAGGGTACCAGAAACTTGTGGATGTTACAAATCTCACTTTAACATTCTGATCTTGCCAAGACTTCCCAACTTCCCCAGCAGACTCTGTTTACACTAGTTTCACTTAAATCTGTCTAATTAAGGGCTGCACAAGACAACCCTTCCTTAATTCTGTAGGTGGAGAGCATGCACGTGTGCATATGTTTCTGTGTGCCATCAGTGAGCCTCAACAGCAACCAACCACGTTTGTTTGCTTGTTTTTTCTTATTTGTGGCATAAATGTGACTTCAAGTGTGGCAACTATACAAACTCAGAACACATAAAATGCAATGAGTCATGCTAACCTGTTCATGCCTAACCATCACGATAAAAAGTGACCATCATGTTTTGGAAAACTGGCTGCATTTCAATACTCTTTGTGATGCAAAACTCTCCACCTAAAAATAGTGCAAGCCAGAAATTGCACCCAACAGCACTACGCAGTACTCTTTCAAATCTTGCCCCTAGTGTGGCTAGTAACCATATATAATGAATGCACACTGTCACCACCCTATCAAACTGCAGAAGAAGGGGTTAGCATCTGGGTTCTCATCTGTATGCAAAAGGCAGATTCAGTAGCCAAACTCTTCAGTCTGAATTGGTGATGGGGACAGAAGTCCCCAGCTGTTTCCAGTGGCACAACAGTATTTTAACATCAGATGGCAAAGGGTTCACAGTGAAACTATCGGTGTTAAGACACCTGAGTTGGTTTTTTTGAGAGCAGTAGTGAATACCTGGAGCAGATGACTCATACCCATCCACTGGAAAAGGATGCAAGAAGAACAGAGACCTCAGAAGTGCATAAACCTACCACACTACCAGTTTTTTTGCTAAGACTTAAAAGTTACCTCCCACTCTTAAAAAAGAATGTTTTTAAAGCTGAAAACTCATCAAAACTTCAAGTACCTTGTATTTAAGTCCAGCCTTGGGTTGAAATCAAAAACTCCATTTACTCCAGTTCCTTTCTGCCCACTACAAAGCAACATACACCTGCTTTTGTGCATTTTAGTAGGACAAAATGAAGGCAGCACTCCAAGCTCCTTCAACAGCAGCAAGAAATACTTTTGCTACAGCACTCTGAACATCAGGTGATAAAACATGTTGAGATATACTGAAGTATGTTGAAATATGATGAGATATGTTATAGCACAGAAGTTCAAGAAATTAAATAGGTATAAACAAATGGAACAACTTGCTCCCTCACACAAGGAAAAGGCCAGAGGGAGAATTCAATGCATACACAGCTGTACTAGGTTAAAGAGTACACATAAGGCTTCTAAGAAGGGATCTCCCAAAAGCGACCTTTTCTCATGTACCAAGACCTCTGCAATAGCTTACTAAAAACTCTTACCTTCTTTTAATTCTTCTAACAAGGTCTTTGAATGCTACCCCTTACTGCTTTTAATTTCAAGATGCCCTGAGGCCTTTTCTTAGTCAGATTGAAAAAGTGAGGACTGTGAAGCTCCATTTGTCACTGTGTCTTGCACATTCTGCTGTCATCTTCAAAATGCAAACTTAAAAAAATGCCAGATGTTTTGCCCTTATCAGGTCCTTCAGTGCTTTTTGGATGGTAGGCCTTCAATCTTTTGTTTAGAGCAGCTGGAAGCAAAGGTTTCCACATGAGGGAGCACAAGAAGAAAATCAGGAAAGCAGACTAGAGACAGAACCTATGTATTCAAAGCCTTTGAAGCATCTGGGAGGACAGCTCAGCAGATAAACCACAGAGGATATCATAGCACGTAGGTGCACAAAGAATAGACTGTGGCATTTTTGTGTGCAGAGGCAGATAGAAAATATAATCCCCAAGTCCAGATGCCAAGCTAGGAAAACAAGGTTTGACACAACCCAGGAATCCTGAATTGTGTCCTGTCCCGAAGTCGTAAGACAGAACCTGTGCATAAAACCAAAAAAGCAGGTCAGATTGCTTTTTCCTGTATTCAAACTTACTCTCTCACACCTCAATAACTGTTCTTCGCATCCCTTCTCATATGAAATCCCATGTATTGTGACACTCTTTTCACTTAAGCTTCTGTCAAAAAGGTTCACCTCTCAGCCTGTTATCTACACATAGAAATTATGTCAGACTTCAAATTAATTTAGCTATCTAGATATTTTACTCAACTAACTGATTCTGTCTAAACCAACAAGCCTAACGAGCCTATATAGTTTCAAACCGAATTATGATAAATCAGAATTTAGAGCCAATGATTTCAACTTAAAGACTTTAAAAAAACCATGGCTTTAGAACAGGGACAAGTTGTAAATACACTGGCTGCACACAGACATTTCATCAGCAAATCAAACCAAAGCAAGATCACAGAATCATAGAACGGGTTGGAAGGGACCTTAAAGATCATCACGTTCCAACGTCCTGCCATAGGCAGGGATGCCACTCAGTGGATCAGGTTCTCAAAACCCCATCCAACCTGTCCTTGAACACTTTCAGGAATGGGGCATCCACAACTTATCTTTGTTGTAAAAGGACAGAAGATGGCAGCAAAACACCATAAATTGTAATAAGCAAACCAAATATGGGAATAGGTGTGTTTATGCAAAATATTTCCAAAAAAAGCTAAACATCAGGAGTACTTAGGGAAGGAAAATCCTCAGTGCAACCCCAGTGCTGCTAATAAAGAATCCTTAGTGTTGAGTGGTTTCTTTGTTTCAACAAAAAGTCCCTCTCCCTCCTTTTTATGAACCCCCTTATAAGGCATTGGAAGGCTGCAATGAGGTCTCCCCGAAGCCTTCTCTTCCCTACACTGAACAACCCCAGCTCTCAGCCTGTCTTTGTAACAGAAGTGCTCTCTTCCTCTCATCATCTTCATGGCCCTCCTCTGGACTCACTCCAACAGGTCCATGTCTTTCCTGTGCTGAGGACCCCAGAGCTGGATGCAGCACTCCAGGTGGAGTCTCACAAGGGCAGAGGGGGAGAATCCCCTCCCTCAACCTGCTGGCCTCTCCCCTTTTGATGCAGCTCAGGATGGGGATCGCCTTTTGGGCTGTCCAGCTTTTCACTCACAAGAACCTGCAAGTCCTTTTCTGCAGAGCTGCTCTCAGTGACTTCTTCTCCCACTAGGTACTCATATCTGGGCTTGCCTTGACCCAGGTGCAATTGATCCAGCCCAATGGACCTTGATCCAGCTCAAACTCCTTCATCTACCTTGAAAATAGTTTTCAAGTCTGTGTTGCTACCGTTCCTGGAAAGATTTTTTCACTCCAACCATTTCCTGCTTGAGTTTGGAATTACCCTCTAGACCTCTCCACATGTGCTGCATTCGTGAGCTGTCCATAAGCTCTGTCTCTCTACAGTGAAAGAACATACCGCTGGCTCACCGCCTGCTCACCACTCTCAGCTTACTGCTGCGGGGTTTTTAGAACCCTCTACCACTTTGTGCATTTTACAGGTCACTTATAAAACACTGTGGTAAAAAACAGGGCCCTAAAGAAAGGCAAACGAGCCAACAATCCAGTGAAACTGGGCCACGCTGAACACCCAGCACTCACACACACGGGGCGTGGGATCTGCTCGCTCCCCAGGCTTGGCACAGCTCACCCGAACACTCACAGCTGGACCTAGCAGGGCATCACACAGGGAACTAACAAACCAGCCTCTCTAATGTGTGCTTTGAGATACACCTTCAGAGAAGGAAAATCACATAAAATAAGCAATAAGGGTTACAAAATTACTAGATTTTTTTCCTTTAAAGGTTCACTGACTGGGGCACCGCCCCAAAGATTTAAGATTAACTCAAAGCCATGGAGTGCCAGGGGAACGCTGAGGCTCAGCCTGCAGACTGGAGGCAGCCACACAAAGAGTGAGCAGGATTTGGGCTCTGGGCTCAGGAGCTGGAGCCTGTCTTTGTTCTCTCTCCATTTCAGCCCCCCCCTTTTGGTGATTCTTACCTGAATTCCAGTCCCAATTCCTGTCCCTCAGGCTCAGGACCCGTGAGCCACCAGGGAACTCCACAAGGGACAGCCAACGCCTCCACCTCTGGCAGGAAATACACCACCAGTGAACTCTTCTCACCTTTGCTGCCAAGCCATTTTAAAGCAGGCTACATCACAAAAATGGCTCAAACGTCTCAGGCTGGTTTTCTTTTTTCAGTGGAAGGAAGCTCAAAGAGCGGTGCTTGTGGGAGAGGGCTGCACTGCCAGGAAGGAGAGGAAGAGGAAGATGAGCAGCCTCTGCTCAATGCAGGCTCCCCAGGGCCTTCAGCAGTGTGTATCCCCCAACACCCTCAAGTCAGTAGAGACAGGATGGGATGCGTCTCCTTGCTCATGCCATTAAAAGCTGCCGTTTAACACACCAACAACAGCCAAGCTACCTGTTGAAACTTTAAGGCTTGGTGTCAGCTCATTTTATAGAGCTAGAGAACTCCACAGCCTAATTTAACAAGCTCTAGAGGTCTATAAGATAAATAAAGCAAGAATTTCAGAATTATTCTGTGTTCTAAAGAGAGATAGAGACAGTCAGTCTGACTGCATCCAAAAATTTTATTCAGAAAATCAGCTTGAAATCCACCATTTGGATTGGCATACAATGTCTTCTTGATTCTAATACGGAAGCTGAAAAATAAACATTGTTCAAAACAGCCACAGAAAAGCTGTTAAATAATTCAGTACAGGAGAATCATTTTAAATGGACCATAGTTAGAACATCCATACAGATAGCAGCCTCTTCTCAGCAAGATCATCTGGCATGCCAGAAACTTAAAACTCCAGGTAGCAGAAAAGAATTCACAAAAGCTCTCAAAAAGCTTCTCTGACTTGGGTATCTGTAACAGAAGTCACTCCTTATGCAGAGTGACCATACTACATGCTCCATCTACAACTGCTAGCATGTCCTAACTTCCTCTTGAACATAACTTCTTTTTTGGATAATGAGCTGGCAAGCATCGTAACACACAAGTATGTAACAGTGCAAACTACACTCCATTTATGGCTCAGCCACGTCAATGTAGGTGGCTGAGAAAAATCATGCACATTAACTCTGGTACAACACACCACAGAATCTCCTGCCTCATCAGTACACCTTCTGAGCCATCAAAAGGCATCATTTATGTTCTGCCAAGTTTCTTTCCCCTCTTCCATATATACAGCACATACAGAACTACAAGAAATTTCTACTCCAGTTACCAGAAACCAAAACTCAAATTAAGTGTCATGGAGCAGTGAATCTGACAACCACATTCCAAGCAATGACAATGCAGGAGCAGAGTGGCTTGTTTTACCTTCTTAAACAGCAGTTTCTGAAACCTAGACATTCTGGCAGTCCAAGATCCATGAAAGTTCACCAGCATGTCACTGTTTATGTTCCTGTGCTAGCACCCTGAACTCATGATGGCTCCAGAATTCATTCTCTTCCCCTTTTGGCTACTGAATCATTTAACCTGAAATCATTTAATCACTCTGTCTGCAATACAGGTACAACTTCATGTAGCCCTACATCCATTTCTTGACTCAAATTTTGGTGCACAGTACAGCAAGAACAGACAGGTGTGGAGGGATATGAGGAGCAGCTGAGGTCACTTGGTCTGTTCGGCCTGGAGAAGAGGAGACTGAGGGGAGACCTCACTGCAGTTACAACTTCCTTGTGAGGGGAAGAGAAGAGACAGGCACTGATCTCTTCTCTGTGGTGACCAGCGACAGGACTCAAGGAAACAGCATGAAGCTGAATCAGGGGAGGTTTAGGTTAGGTATCAGGAAAAGGTTTTTCACCCAGAAAGTAGCTGAGCACTGGAACAGGCTCCTCCCCAGGGAAGTGGTCGGAGCACCAGGCCTGACAGAGTTCAGGAATCACATGGTGTGATTCCTTGGGCTACCCTGCGCAGGGCCAGGAGTTGGATTCAATGATCCTGATAGGTCCCTTCCAATTCAGCACATTCTATGATTCTATAAGATATGGGAAAAGTGGCATACAACTGTCATCACAAAATTCCTGCATAAATACTGACTTCAGTTCTACTTTTCACTATGCACTAGGTACAGGGAATCAGCCTACCCATGTATCACTCCTGAAAGAGGTAAAAAGGCATTAAATACTGCTTAAATGAATGATTACAGATTGAGTACTGCTATGGTTAAAGAAGCTACTGAGGGACAAAAATCAGTGTAGAAAATCAGTATCTGATATCCACAAATACTGCACAATACATAGCTGTCCCCACAACTCTTCAGAGGGTTGTAATCACTTCCAATCCAAACAGCTAGATAGAAAAAGACTCCCTTCCTTTTCCACTATAAGGGTTAATTACAAGACCCTCTAGTTATCAAAACAGCATTTCTTCCCAAAGGCAACATGGACTTACTGTGTGATGCACTAAGGCAAAGAATATGTACACTTCTTGACCCTCGATCCAAACTTATATTGTCACTAAACTGTAAGACCATATTCTGAAGAATATATTCTATTGCTAATATTTTAAATAAATAGCTGTATTTAGCATTACTCAAAAAGCCCCAAAACATCCAACCCACAAAACATCAACCAACCCTCTGCATCATTAGAGCCTGTAAGGGTACTTACTATTATTCTTCCTTTATCCTGTTTTCTTCTCCTACAAATATTGATACTGTATTTCTCCTCCAAATCATCTTTTCCCTACCTATTCTCCTCTGATGCTCCCTACCATTCCCCTTCTTCTTCCTGCTTACATTTTCCATATTTCTTTTCCTCATTTGCCTCCTCTTGGTTCCATTCTCCCTGCTTTTGGTTGTCTATAAGGTAGCAGTAGTGCTCATCACATGCAAAAGCTACTGAGGGAGATCAGAAAATAAAGTTAATTCATGAAAGAGATCATGTTTGTTAACATCACTTAGATTTATATGCCTTGAAATGACATTTCTATAACACAGAAAACATTTGTTTCACCGTTTTCATTTATCAGCCCTCACAGGAAGTAACTTTTAAGATTCCAAACCTGTCGTTTTAATCCTTCTCTTTACCCATTAAAAAACTACACCAGAAATGAAGCAAGGCATGCCAAGGCCTTTAACTTTTTTTCCTGGATAGCGGACTCTATTAGGAATATCAAAAGTTTGCAAGTGGCCTACTTTAGGAGGGACAACCCATCCAGGTTATACTGTTACACAACAAGCAGATTAACTGAACTTTTCATGTCAGGCATTTACTCCATTAAAGTTTTTATATTTACAGAAAAAACTTGGAAAAAATCCACTAATAAAGACATATTCTTTTTCATAAGCAAAACCAGTGAGGGTGGGGTGTTTAAGAGTCTTAAGAGCCCATAGCTTAAGAGCTGTGCTACATGCTACATTTAGGTTCAAACTATTTTTAAGTATCCTTTTGCAACTGTGGTTGTAATGAGAGTGAATCATGTTTCAGCTTCCACAAAACATTAGCCAAAATCCCCCATTTTTTAACTGTGTGGTAGATTACTGTAATGTCCTGCCACATGTAGACTCATTTTTGCATCAGTGGAAAACATAGTCCAAAACATGGCAGACTGTCTCATTTATTAACACAGAGCCCCTGTGTGCTGTGGACAGTACTGATGACACAACCTCTAAGGCAGCAAGCAGATGGAATCCAGACTATTAAAAAGACCATCTCTCTCCCCCTCCTGTTTTGCTAGTCTGTGGAGGCATGCAAGCCAGAACTTGTTAATGAAGAACTGGCATTACTGGGTGGGAATTCCTTCCTCACACATTTGCTGTTATTAGGAGCAGGGGAAAAGTATCCAGAGCATTTCAGTGGTTTGGGCTGGCTTGTGTTTGTTTAAGCATTAACTGCTAACCGGTATGCTAAAAAACCACCAATAAAACAATAAAAACACTTTAGCTTTGTTGGAAAACCCAACAGCTATATAGTTTAGAGCACTTCCCACTCTATTTACCTGCATTTAGTTGCAAGATCTGCCGCAGTGCTATACAATAGCTACCAATCTCACCCAAGCTTTCAGAGACTTCTGCACTAAAATATAAAATCTAGTGTCTTAACGCACCAAAATGCTTCCAAATTCTTGGGTTCGGAAGCAACAGGCACTTTAGATATACAAGAAATAAAACGCATAAACTAAAAGTACGTGCGAAACTGTTTGGATCATATTAAATACTTGTTGTTAGAAACTTCAGATGCGTCCTTTCCAAGAGCAGTTAAGTGGGAAAAAGAAAAAGTTCCTTCGTCAGTGTGTGTTGGAGCAGAAGTGAGTATTGTTGGCTGGAGTCAGCGGTCTCATTCCATTTATAAACTCTCCCGTTCAGTTCTGTATGGATATCTGATATAGGGAGTTTCCTGCAGCAACAAAAGTAAAAGCATTCCATTAGAGAATGAAGCAAGACATCATTTAAGAATCCACAAGAGAGAAGACAACTTTAGACTCAGCAAGGAGATAGTTCCAAATTTCAGTCTTTACTGCAGAGGCGAGACCTCTAAAACACAAGGCTGAAGATGTATTTTGAGACAAACTGTTATAACCCAAATCACTGTTGTGATATTAATTATGCTGATATGATGATCTGGGATTTCAAGACAAGGTTTTGGCATTTGTAAAAAGGTACTAAATGTTAATGCTGCAACTACCTTGAAAAACAGCTGTTAGCTCCCTGACAGACCAGTTGTATAGAGAAAACCTTTGTTATTAAGTTATATATCCAAATGTCTGTGACTTCTGCTCAGGGTCCTTCTGATCTCTTTAAACAGAGAAAAGTTTTCTGACACTTTCAATTCAAGAATACTGGCAATCTAGTGGCTCCCTGAGCAAAGGATAAATTAAATCTACAGAAAGCAGAAAATAAATCTCTCTCTACTGCCTTTTTCCTGAACTTAGGCACTGACTTTTTTGTATTTGCAAGCAGAGCTCTTCTTAATGGTACATGGCAATCCTCAATTTAACAGAAGCCTGGAATGTGTCTTGTTATCTTGGAGAAGGAAGATTTCCCATCTTCTCTGAAGTGCTGACATACTAGGACTGCCTTCTCACTCTGCAAACCCCAGTGCTGTAACATGCTTTAATTTTACTCTTCATAATCAAAAACTTCATTCCTTCCTTAGGCTACCTCACCTTTCTAAGTGATTGTCTGAGGATCAGGTATACTCGTCTTTTAGCCTATGCCACAGCATGAAGACACTTTACAGGACCAGACGAGGTGGAACTTAAGGTTTCTCTTTCTCAATGACAACAGGCTGTCATGGGAAATGGGTTATTTTTTCCTCTTTTTTTAATTTACCTTATGTAAGGATCGCGGAGTAGCTCAGCCAGACAATGCAGATAATATGAGGACGAAGTTGAGGATTTTTCCAGTGTAGACACATCCACCTTACAGTGACTCCAAAAGAAGTCTGCTCCTCGGGGGATAATGACTTTAGTAATTATATTCTTATCATTCCCATCTACTTCCAAAAGACTAGTACATTCTTGCTCATTTTCTGGCACAATGTAGCTTTGAATAAAAAAAAGCTTTGGTTTTCCTAGGAGTCCAGGACACGAGTCTGGTGTGAAGTAATTTTTTATTTGTTCCAAAGGGAATCCAGAACAGGTAATGTCTGTACAGAAGATGCCCTGATGACTTCCACGGCTGACCAATACGCAAATGAAGCTGTCGTAATTTCTGTGCTGCTGCAACCTTGCAACTTCAAGCAATGTTTGCTTCATGGCAGCAATATTTAAATATCTGTGACAATGAACGTCATAGCCCAAGCCTCTGAAGGTCTCTTCCAACACATCTGAAAGAAGCAAGATATAATTAAATCATAACTCATCAAGGCTCAATTTCAACTATCCTGAACTACAGTATTTACAGTGTTTTGCTATTGGAACTAAGTAGTTTATCACAATAATTAAAAAATCAGGAGTACTAAGTGTTGATTACAGTACACTACATATTTATAGTGCTACATGCACGTTGTCTTTAACGTGAGTTATCTACTTCATGATAACAAAGACAGTATTATTTGGCATGTGATCTGTTCCAAATTCCACAGACTCTTACATACTTCATTTAGAGTCAGTATGCTAAGCTCCTAGGACTTAAAATATCAGGCAAGAAAAAACATTAGAAAATACTTCACATACTTGAAATGGTAAGGAATTCTCTGAACAGCATGGGAAGTCTGTTTTCCCTTTTAACTGGCCAACATTACTCTGAATAGTTATTACAGATATACAGAACTGCATAAAAAACACAGAAGCTCCCTTACATCAGTCAAAAATGAACCTTCTGCAGTCATTTATGCTTCCTATTATATAAAACAGACTTTAAGTGATGAGTCTCAGGTGAAGAATGTACACTGGAGTCTTAACGGTGACAGAATGGTATTTTCAGGGAAAAAAGAAAGCTGAACAAAGAACCATTTCAAACAAGTCAGAAATTGAAACTGTAGGTAGCCAAATCCCGAGATTTAACTATGTTGTATTTGTGTTAACCTGTGCTACAGGAAAATGTGTTAAGCTTTAAATAACTACTTTGGATAATTATTAATATGGGAGTGAAACCAGATACATGGTGGTTAAAACCACAGGTATCAAGTGTTCAGAGAACCACAAGCTACTACTACAGCTCATACCTGTACCATTCTATCTTTACTATAAACCACATGCATACATTGCCCATGCACAGTTCCTGATACAAAAGTAAGTATCAGGTGCCATGTTTATGTAAAATGCCTTACACACATAGGAAGCTTGACTGTTCTTTGACTTCAAAAGTTTCACAATCCCTAACTAGCAGAGGCTATTTCAGAGGTAACTGGCAGCCAAGCAGCTGTACTACACACTGTTCTCCTCAAAAAGCCCATAGTGAAAACAGGGAACAGAACTCATGACTTTCCTTAGCAAGATACAGGGTAGATGCAAACCCTTTACTATAGTGAGGTAATAAACAAGAACTATAGTTCCATTCCAATTCTGTTGGTTTGATTACATTTTGTAAAATAATTCAAAAACTGTCCAGACTTCTTTAATTTGAAAATGAAAGTTAAATCCCCTGTACTCTATGCAATAAAACATGCTCTCAAAATTCAGGTACAAGATTCAGTATCAACATGGTCTGGCAGCTACATGCTCGATGGAGCTCTCCATCAGGTAGAGGGCAGCAGTACATACACAGAACAAGAGGGTGATTTTCCTGTAATTTACTGATCTCACTGGCACATGCACATACCCAGAGACACAAAATGTGGTGCCACCTTAGTCCATTCACACACTTAACTGTCACAGTTTAAAAAAGAAAACAAAACCCTCAAGAAACTTAGAGCTGACACCTTAGTTTAACAATCAGAAATTACACATGGTAAGCCTTGGACACTTTAAGGCAAGACAAACCACAGCATTGCATGTTGCAACCGGAGAACAGAAACTATCTGTTTCTTCAACACTAACCTTCTCCCAACAAACCGCCACTGACTTCTGAGAATCTCCATTCTACGTAAAAAAATTGCCTTTTCTCCCGATTGTTTACAATATAAGGATAAAAACTGGCTCCGAATGGAAAAGTCAAAAGCAGCTATTTACAGAACAGCAAGCTGCATTTCAGTTTGAATCTCATCAGCATTTAAAAAATTCAGGTTGTTTACACTGGACATTTTCAACTGTTGCAATCCTTGATCTTGCAGTATCTGCTAGTGGTTCACTTTCCTGAGATTAAATCTTGGGATGGCTACAGATTCTAATGGATGCCACAGATACAATTCCTAATGCTCTCCGTGCCCTTTTATGTTTCTTTAGTGTGTTCAGACTTTAGAATAGCGTGGCACAACAACTCTAAGTGGTGAATAAATTCTTTTTAATGCCTTAAACATCAAAAAATTAAGCAATGCCATATGTCCTGTCTCTCCTGAATCTCACTAGCACAGCAATGGATTTCAGTGAAAAGTCTTGCTTTCTATCCCTCTAAAATGCTGATAAAAAGCACTGGTGACTTTCAACATCTGAGACACAGATATGGTTTAATTGCTTCTGCATCGAGTGAAAACATGCATGGAGACTGAGGCACACTAAGACTTATTCTGGGTGGTTTTGGCACAACAGCAGCAGAGCCATGATTTCTAGGTGTATCTGACCTGCCAGGTGCTAAACATGTCACTCATTACTGTTCTTTTCCAGTCAGCAGACTCCCACCATCACATTTACACTTTCTATTATTGTACAAGTACTCAAATGACCATATGAGCTCATGACGAACATATACATGGATTTGTTTTACTTTTGTGCCAATCTTTGTATCTAGTAGCAATTCCTATGACAAAGGGGTCTGCACAGTATATTGCCTGTGCAAAAGATCTATGCCTTCTAAGGAGGAGAAGATCTAAATTTATGTATCTGACATAGCAGTTCTTTCTTTCCTTCCTGTTTTCTCCAGCATACATGCCTTATCTGCTTTTATACTTCTGTGTTTCATTTAAAAAACTCAGTCCTGGCATAGTAAAACACAGGCCAATAAAACACAGTTCAACAAATCAGATCTGCACATGCTCATATGCCATTAGAGACAATGAAATTTAAAGATTCTTTTTTTTTTAAAACAAGGCTATTTTCACACCTCATGTTGTCTTTAGCTCTACACACTGAAATGTCTCTAGCAATCCTATTTGCATTTAAGAAACAGAGCTCCAAGTAGCAATTATTTTGGTACTAGAGCAGACTACCAAGCTACCTTCCAGACTAAGGCTGCATAGTAAGTTTCTTGCATCCAAAGGGTCATTTGCTTTCTCAAGGCAGGCAGCAGGACAGAGCAGAATGTTTGATCCCAAGAACCACCAGCCCCAGTCCTTCAGTCCTTGGAAGACAGTCTATTTTCCTCTTGGGACAAATTCAGGGGTTTTTTTTTGGTTTTTTTGAGAGTAGAAGTGAGGAAGTGCTTTAGTACTTTAGACTGAACAATATAATTTCTGTATGTAGCATTTGCATCCTTGTTCTTCTGGGTTTTTTTGGTGGGGTTTTGTTTGGTTGGTTTTGGGTTTTTTTTTCTTCTCCAGAGATCACTGATGAACTTGGTAGTACAAACCAAAGTCTCAAAGATGCTTCCCAGTTGCATGTAACTGTGTTAAGTGCCTTTCTTTTCCCTCTTATCCATGCATGGCAGGATTGTGAATCAGTTCTAGTTACTGTTATCCTAATGGCAAAATGTCTTGGTTTCTATGATTTACCCAACATATTATTGTCAAACAAACGCAAAAATCTTACTTTCCACATCCACTGCTCTTCAACAACTACATGAATAATTCTACGCTGGTCCACCTGCTGGACCATTACATATGAGAAAAACAAGATATGCCCACAAACCCTCTTCTCCCCCTACGTCTCCTGCCTACTTACAGAACTGACTGCAAATACTGTCTTCACTTTTATTTTTAGCCTCAAGTGTTACAGTGGTTGGAGAGTGAGGGGTTTTTCTGCTCATGCAAAAATCTAATTCTTGGATTCTACAAAGGCCATCAGAAAACCCCCACATTTTAAACATGGCATTGACTACAGTGACAGTATGGTCACAGTTTCAGTTAAACTGTGCAAGGTATGACAGAAGCCTGCCACAGGTCCATTATTTAATAAAGGAACACATGACTACTCAAAATCTATGGTGCCAGATTGCACTTCCAATCCACAACAGCCTTGGTTTTGGTTTTCTTAACTGGTGTGAAACACTGTCTTTACCATCTCTGACAATAACCTGCTCTATGATTGTAGCTTAATTATTCTGTAGGTCTCTGAACATCCTTTTTCTCCCTCTTAAAATTCAGTCTATCCTCTTACAAGTTCTTTCATTCAGAGATTCTGCATCAAAAAATCAAACAAACACTGCTTGCAATAGTTAGGGGGGTAGGTGGCTTTAACCTCAGGTTGGGCCTTCCAACTCCCTGCTTTAGAAGACTTACTAGAATTGGTAGACTAGCTGACTAGGACAACATTACCCTAATCTGGCTGGTAAATGTACAACATATTCTTTATATTAAATTGTTCTAATTATCTGAGATTAACAAGTTAAGGAACTTCAAATTCCAGAGACTTACCTGCATCATTGCCAATACAGTCTATGATCAGGCATATTCCTAAAGGTTGACTTTGCATTCTGTAAGGTTCATCAGTCCCCTGAGGAACATGAAAGGACAATTACAAACGTAGCATGTCACTCTCTGAACTTACAGACCTTACTGTTTTCTCAAATTTTACCACCTCAGATCTATTAAATTACATTTAGCTGTTTTCCATAGAGTAGCTAGCAGAAATCTATCCACAGGGATGTAGTATGCCTTATTTATGCAACAAAAAAATCAGAAGAAATAGACTAATGATTCTTTCCCCCTATTTCTAGTACAGGCTTAATTTTTGTCTCCTTGCAGTATGCAATCCTGCCACCATAAAAATCCTCAGAGACAAAGACTATATCAAAAATAATAGAAGTAGGTCTGAAATGAACCTTACCTCTAGACAGATCTTCAAGTCTGTCAGGTTTTGGGGGTTTTTGCCGTATGGGGTGGAGAGGCTTTTTAAAGCCCTACACTGTGACAGCAATGATCCTTCTACAGTGCTTCCAAATTAAGTATTTATTTCATACATAAATAAATACTTATATAAGTATTATAATACTGTCTCTGCTATTGAGATGTTGGGAGCTATAAGCTTCATATTGCCAACACAATAAAGCAGAGAACTTTTGTGTTCTTCAGGTGTGCAAGCAAGCACTGCTCATCAGAACATTTACTTCCTTATTTAGTGGAACAACTGCCTTGTTCCTAAATAACCTGCAATGGCTCTATCACAATAGTCTCCCCTCTAAAGAGATTAAAATCCATTTGCTACAGGTAACTCTGTGGTTCCTGTCCTACAGGAGAACTAGTGAAAATAGCAGTAGTCCACTCTTATCATTAATACCCAAAGCATGTCTGTCTCCCGCCTGGAGCAGCAAGGGGTGAGGAGGGAAGCAAAACCAAAATTTGCTGCTTGCAAAGAAGCCCTGTGACTTCTAACGAAGATGGCAAGAGAGGTCTGACCTCCAACTGGTTTTAACTTGGCCTCCACTAATAAATGTACTGTTAAAATGCACTAATAAAAGTTCTGTGTACACACCACATATCCATGGATTTTGCACACTGCTGCTTCCAGAGTAGCAGCAAATTTTTTCATTTAAAAATATATTCTGCGAAAGCAATTCACAGAACCCATTTACGGCTGAGGGCGTACACATTACTCTGCACACAATTAAAAGGAAATCTCAAAATGAAACAGAAAGAAAACCAAGGTAACTTCTCACAGAGGTTATTATATTTACATGCATACCAATGCACAAGCACATACCTTATGTGACACTGATCCCGATTCCTGAATGGACATGGGAACTGGTTCTGCTGCAGTTAAAACATACAGAAGTAATCTCAGTACGTAAGTACCAGTGAGATTTCTTTGACATCAGATCAGTTATAAAGAGGAACGTATCTCACTCATCTGGACCTCTTAGATTCTATGTATGCCATTGAAATTTAAAAATTCTTAAACTCTTCTCCTCTAAATTGCCATTTGGATTGCATTTTACATTGCTTGGTGACTAGAATAAAAAAAAGAATCTCTCCTACACTAAGAAAATTCAGCCAACTACTCTTAAAAATCACCATATATGAGCAGTATTTGGGGTTTTCAGAGAAAACACAATACACATGGAAAGAACCTGGTACTCAGGATAGTCTGTCTTATCCATAGTTTTATTAATAAGGTGTTTATTCTATCAAAAAGTTGTGACAGTGGAAGCCCACAACAATTTTTAATGAAGTTTTAAAATGCGGCAGCACAAGCAAAGCAATTACAAGACCAAATAATAAGGCTAGGCTCAGTTTTCAGAGGTACCAAATACTCTCTGCTCCTGGTGTTATCAACTGGATTAGCCATAAACACAGCTATCAAACAACAGTCCTTTCGATACAAAGACATTAATCATTTGGCTCTTTTAGATTATCAAAACTCAGATAAAAATGCTCTTACCCAGAGTATGATTTAGTCCATTTTGTAAGCTTTCTTTGTTCCCATTCTGAATCTAAAATGAAGAAAAAGGGCATAATTTTCCCGTTCTCCTTCAAGAATTAATAATCATGTATTCCAAAATAAAACACAAGAGTATTTCTTCCTCAATAAAAGGATTAAAAGCATTACATGTTTTAGATTCATATATGTCAGTTTATGAGGATTACAAAATAACTAATGAAAAAAACCTACCAAAAGCACAAATAAACAAAAAACTCCAAAAATGTTTCTCCTCAGAAAAAAATTACCATCTTGTCATGATCAACAAAGAAAAAGTTTATTCCCTAATCTGGTAAAAAAAACAAAAAATCTCCACAGATGTGAATTTTGTTTCCCATAGAGCAGCAGGGAACATTTACTGAACACGTGACAGAAATAATCTCATCCAACTTAGCAAGACTGCAGACTTTTAGGTCATACTGATACAATATCAGACCTAACCCAAATATAAAGAATACTGCATGCAATAGGATTTGATGACTTTTCACATACTGACATATTTTCCTAAAATGAGATTAAAACAAATCACAAAAAAATCTGAAAAGCTCTTCTTACAGAGCTCTAATCTCCAGATTCAAAAATTAAAAGCTACTTTCCCTGCAAGGTCCAGAGGTACAAAGAAGAATAATATGTTTTGTAAAGACCAGTCAAAGCAAAATTTTTCACCCTACAATGTAGTAGAAAAAACACCTTTCAAAATACAGATTTGATATGTTCAACTAATAGGAAAAAATTCACAGGAGTTCTTAGAAGAGGACCTTTCTCAGTCAGAAGATTTAAATCAGGCCCTAAATCCAGCAAATAGCAGGAATAACAGAAATAAACAAAGTAGTGTTTTAGTCACTAGCAATCTCTCATTCCTCAGGCATTGAAAGATGAAACTCCTTTTAACATCTGGCAATATTTAGAAACAAAGGATTTGTCTGATTTCTTGTATACTTACCCCTGAGTTGTAAGGAGGATCAATCAGATTGAGATTAGTGAGAGATGCCTGACGTGCATTTACATACACTGGCTGAGAATGAACGGAGGACATTAAAGCTGCAAATTTAACAGAAACACACAAATACACCATGATATATCAACTGTTTTAAAAACCTAAATCTGTGAAGCATGTAAATACTCTGATTCGTAACTCACAGTTTTGTTTTCAGTAAAAGCACATCTTATTCTTGCTATCAAGAGAAACCACTGCAAAAACAGCATCTTACCTTTGTGTTTGTAGTTCTGAATCTTCCTAATCAAATCTATCCTGTGAATACTTCGAAAGCAGTTTTCTATCAAATCCAGTTGATTAGGAGCCACCAAATTTAGTTTCTCCAGGTCAACTACAAGAGCCAGAAAACTCTAGAACAGCAAACAAAAACCAAACATATCAGTAATTGGTTCTCTAACAACCTAGAAAATACTGTGGGGAGGTCACAAAGGCTGTAAAAGCAATGCAGGGACATTAACTTCTGAAACACTAAGAAAATATTCTGAAAGGTATAAGAATTCTTGGTATTATCACAGGAGTAATAGAAACTAGAAAGCGATATTCTTAAAAATTAATCTTAAGTTTTTGAGGAAACAGTTTTGCATTTCATTTTTGCTACAAAGCCAGTCACTGGGAACGTCACCTCACATGCCACTAAGCAAGAGGCAAGAAAAGCTTTGTGAAATTTGCAGGGCCTCTCCTTCCTTGACCAAAGCAAAAGTCTTGAAGACAGAAATATTCAGTCTTCTATGCACAGTGGACAAGTTTTCTGAATCCTCTCTACTGAATTTCTGCTTTCTCAGAGGACTTAAATATTCATAATACAAAGGTACAGAGAAAGGCATAATTAAAATAAATCTGTTCTTTTGTAAGTGAAGCAGAACACAAACATAAAAAGTGACCTTGCAATAAAATTTGACCTTGCAAAGATACATTTCAAATTATTGGTTTCAGATCCTTCTTAGATGAGCTTCCAGGTCAGTATTACTGAAGACTTTGTAAAAATACCTTCTGCCTCTGAGGCTCATTCTAACACTATGCATCTAGATACAGCAAGCACTGTTCTCTGTTTTCCATGCTTCCTTCCTTGAATTAAAACCCAACAAAATGAAACAGAAGCCACTACTCTGTGTCTACTTTCTGATGTCTTTCTATGCCTGCCTCACTACCCCTTGCAGCACTGTCTCCTCTCCTTTGATCTCTAGCTACTTGCCTTTTTACTTTGATCTCTCATTGCTCCAGGGCAGAATACCAGAAAAACATACCTTATCTTTGGCCATTTTCATCCGAGGTGTATAATCTCTGAGTAGAAAAACAAGAGAACCCACTTCCTCTTTTTCCAGGTTCTCATTTATCTCTATCATTAGTACCCTGAAAAAAAGTTGAGATATTTCTAAAGGATTAGCTTGAAGCAAGAACCCTCCCTTGCCCAACTACTCAACTTTTCCCATGTTCCAGTCTTAATGTATCATTTGCAATTAAAGACGTAAAAAACCTACCCTGCTACCAGATCCTACTCTTGCTAATCAGCACCTGCATTATTCACACTGACTGTGTAATAGCCACTGTTAGGAAAACAAACGTTTCCTTAATGTTTCAATAGAGAGTAAGACAAGAGAACACATCTTTAACTTTTTTCCCTATTACTTACAGCGTTTTTATTTTAGTGAGAAGTTGACACAGGAAAATCTTCCTTGTTAGTACACGTCTTTCTTTCTGAAGTCTCTCAAAGAAAAAACCTGAACTTCTTAACTTTAGCCTCTCAAAACTAATAGAGTAAAAAAGTAGTACAAGAGGTCCCTTGAGAAAAGCTATACCACATGGCTACGTGCCCAAAGCAAACCAGAAAATACCTCTAACTAATGATGTCCCTTTAAAGTGCCATTTTTATCTGCTAATCTAGGATTCTACAAACATCGTTGGTTTTATTGACTAACATCCAAAGTCCTGAAATATAGATGCTTCTAATGCCATGACTTGTGAGAAATTACTAAGGTTTAATTTAGGGACTAAAGTTGACATATTCTTTTCACTATAACTCTAGATATAATAATCTTTTCTGCTTTTCTTTTACCTTTAATAACTTTCTAAAAAATAAATAAAAAACCAACCCTCCCATCCGTCTCCAAAACTAAGAAAACCCCCTCATTTACTGTGAACAAGACAGCATAGCTTTGAAATCTGAAATAGATATATTACCTGTAATCAGGGATAAGTCTGAGACTCCTGGTAAGGTGAGCTTCCACTGTTGCTTTCTCAGTGTTCAAGATCCTCCTCAGCAAGTCAAACCTCTTAACTCTGTACAACAGCTCAGACAAGCCAACAGGAGACAGTTTCTCCCTCTCATTCAAAGCTGCCAAGATCTCCCTAAGATCAGCAGTGGCCAAGTCAGGAGCAAGGTCTCGGCACAGGAAAACCATCATCTCTTCTTCTTCTTTATCCAGTTCTTCTTGAATCTGGTGAATAAGGGCAGCTGGCACTTGGCACGTGGTCATCACTTTGTTGCTGTGCCTTTAAAATCGCCAGCCTACTGGTTTTGAACAGGAAACCAACATGACATGAAGCCCATGTCTATCGCAGCACTTCTCTGATGTTCATTCTTAACTAGATGCATTTTTACAAAAGCAGTTCTGTGGGAGAGAATTAAAAGTTAATAAGTCAGGGATCTGCAGCACAAGTTCACAGTCAACTCTCCTACTTGAAGTATTTTGCTTTCAACTAAAACTCCAACTTACTCTTCTCAGATCTCCTGCGCTCAAGGGACTCTCCCAGCTGTTCATTACAGAACTAAAAGTACTTGGTAGATCATACTAATCAGAAAGACATGTGAGTTATTTTTAAAGTGAAATACCTTAACACTAATCTGTAAATTCCACAGGAAGTGAAACAAAAGTCATCAACTTGTTGATGAGTGGTACTTCAAGTATTTCTGAAAGCTCTGACCTCTTCCCAGCAACCCTCCACCCCTCTGCTCGTCACCACCTTTTCTCCCCTAAAAGCCTCAAGGCATTTTTCAGAAAGCTTTTGGAGCTAAAAGGTAGTGCAATCATATATAGTACATGAAAGAATGAAAAAAACCCACACACATAAAACCAATGCTATCAGGCATGCACTTGGTCTTGAATTAAATAAGAACTATGGAAATATTCACAATATAACATGTAATATTTTAAAACACTAATTAGCTGTAAATACAGGAGTGTGTGGATTTTCTTACTTATTTGCATCACTAATGTGATTCCAGTCTGAACAAGTTACTGGGGTTTTAAGGATTTTCCATACACACCCTTCATGCTCAAAAAGACTGAAGAACCATTCAAAGAAGAAATTCCCACCTTCAATATGCAAAGTGGTTAACTCTGAAGGTACAGATAAATCACAGACTGCCTTTCTCTTCATGTAACATTCATGTGTCACCATACTGAAAACTGAAATAAAAACTCCATCCTAGAAACCCCCCCAGCCTTGTGATTAACAAAACCAGTAGGGTGCTATGCTCAATTTCCACTGATACCAACTCTGGAAATTCTATCTAGCCTCCTCTGATCTCCATTACGTACCTGGAGAAAGGTGAGATGAGCAACCTGCAGTCAAATCTTAGTCCTTAAAAGGAGTTTGATCACAAACTGCATAGTTTTTTTTAAACCGTACTGGAAAGCCAAAGACAATATAACTTCAAAGCCTAACACACTGAAGATTCTAGTACCTGAGGAAGATTTTTTTAAAGCATTTTCAGGCTTCTGTTACACCTTCTGGAAGTCACAAGCAACAACATCATATATTGTGTTCATTAATGAAGCAGATGAGAAACTCACCAACAAGCTTTCCCCCCACCCTCCCCCAAGTGCTGTTTAAATGAAAACTAACTCTAAAGATTTACTTGACTTTCCTCAGAAAGAAAGTAAGAAAGATTTGGTTAAACCCATGGACTGGATGTCACTGCCCACTTAGGGAGTGTATCAGAGGAGAAGCATAATGTGTTTTGGAGAGTGTTCTATCAGAGAAAAAGCATAGTAATTGCTAACTTATTTTCAATCTAGCATCAAACATTGGTGAGAATTCTATAGAAAGACACATACTGTTTTCATGCCATAATGCAGTCAAGAAAGGGGAGACAGAAAACACTTCCATATGAAAGTATCTCCCAGATACAGCTGGGACTTTCAAAAGGACTTGAGGAAGTTTTATGTATGACTCACTCTAAAGCAAACAGGAATTTAATAACTTTTGGCCATTTTCAGAAATCTCAGAAAAACTTTTTAACTATTCCAGTTGATGTTTAACTAGTCTTTTAAAATTAGTTAAAAAAAGAGGCAGTGTGTGTGTGTGTGTGATAGGGAGTAATTTCCTACAGAGCTGAAATTTCAGACATGCAAGATTACTATTTAGATGTTACTTTAAAAATAATCTGCCTTTAAAACACACATACAAATTACTTACTTTGTGAACTTCCTTTATATAAGCTAAATCACATGCTCATTATAAAAATGCTGATCGTACTTTCAGTGCTGAAACTGTCTTACCTGTACGCAAGTCTGTCCACAAAAACATTGGAAGACTGGCATTTGACCATCGCCAAATCACTGATCCAGATCCAGCACACATTGGTTTCCATCCAGTATTTTCCACTGATGGTCCATAGACAGTTTATTCCATCAACTCATTCTCTGTTGGACAAGAATGAAGACCAAAAATTATTGTGGGGGGCCTACTTCCTAATTTTAGCG